>VXAA01006980.1:0-13573 GCA_013399115.1 Anseranas semipalmata
TTCCCTTCCCTTCCCTTCTCCCAGCCAGCCCAAAGCGTTTGGGGCTGGGAGGCGCAGCCCTCGCCCAGGCTGTGCTTTGGGGAAGGGCAGTGGCAGCCCCCACTGCTCGCTTGGGCCCGGCCTCGGGGAGTTCTCGGAGGCCGGCAGGAGCCCGCAGCACCTCTGCCGGGCAGCCCCGCCACACTGCACGCCCCGGCCGCCGGGCAGCCCGGGGTCAGGGCAGTCCCCAGAAAAACCACGGGGGAAGCGGCGGCCCCGGGGCGCGTCGCCGCGCCACGAAGGCACGTGCCAGGCCTGCTCCGGGGCCGGGCGCGAGGGCGGCAGCTGCACAGGGCCGGGCGCGAGGGCAGGGAGGCGCTGCCTGGGGACAGCAGGGAACGGGGCTTCACGGGACAAGCAGCAAGCGAGCACAACGCCGTGCTGTCAGAGCAAGAGTTCCACGCACCAACCAGCGCATCTTCAAGTCTTAGTGCAGACAAACCAGCATGTACTAGCTCTTACTCTTAGAGATCCAAATCCCTATGTTCAGTGCAGTCAGCAAATTCGCATGTGCTGGAAGTTACTGCTTGCTTTGTTATTGTCAGAGCATGTAATGTTTTTAAATCTCATGTTAAAATGCAACGTTTTTCCTCACGTAAACACACCTGTAACAGTAGGAGATACAATGGGGGTGATGATGCAAAAATCTTAGAGAGGGGAGACAGGTACACTGCCAGGGCATGCTGGCAAGAGGGTGATATGCATCTTCCAAAGATGCCACAAACCGTGCAGATGTACTTGAAGAAAATCAAATGCTTAGGTAAAAGGAGTGCATTTAAAAAAATACACATACAGTGCTCTGCTTTTATCTTTTCCAGCCTAAACAGTTTGTTTTAAGCATAATCTTATGCCACAGATAGCAGTGTGTGCCATGTGCAGGCCATGGCTTCTTTAAAGCTCTATTTCTCAGGCAAACATGAGATCAAGCAGTACCTTGAAAAAGAAATACCGGCTTACATCACCAATACATGTATGCACATGCAGAAATAATTTTTTCTTTCTCAAGAAAAGTGGTATTTTTTTCTGACTTTATAACTGCTAAATAGGGCAGCTGTAAATTTTGGGGTATTTTTGGGACCGCTGAAGATACCATCCTCTGTATTGTACCACCATCATATGAATCAAATCTGTAACACTGTTACAGACTATGACGTTATTAATAACGGTGATGAGTGCACACAAACGCTGTGCCGCCACTTTGAAAAGATTAGCTGCCTGCCGCACTCTGCCAGTGTTGAGACTGGAACACCGCGGGGTTTAATGCTGAGGGGCTGGAGCCTGTGACTTACGAGGAGATGCTGAAAGAGCTGGATTTGTTCAGTTTACAGAAAAGAAGGCTATGGGAGGATTTTGCTGCTGGCTTTATCTATTGGGTGGTTACAGAAAAGACAGATCCAGACTCCTCAGCAATGCACACAAAAAGATGAGGGGTAATGGACACAAACTGCATTGAGGGAAATTCTGACTGGATATTAGGGAAAACAAAGTCACAAAAAAGGTGGTCAAACACAGTAATGAGTGGCCCAAAGACGCTGTAAATCACCGTACGTGGAGCTATTCGAAGCTCAGCTGGGTAAGCCTTGCACAACCTGATCGGATGTCAAAGTCAGCGCTGCTCTGAGCAGGAAGGACAAGAGACCCCCAGAGGTTGCTTCCAACCAGAACTGTTAGAAACTTAGTATCAAAGAATACCCCGAGTTGGAAGGGAAACCACAAGGCCACTGAGTCCATTAAGTGCTGGGTCCACACAGGATCGCCCAAAAATCAGACCCTGTGTCTGAGAGCGTTGTCCAAACGCTCCCTGAGCTCCAGCAGCTCGGTGCCGTGACCATGTCCCTGGGCAGCCTGTGCCAGTGCCCGACCGCCCTCTGGGTGAAGAGTGTCCTCCTAATATCCAATCTTATTCTATTATTCCTTAACTGAAAACACAAATGTCAGCTTTATTAGACTCCATGTAGACTAAAAAGAAACTAAACTAACTAACATATTACAAAAATAAGCCTACTTTCTTCTTCACAAGTTTTGGTGACTTCAGAGAGATTCTCCAAGCTCATTAATTTATCTTAAAAGAATAAATGTTATAAACTAATCTGTAATTGGCACTGTGCAGAAAACTCTTATAAAGTCTGACTATTTTCAGTTCACAGAATAAAAATCTCTACATTTCTGAGCGTGCCTTTTGAAACATATTTTATAAACTGCTTATGAACACAGAAGATTGAGAGAGGCTAGTAAAGGCTAATACATACCTATCAAGTACATAGCCAAGAGCCTTATGCCGTATTCCTGAGTAAACCGATGGGCTTGTTTCCCAAGCAATTAAATTGGAAGCATCATGGAAAAGATGAATGTTTACCAAGTCAAAGGCACTATGACAAAAAAAGGAAAAAAATAAAATGACTCAGGATAAATGAAAAAAACATTTGTTGCATTCACCAAAGCATTTAACATGATAACACTTTGTATATTCTCTCTCATGTTACTTTAAGATTTACTCACATACACTGTGCAAGTTAAGCTATCATCAACAGAAAATTGTCAACAAGTATTATCAAACTTACGCTAAGTCATCCACAGGTAAGACTGCATCTAGGCTTTTGCTTAAAATACGCATAATATGAAAATGAAAAACTATTTGTCTGTTACAATTCATAGAAAATAAGCAGTACCCTCTCACTAAATTGATTAAAAAAACAAAATTGAATGTGTAAACAAACAACTTCAAGTTTATAAGTTGCAGCTAAACATCTAGCAGAACTGAATTTTTAATAAACAAAATGAAAAGCTATTGACAGCAGAACTTTACCGACATTAAAGGCTACATCATCCAACTGCAACTCCTCCTGTGTCCCTGCACGGAGAATGCCAAGATAATAGTGGTCACTGTGCAGCCTGCTTTCAGTTGGGAAAAGGACACAAGGCTGTTCAACTCAGACTGTGCTTGCAGGATGAGGATCTGGCCTCAGAAAACCAGTAAAATTTGTAAAATTTCACTGCTTTGCTTCCTAACCTGAAAGGCAGGAGTATTAACTCATCCTTAGCTACTGTGCAGCGAGGCAGCCAGCGGTCCCTTCTCCTGCCTGCGGGCTGGCTCGGCCAAAAGCCCACGGCATTGCCATCCTGTACCAGCTACTGGTAGCGCATTCTGGAAGGATGCCCAGAGTGGGAAACACTGCCTCGGCTCTGGGAGCCTCTGCCCTGCAGGAGGAGCAAGCAGGAGTCACGGACTGCTGTTACCGCACCCAGTGTCTGCCTTGTGGGATGGCCAAAGACTGACAGATTTCTGAAAAGAAGCACATTGCTTCTAGGGAAGATCTGTGGATTTGGGGTTGGGTGGGGGAAGAAGAGAAATAAGGATACTATGGAGGTTCCTTCTTAATCAATGAAACCAACATCAAACCCCCGGGAAACAGAAATACCTTCCCTTGCCCCCCTGCGTAAAAGTTAAACGACTCCTCTGATCAGTATGTGTCCCCCCTCTTTTCCTGTCCACTTGTTGTGACAGCTATTTATAACTACATATCCAGTATTACAGCATAAGTTCTTTGAGACAGGGACTGGAACTTGCTGTAGGACTGCACAACGCTTGGCTGATTTTGGCCAATAATGGCATTTTTAACAGTAATACCACTAGCCTTACAACATACCTGTATGCAACTATATTCTTGTACCTTAAATCGCTTCACACACTCCCACTTTTTGCTGTGGCAGAAAAGCTTCATACAGAAGGAGTTTGCTGTTATAATCATGCCCACATGGAGGAGTTTATGATTTTTACTACCTTAATCACATACTAGGTGTCACTTCTAGTGGGCTGAGAGTCACTTGGAAGGCAAGCTGTCTTTCTGAACTCTGGTTTTCCACTGCTCACTGGAAGGACCCAACTGAGTGGCAAGCAGAAAGCTATCCAGCTGTTATGTTCAAGCTGCCATTCTGGTTTACATTCACCCTGCTTTTGGCCTTTTGTGTCCTAGAGACCTGGTCTACATTATTAAAAACTGCACCTTCTCATTGCTTTGCAATTGAGCTCTTTTGGTGATTGACCATGGTGAGTCACAATGAAACCAGAAAACTTTGAATACTCTTTGCCCACAGATGAAGCAAAAACAGTACCTCCTTTCCTGCCCCCCCCCCAAAAAAAACCACCATCACCACCAAAAAACCAACCAAACAACAAAACAACAACAAAAAAACACAAAACACCGAAGAAATCCGTATAAGCAGGAATTTCTGCATCCTGCATTGTGGGATTGAAGGAAAGGTGTTTCCTACAAAGCTCCAAAACACACTTAAGGAATAGTACTGACTATGTTATGTTATGTTTTGGAAAGGATGCCCTTCCAGCACTTGCAAAATGTGCTGTGCCCTGTCAGCTCCCACATGCAAAATAATGCTATGTGCTGAAATTTTGGTTAGTGTTTCAAAAAAATAAATTTGGGGCAGGTTCCATGAACACTAATGGTAATTATTGCAGAAGCATTGGTCTGACAAGGGCAGAATATTTCCTGTGTACAACTGAATAGACTCCTTTAAACTTCTTTTAAACTACAGAGAAACAGAAATTACATGCCAGTAGAGAGAGATAAGCCTGTCCAAGAGGACTGCTATAAGAAACTGGACTATTGAATAGAATAGAATAGAATAGAATAGAATAGAATAGAATAGAATAGAATAGAATAATTCAGTTGGAAGGGACCTACAAAGTTCATCAAGTCCAACTCCCTGACCACTTCAGGGAGAACAAAAAATGAAAGCATGTTACTGAGGGCATTGTCCAAATGCCTCTTGAACACTGATGGGGATGGCGCACCAACCACCTCGCTAGGAAGCCTGTACCAGTGTTTGACCACCCTCATGGTAAAGCAATTTTTCCTAACGTCTGGTCTGAACCTCCCCCTGTGCCATTTAAAATGCTTTATTCTATATTCAGAAAAAATGCTGATAAAATTTGGTTGTAGCTGGTCAAAAGTAGCCAGTACTTAGATCAGAAAAAAAATATGGGAAGAATGGAGACAAAATGAAACTGCCATCGCTCTAGCAGAAGTCCCATCTTGCTGACATTTTTTGGCAGGATGAGGGTGGTCATCATTAGACCCATTCTAAGCTCTCCCTCTGAGCCTGCTTCAGTACTGTCCCCGTCCCTGGGAGCGCAGGCATACTCTGTGGACAGAGGATCTATGCCAGCTCCCCCTCACAGGCACGCGGTTTCTTCTTTTTCCTGTCTGAGGCCCCTTGAAACAATGCTGATTGCCACAGAAATGCCAGTCATTCAAGCGCTTCTCTTCCAGGAGCTGTATTTTGTGCACATACCCTCCTTTCGGCATCTCATGTCTTGAGTAGTAAATGCAGAAGCATGCCAACGAATTTTGCAAAGAGCTCCAAATCCACGCATTCTTCACCTTAGGATAAGCTAAATGCAGACATACTACTAGATAAAGCAATGAAGTGTATGTTCTCATTTTTCTCCTTCACTGATGATCACCATTTGGGCTTAGTCCAGAGACTTCCATGGATTCCAAGCCTTTTCTTCCCAGAAATATCCACTGCTTGTCCTCTCAGCGTCTTCCCTCTCCTTTGGCCTTACTGCTAGCAAAAGGTCCACTTCTCAGCTTTCAGTCCCCTGTGTGAGGTGAATCACAGCTCAGCTCCATCAGGTGACTCAATTACCTTGCCTGGGATTTCAGATTTGAAAAACATTTTTTCCCTTTATAGTAACCAAGCATTTTGAATTTGAACAAATGACCAAATTATATTGACTTTGCATTGTTAGTCCCACACACAAACTTTGACTGTATAAGAACTCAGCATAGAGGTAAACAACAGAAAAGGCAAACATACTTCATGTTCAAAAGGAGATTGCAGTGTGCCACCAAGAACAAGGGAACGGATTTTGTCAGCTAGCAGTTTCAAGCAGAAACCCCAGCTGTGCACAGGGAGATCCCCCAGATAATGATGGAGCAAGGGAATGGATTTGGACACAGCAAGTAATGGCAGTCAAATCAAAGAAGGTAAGATAAAGACACACTGGTCACCAAGCGGCTGGCACAAAGGCCTCTTCCAAAGATATTCTTGCTGATTTTTTCCTTTTTCTTGCCTATGGGCAACAGTGTGTCTTGCTGAATGAACTCACGGTTATGATAAAGTAGTCCTACTAAACTTTGTATTAAGATATAATTAGTACCTAACTACAAAACATAATCTGGAGATGATGGGGATGTCCATTCCTGCCACCCTGAAGGACGAACAGAAAGAATTCCTGTTGGACGGGGAAAGAGCTCATGCCACAAACCCATCGCCTGAATGAAGGTTTCTATAATCCATCCCCACCTGCCTAAAACTGTTTGTTCTTAACATTTGCTAACGAAGGACCTTCCATCTGCAATTTACCTGTCCTATTATAATTTAACTTTCATCATATTGCCTGTTTTCCTGCAAATGACACTGATTTCCATCTGCCATTTCTGCAGGGGAGACAGACCCCAACCAGTCTCCTAGATGTGGTGAGCCCAATTTTTTCAACTCATACTCAAATACTCTTACCACTCTTGACTCTCCTGTTCTTTTTCCAACTTACTTAATGCACAGCACTCAAAACATGACAGAATACTCTATCGAAGGGCTTGGCGGAACTGAACTAAATAATTACCATGCCTTCACCCATTCATGTCCTTCACATGATGTATCTGATAACACATCTCAGTGAGATAATAATGAACTACATTCAATTTCTGACCTCTGATATACTCGCAAATGTTCCCAGATTGGTGCCATACCTACATTTTATAACTGTATTCTCTACTCCATCATCCCTAGCAAATATATACTGTGCATGTAAACTACTTAGACTGTAATGCATTCAGTGTGCTATCTTGTACCTATTAACACAGTAACACTAAGAACTATTGGAATAGAAATAAACAAACAAACAAAAACATCAAAAAACAACTAATTATATTCAAAATAGTTAAAAAAATGTAGTTTTCTTTTTTTTTTTTTTCTTAAAATGAAATCTCAGAGTGCCCCTTAAATTCCTTTTAGAGAATTTCTTAACTCCTTGTCTACACTAAAGATAAGCTAATGAAGAATAATGAATATGAAAAATCTGGATTCACAGAGCAACTCAACTGGGGCAGAACACCAAATCACAGAGGAGGAAAAAGAGAACATTTTTCTGAAATATTTTAAGGTCACTTTTTTGTGGTTTTGGAAGCTCTCCATTTTTGGCATGAGGTACATTCTATAATGATGTTTTCCCAGGCAGGGAAAATTAATTGCTTCCTTCGAGGACTCACCCAAAAGCATTAACAACAATTCTCCTGGATATATGTTTATTGAACTATTAACACATAGAAATATATAGATCAAAAGTCATGATTATGAAAATGGCCACAACTTTGCTCACCTCAAATAAAAATGAAAAAAATACTTTGGTATATAAATCATATTTATTTATATGTATATGCACATAGGCAGGATTTAAACACTTATCATACCACAAATAGACACCTTATGCACTTAGATCTAATTAGGCATATTTTCTAAACCCATGTATTTTCCATAATATTTCACTTTCATTCTCCAGAAATTGTTCACATAAACTTGCCTCTTCAACTTGGCCTTAGAAACATCTGAGATACTGTTGGATCACGTGGATCATCATCACAGACTATTCCAGACAGGAAACTACCACCATAGCTAACTCCATAACAGACGAGAAAAAGCTGTGAGCCTCCCCACTCCTACTTCCCAATATACCCTTGTGAAAAGTAAGCAGAATATGTTATCTGATCTGAACATCTAGCTACAGACTGCTCCTTCTAAGAACTACCCCTTTTTAATATCAATCCGCAAGAAAACATTTCTTTTAAATCTATCCCTGAAGAGCCTTTTTTTTTTCTCATAAATGCCTAGAATTAAATCCAAATCTTTTTTTTTTTTTTCCTGCAAATAGGAAATCCAAGAGGATAGGAGGGAGAGAACTGAGAGAAAATCCTCATGATGTAAGACAACAGGTCAGATTAGCAATTGGTGCTACCAACTTCTGCAGATCTCTACTGCATGCCATGTCATACAGATCCAGAAAAATTAACAAGAACCTAAATTATCCAATAGCTGCCTGCCTGATTTCTGGGTCAAAATGAAGTCTGTAAAAGGAAAAAATTTGCTGCTCTTTCATTTTTCACAAATTCTTTGCGTAATCTAATAAACATGCTTATGCAAACAAGCAAGAACACTACTAATCACTCAGACGTCAGCCAGTATGAACATTTGTAAGACTTTAAGATCAAACTTGTGATGTTAAGACATGAAATGACTACAGGAAGAATGGAAAAATGTTGTACAGTCACATACGTTATGGTGACTATAACAAAAATAAGCAATAAAGACCAAAACTATAACTAAATGGTAAAAAAGTATGGTCAGATTTCCATGTGAGACTAGAGAAATCTGAACTATCTGTGGGTTTATTGAACCCTCCTTGTGTTAAGACAAGGAGAATGTTCAAGCTCTCTCAGATATAGTGTTTTGCACAATCAACTGCTCCCTCCAACATATTCTACTACTACTACTTCTATTATTGTTATTAAATACAGTATTTTTAAACACAGATAGTAAACATCTTCGGTTATGAAACACAGCTCTTGTCAATACTGGTTGGAACCGCTTCTTCCAAAGTCTTCTAACATACAACAGCATAATGATGTTCAACTTCTGTATTCCTACAGTTGTCTGCTGCCCTCAACCCTCACCTCTTTATGGCTCATTTAGGCTGTTGGATAATCCCAAGAACAAAAAGTGTTTGTTTCTTCCACAGATTTTCACAGCACATGTTATGTGGGACTCTGTTTTCATGACAGACAGGTTACACTGAACTTTCTTGATGGGTTATTTCCCAAGCAGTCAATAAGCACAGAGAACAGGACCATGCCTTGGGTTTAAAATGGGAATCCTGACCTGAATATGACAATTAAAAGTTCTGTTCCAGTAAAAATAATATAGTAGGAACTGGTGTTACAGCACTGCATTCCTTAAAGGTAAGGTCTCTCCGCTGACTTCAGCAGAAACTGGACGGGGCCTTAAATGGCCAGCTTAAGGAGTTCATAAAGAACAGCATACTTCCTCACAAATCCCAGAGGTGCAGGCTGCATCCACCCAGGACCACTGTCTGACCTACACAAGGTGCTGCAGACCCCTGGCTGTATCAGGCGTGATGGGGAGGAGTTGGGAAATGCCTTTAGCTCCACACTGTGACTCCACACTTGTGGCCTTGGTCACAGACACCAAACTTTTTGATCATGCTTGGTCAAGAAATTGCTTATGACCTTGATTATCCCATGCTAATTGCACATACGTGTGAATATTCAAATCACAACTTGTTATGCATCATTACAACTTATTGAGCATTATGTTCAATAAACTCAAGTAACTGTTTTGGAACCAATCTATTCTTTATGTATATGCATATCCTCTTTGAAATAGTTGCTAATAAAAATATACAGAATATACATCATCAGAAACAACTTAAAGATTCAACGTACCAATCAGTAATACACCACCTTGTTCGAATGAAACCTTTTCTGGACCACTTGCACTGAAAAATAAGCAAATAAGAATCAGTCATCTTAAGCAAAGGATTACCGGGAAAGTAAAATGTACTTACACAGAGAAGCAAATAAGTTCATCCATACAATGCAAATAAAAAGCACTACACACTGACTGAGGAAGCTTGGAAACATACAATGTCTCTCATAAATCCTGGAATTATTTATATTTTTGGTCCTGCAGTGCAGTTATAAACTTATGTGTAAAATTAATATAAGCCCTGGTAGTTGTTCAGATAACCAATTAGGAAAGCTTTCTATATTTATGCTTGTCCTAAAACAGCAAATTCTTACTGTCTATGCATAAATGTCTTGGCTTCTATGTAATTTTACCTGAACTGTAAAATGTCATCAGAGATTTACATCAAATTAAAATGAATGAGATGTGCTAGAAAGCTATTTCTCCTGCTGAGCCAACCCACCTAATATTTCTATAAAAGTTAAAGGGAATTTAAATAATGGTAAAACATTGCATTTATCAAAACTGCAATGTCTGCGAGAAAGCCACAAATCAGCTCTTGCCAACGTACCATACTTCTGGTACAGCAAAAGGATTTTTTCAGCACCACTCCTAAGCCGCTGCTATAAATTACAACCTCCCACAAAAAGACACGATTCTGCATCCTATTTATTCACTGTAAACAATGAATGTGGGGCTAGGTGAATGTTCACTGGTAATGAATATTGCACCAGACAGGCCTAAATAATGATGCCAATGATTTTGTAGCAAAAGACTGCAACTACTTATTACTAATAAAGCACCAGCCACAGCACAGCGTTCCTCACAGACAGGGGTATCATTCCCCAAGCCTCTCCTAAGGCACGGCCTGTAGCCTTCAAAAGAGACTCGCCAGATGTATTTATCTGCCTCACTGTGAATAGATGGTCCTTATGAAATTTCAAGGTCCAAAATCCTCCTGAGATAGTGAACTACCTCACAAAATCTAAATGGGTTGTTCTGTAATCAGCCTTCAGATAACAGTTACTCATCTCCCACCTCTTCAGGCACAAACCTAGTAACAACAAAAAACATCGTTCGTTTCTGCAACAGCAGTCAAGACCAACCAGGCATAAAACTGCTCCTTTTCCAGGGCCCGCTTCCCATCAGGATTCTCCTTGCATTCAAAATATGCTTAAGAAGATTTTAAAATGTTACTTTACTGAATAAATCCCTTATTCTTGAAAGCTTGAATGTGAAACCTGCTTACTTACATGCAGTTCTTCTCTTCTATCCAAACCCAGAAAAATGTGCAAGATTATTTGTAAATGACAGCTTATTTCATTGATCACACTCAACTTCAGAGCTTGTAATTTTGTAGAAAAAGTGTTACCTGCATGCTACAAAACCAAGAAGTAAAAAACTGTCTACAAAATCTGACAGCATACCTTTATGCACATTTATGTACTACCGTTTTGGGAAAGCTGCTTTTAGTATTTGTTCCAATGGTACCTTCAGAACCACTTTTCTGCAGGCTCGCATGACCTTCCTGCACAGACTGCTACAGCCAAATCTTACTGTGAGAGCTGCAGCGAGAGGTGCAGCTTGGCTGCTTACCTGAGGACCCAGCTGTCATGACCCCACTGAAGGAGGGTCCGAGGCTCTTCCTGCATGAATTTTATCAGCTTTGCATTGCCATAGCAATGGACAGCACAAGAAAGTGGTCCTCTCAACACTGCTGAGTCCAAGAACAGTGACTAACAAAGTCCTTTATCCAGTGAATCAAAAATTGTATTTGATACCATAGAGACACAATGAATAGCCTTCTTCTGCTCTTGACTTATGTCTCTACTTACAGTTAGCTTTCAGTGTGTTCACAGGATATATAGAAGAGGAAATAGAACAAATTAGCAAATATTCAGCCAAATGTAAAAATTTCCCACAGACAAAAGGAGAAACTCCTCCTATAAACAGAGACTGTACAGAGTAAATGGCCGTCACCTCTGAGAATATGTGAAGTTCACCCCCTGTGCCACCATGCAGATGTCTGGCGACTGCTGGCAGCTGACTGCATCAGCTCCACAGCTACAGACAGGGTTGAAATAGGTGTTTTTGATGGGACCAGGTGTGAGAACCTCAGACTACAAAAATCTCCTATTTTTGAATTACTTAATAAAATTGTTCATCTTCCTACCCATGACCTCTCTCTTTGGACACAACTCCAGAATGTCAAGAAATGTTTCCTTTTGTTTTCTTTAGAGACTTCATCTTTTCTTACGCCTTCCTTTTCCAGGTATATTCATTTGTTAGTATTATAGATGACGAAGGTACAATTGAAGCATTGTGGTAAAGAAAGAGAAAACCACGTATATTTTATATGCTGGTCAGAAATAGAAAAAGAAATTATATGTCTTGGAATACAGATCTTTAGAATTACTTAGATTAAATCAGTTATCTGCGTATGTATTTTTCATCAAATCAGGCAGTTTTCAAGGAGAGGAGGATCACCGATCTGACCTTTACCACGACTGCAAAGGATGCAGTGCTATAAAGAGGTCTAAAGGCAGAACTCCACATTAACAACAAGGTGACCTCACCAGTAACACAGAATCACAGAATGGTTTAGGTTGGAAGGGACCTTAAAGATCACCTGGTTCCATCCCCTGCCATGGGCAGGGACACCTCCCAGTAGATCAGGTTGCCCAGGGCCCCATCCAACCTGGCCTTGAACACCTCCAGGGATGGGGCATCCACAGCTTCTCTGGGCAGCCTGTTCCAGTGCCTCACCACCCTCTGAGTGAAGAATTTCTTCCTAACATCTAATCTATTCTCTTTTAGTTTAAAACCATTGCCCCTTGTCCTACCGTTATCTACCCGAGTAAAGAGTCCCCCTCCATCCTTTTTATAAGCCCCCTTTAAGTACTGAAAGGCCGCAATGAGGTCTCCCCGGAGCCTCCTCTTCTCCAGGCTGAACATCCCCAGTTCTCTCAGCCTTTCTTCTTAGGAGGGGTGCTCCAGCCCTCTGAGCATCTTTGTGGCCCTCCTCTAGACCCGCTTTAACAGGTCCGCATCTTTCTTGTGCTGGGGGCCCCAGATTACCAGTGGTTTCTGGACTCTGGATATTGTCTGGGATACTTAGAGGTATTTAGTAATTGACACCAACTGTTTGCCGATGCTTACAGGTCTTTCAATTTTTCAGGAATTTGTGCTTTCTAAAGCAAGTAAACTTGCTTAGGCCTAAAAAGGTTATATTTAGGGAGGAAACCCTAACAGTTCACTACTCTGAGATCTAGCCAATGGATACATTCAGAGATGAACTAATTTCTCCAAATCCTTATTATTTTCCTTAGAAGATCCCAATTTTTAATTTTTCTTAAAGTGCAGCTCTATTGAGAAAGAACTCTGTGGTGGCTGTGAATAAATATCTACTTTATTTTAAATGTTTTCTGTGGTTCTGGCAGTCACTAGTCAATCAGGGAACGGTAGGCTGGAGGAATAACACACCAACTCTTCCTGATGGTCCAGCTTTCATGGCTGAACTACAAATCCCATAATCCAATAATGTCCCTTCCATTTACAGTTGCTGTGATGATCACGGCAATACTGTTATGAGTTGAGATTTGGCAAAATGTCAACATTTTTTCAAAAGGAAGACACTGAAAAAAGTTAAATGCTAAAAGCATTCAACATTGCCTTAAATCTAATCTCAATGAAAAAAAGGGGTGCTGTCATTTCATTCTTAAAAATAACTGTATTGAACTTCTAATTACTGAAAAATAATACATGGAACTTAAAATCAAATAGTCCAAGCCTATGATGTGGCCCAAGATAATGTCTTCAATCGAGCTGTCATTTTTCATTTGCTATCTTCCTCTTTGGCAAAACAATAGGTACTTCAAAAGATGTAAAACTGAAACAGTGCGAATTATATTAGGTTGCATAGAGCCATATCCAGCTGAGTTTTAAGCATCTCCAAGGACACTGATTCCACAAC
>VXAA01006980.1:13635-28875 GCA_013399115.1 Anseranas semipalmata
TAGTCAGATTTTCCCCTGCTGCAACGGCTGCCCCCTGCCCCTGGTCCTGTTGCTGCACACTACCCAGAAGAGCCTGGCCTCATCCCTCCAAAGCCAGCAGCTGGCCGCAGCAGCCAGCAGCATGGTACACCTTACCACCCTCTCGTGACAGCACAGACCAGCTCTCCGGCCTCTCCTCTTGCATCTCCTACTTCAGCCCCAACCAGCTTGGTGCCTCTGCTATGCTTGCTCCAGTTTGCCCCCATCTGTCTGGGATGGGGGTTCCCAAACAAAACACTGGAGACATGATGTGGCCTCAAAGAGTGCCAAATAGAGGGGAAGAGTCCCTTCCTGGGACCTAACATATCCTGGGATGTGATCGCCTTCCACGCTGCCAATGCACAGTGCTGGCTCATGGTGTACTTGCTGTCCACCAAGATCCTGGTCCTCCTCTGTCATCTGGACAGTCACCCCCAGCCTGTACTGCTTTACAAGTTATCCCATCCCATTAGGGGATACTTGGCATTAACCATTGCCAAACATTACCATCAAACCATTTCTTCAGCCCGTTGAGGTCCCTCTGAACAGCAGCCCTGCCCTCCACCATATTTATTGCTACCGCAACTCGACATCATCTGCAAAGTTGAGCGTGTGCTCCACCCTGTTGTCCAAGCTGTTAACAAAGATGTTGAGTAGCAGTGACCCCAGTATTGGCCTGAGGAACACCACCAGCAACCAGCCACCAGCTGGACTCTGCATCACAGATCACCACCCTGTAAGCCTGGTGGATGGCCAATTTCCCAGCCATCTTATAGTCCATCTACTCAAGACACATCTCACCAGTTTGGCTTCAAGGATACTATAGGAGACTGTATCGAAGGCCTTGCTAACGTCAGTGTAAACAACATCCATGACACTCCCCTTGTCCATGCAACTGGCCATCTAGAAAGATTGGCTCCATCACTTTCCCACGACCGAGGACAAGCTGGTTGCCTGGGACTCTCATTTTTGCCCTTCTTGAAAATGGCTGTGACATTCATGTTTTCCCAGCCCTCAAGAATCTCTCTCTTTTCAGATGGCAGCAAGAGGCCTCACCATGAGATCAGCCAGATCCCTTTCTCCCTGGGACGTGCCCTGCCTGCTGCCATAGACTCATGTATGTACAATTAGCTTAAGGTTTTGTGTAACCACAGCGTATGAGACCAAGAGTCCTGCTGTCAGTCATCGTACACTTCTTCAGCAGGCCATCCTGCTGGCCTTTACTCTGATTCTGTCACCACCTACCACACCAATACAAGCAATACCAGCATGAAGTATGCCCAGCCCTTGGCTCTGCTGCCTTACCTGTTTCATGCAAGCCTTCATTGATACATGACATGGTAAAATACACAAATTTCTTCCTGTAGTTTGGCATTTCCTCATGCATACACTGCAAATATCGGTTTTAAAGGCAGTAGTATATCTTAGATGCTACTTTGCCACATTTTTGCTTTAATAAATGTAACTGAAATTCTGGCAACTCCCTATTAGAAGTCCTTAAGAAAAATCACAATTTGAAAACTTGTAGTTACATTCCATCAGCCTTTTCTTTGTGAATAGAGTCTCTCAGGAGATCGCGCTGACCTTTTAAAACCCCCTAGAAACACCACCTACATAAATAACCTCTGCTACATCGGGTAAAAGGACCTCCAGACAACATTAACATGAAGAGAGAGGTTATAGAGGGCTAATGTCAAAAAGCACTGTGAGCAATAAGTAATGCACACAAACCATGATTGATAATGACTAGCACAGAGCCTTAATTCATCTTTTCTCCATCATTTTACTGAGAGGGACCATATCAAATTAAATAGTGACCCAGCAAGGGTTTATTCAACCATACAAAGCAGGGGCATGAAGGAAAGACATATTAAAGTGGCAATGACTACAGTGTAATTGCAGCTTCTTAAAGAGACACCATAGTTCACAGACGAAGATGGGAAATCTTGTATGTAAAGCAGCCAAATACTGAACAGCAAGAACAACTGACAGACCAAGAGATATTCAGTACTAACAGGCCTGTGTCACTGCAATAAAAACTCAGCGTCTCACGCAGAAACTTGTATTTCATGTGCTCACAATATACTTAATCTTTTACTGGCCAGCAAAAAAGGCATATATTGTGAAAATTTTCCATAAAAAACATGTGGAATGCAGCTCCTGCCCCCAAATGATTTCCTTTCTTTCCCTAGATCAGTTAAAAAAAATAAAGAATTTATGCTATTGTGTTTTTATTAGTTTGTATATAAACTCTTCAAAGTTTCTTTCTGACTGTCCTGTATTTCAGAATGCTACATAGTATATGGAAAACTCAACCTTAATTCAGCCTTTGAACACTAACTAAACATTGGAACAGCACTATTTAGTCATATTTTTATTGGTAAAGATTTTTAAGAGCCATTACATAAATTTAAAAGTCACTTACCAAAAAAATGTATAAGGAGAGCTCAAGAATATGAAGTTAATCTATCAAGTGACAGTTTACTATGTAGTGTAATATCAATAATTTAATTGATAATTTGCTTTTTGACATACTGCTTTCATTACCCTTTATTTACCAGAGTACAGCATAAAGAGTTTAGTAATAATATATCTACCAGAAGACCAAATTTAAGTGTCTGTGCATGATGTAAACAAATATAAAAAACATACATTTGCTCCACTTATTTTCACATACAAAACCATGTAACATTCAAATCATTATTGCTGTCAGGTTCTTTGTATACACATTACCACTGAAGTAAGCAACCAGCAGCGATATATAATTTCTTCATTAAAAGTTATTTTAGAAAACAGAAATACAATAATATGCAGCTTTTGAAAGAAAGACAGAGTTAAGTATCTACTTGTAAGAAAGTTTTAAGTTATAATGTCAAGTTGGCAGAAGGCCTGTGGAAGCGATGGGTATGAGTATACACATAAAATAATGATGTGAAAGCATAAAACAAACCACCAGCCTGTTCTCACACTTCCTATCCACAGAGGTACAATTTCTTCTGTTTTACAAGGCATCTTCTTTTTTTCTCCTGTATTTCACTAAACTCTCCAAATAACATTTAAATCTACAGGAATTCCTTTCTCCGGAACAGCAGAATTTATGGGTGATAGGAGTATAAACAACGGACATAAATTTTAGACTCCCAAACCAAAATACGATAGTAATTCTGCAGCTCATTTCACCTGAAGTTTTCTGAGAATGCAATAGTCATTAAAGGTGGCTAACTACAACAATGACATTTATATTATTAAGGTAATAGTAGCGTCATGATAACATGACAGCCACACATGTGATTGCCAGGTGTGGCAAGGTTACGTGGCTTTTCCTGAACGACGAAATTAGAACTCTGATCTCACAATGTATTTGCTGTTATTGTTAGGATAAGCCTAACTCAGCATTTGATCACATTTCCTTTCAATTAAGATTTTCTTTAGGATATATCTATACAGCAAAATTATATTACTATTGGAGCATATGATTTAAAAGAATTACAAAAGCAACAGTGGTGGATGGAAACGTGATGGGCTGGGCCTATTCAAAAGACAGCAGCCCAAGAGAAAGCTGGCACAGGAGACTGGGGAGGCGCTTCAGCTCGTGCTGGAGATCTGATGAATGCATTACTCAGCCTAGGCTGAATAAAGCAAGGACACCTATGCCTCTATGTCATAAAATGGCATTTGTTTTAGCATGTAATTTGTGTATTCCCCATCCCAACCTGTAAATTACCTTTAGATATTGAAAGCTTGAAAACAATTAATTCCTTTAGCTTCAATAAATAATTTACTCAACATTAAAAATTCATTTAACATTAAGAAAGCAAAAGTTAGTAGGCTTTGGACCTAATACAGCCCAGTAGTTGAACAACTATTTAACTTCTTAAATATAAAAATGTGGTCTTTCATCTTAAATATATACTGCAGCTGAACAACATGCCTCACATATTTTGGGTCACTGATGTGCTTCAATATTCTCAAATACAGTGTTTGGAAAGAAGAAATTTGGAAAGAGAATTTAAGGAAGAGCTATAGCCTAGAAAGGAGGAAAGAGAAAATCGTTTCATATTGCAGATTTTAAAAAAACGATCTTTATTTTGACTGTAACAGATATTCACTAGCTGATCCACCATCTGTAAACCAGCATAAAAACAGGTAGAGATGATACAGATCATCTGTGCCCTCTCAGAGAGGTATCTACATTTTAAAATAGGAAAAAAAAAATCCAACTTCATGTCCCAGAAAGGGGATACCACATCTTTCACCTTACAATATTAAGTCTCTTCTCAGATCCTCTGTTAATAGGATTCCTTTAGCCAGCAGATGGATTGTGAATACAGGCAGTTTCATCTACTAAAAGACAACATAAATCATCATTGAGAAAGGAGAGACCGCAGTAAGGTTATCACCATACAGCCTTCTCCATGAAAGGTTTGCATTAAAGCATTAGTGAAATTAATTCATCTTTCATAAGAGCTTTGAGCAGTATCTGTGATCTATGATAACAACCAATTTCTCACTATGGGAAAAAAAAATTACTCAGGCCTGATAGACTACACATATCTGCTTTTTTTTAAATGGCCTAACATTATCTGGAGTGTTGCTCCCAGAGGCATCATTTGAGTCTTACGCCTAGCCAAGAGGACCCATAAATCACGACAGAAAGTTTTGTTAGTTTTATATGCAGTGGGCTGTAATTATTTTGAATTGCATTATGCCTCAATCATTGTAATTACTTTTAGATCATCCTTAAGCGGCAGTAATAAAAAGAAAAGAAATCAGTCTTAAACCATTTCTCACACAAAAATATTGTAAATGTGATATGAGAAGTCTGGCTAAAACATACAAGAGCATGTAAATGTAGTGTCTGGACTGATAGGCTGCTCATGCTGTGTCAACTCATATTTTCAAGACACACATTATTTTGTGGTCTTTTAATTAGCATCATTATTAGCAGCATTTGGCTAGGAAGAAAATAGGTAGTAACAGGAATTAATTTTAGGTTAAGAATATAATTGAATGTGTATAAGAGAACCAAAACTATGTCACTGTTGTTTTTTTTGTTGTTGTTGCTGTGCTTATGTATGCTTGAGAGACTCCTTGGTCTTCAGTCCAAAATGAAAAACGGCGTAGCGTAAAAACCATCACAATTGTTTTCTAATTTTTCAAGTCAAACAAAAAATACGCTGGCTTGGTCTATGCCCGGTTACATGTTGAATGAGCACAGAAAGTCACAGAATTGTAAATGTCAACGCTGCTACTATCTGCATCACTGTAGTCCTGGAGAGGCCTTGGCACCTTCCTCTCCCGCTGCGTGAAGCTCCGATACAACAGATAAATCCCCTGGGCTGTTCTGCGAGTCCTGCGGCAACATGAGCACAAGGTATCGTGCTGTGTGGAGGAACAGAACTTTCAAGGTGCTTCAGGGATATGCTCAAGTCTTAATTATGAGTGACTGCGGTTTAACACTGAGGGGTGGCTGAGCACCACACAGCCGCTCTCTCACTGCCCCTCCTCAGCACGACAGGGAGGGGAGAAAATGAGATGGTGGAAAAGGGAAAAAAATATTGGGGGTTTGAGACAGAAGCAGACTAATGAAAGGAAACAAAAGGCAAAGGCCATGTGGAAGCAAAAGGAGAAAACAATTATTCTCTACTTCCCATCAGCAAGCGATGTTTGGCCACGTCTTGGGAAGCAGGGCCTCAATACGTGTAGCGGCCGCTCGGGCAGACAGACGCTTTCATAGCGAGAGCCCCCCTTCTCCTCCTTCCCCCCGCCTTTACTGTTGAGCACGACTGCGGTACGGGACATCCCTCTGGTCAGCGCAGGTCCGCCGGCCTGGCTGTGCCCCCTCCCCACCTCCTGCCCACCCCGGCCGTCCGGCCTGTGGCGCGGGGGCTGCAGGGGCCGTGCCAGCGCTGCTCAGCTGCAGCCGGGACAGCGGCGCCACGTCAGCGCCCTCACAGCCCCGCGCCGGCTGCCGCGGGGAAAGCCAGCTCCGTGCCAGCCAGACCCAGTGCCCCTGCTCACTCCTCCTCCGGGTCAACTATCCCTGACACCAGCAAATGGTGCTAGGGGAACGCCTCCTTGCAAAAGTCATTTAAGGTAACGTAGCAATTAGGAACAACATGGTATGAAGGCATCAGATCTTCAAAAGGTATCTGGCTGCTTCTGAGGTTCTGACCTAACACTCCTGTACCTAAAGCAGTGCTGCGCGATATATCAAATACAGAAGCCATTGCTCCAAAAACAAGCGTGGGAACAACTGACCCCTGAGTTGCCACAAGAAATAGACACAGTCCCTGGTCCTCCAGCTGTGTGGGAAAGCCGCTGGACTGGACCATTTCTCCAAGGGAACACAAAGGTTAGGTCATGTAAAAGGCAGTATTAAATAATGCTGAGCAAGTTACAGATTTGCCAGTCTCATGATGAAACAACAGCAGCAAAGTAACGATGGAAGTAATTCTTCCCAGGTATCAGTGAACCATCCATATTTTGGCCTACTGCTGCTAAGTGTGGTAACAGCACTCACGCTGCTGTTCAGCGCTCTCAGTGTTACAATCAAATCATTCAACAGCACTGTTCATGTCCTACTTATGCTGTCAATCACCCATACTGCTACAGTTTATTGCTGATGGAGGAGAGAAATAAATATCTGAGTAACCAACCACTTGAAGTTCCTTCAAAATGATGCAACACTTAACTCCAAAAAAAGTATTTAAGATGTTTATTAGAGGAAGTAAAAGCTTGTAAAATTACATCGAAGGCAGTTTCCCTTCCAGTAGAGAGAGAAAAAAAAATTACAAAAATAAAGTTAGCATCCAAGAAAAGAAAAAAGAATAACCAACATCCCATCAGCTTGAAACTATTTATACAATCCTGTTCCAAGCACTCGTGTCCTACTTCGGCATCTCTAAGTGTGAATATTTCCAAATTCTAAATTATTTTTTAAAGTTTATTTAGTTCTTTCTAATATTAAAGTAGTAGTGTGCCAATTTGATCCACAAATGTTATAGGAATTCAACAAATGTATTCACCTGGTTTGTAGTAAACAATAACCACTAAACACTTAGCCATGTTCTAGATGTTCTTAAAAATTTTAAAATGAACAAATTAAGGTCAACATCAAAGAAAAGAACGGCAGGCAGACTGCAATCGCATGTGCAATTGCACTTGCAGCTGCAATGGAAGAAAACCATCAGCTTATCTTGTGTTTCTGGGTTTGAAAAGACCTTCGTCTTCAACTTCAGACATGCAGCACTCCCCAGTTCTTAACAGAGCAGCAACAGAAGGGAGTACAAGGGCAGTGTGAAGGAAAAGATCTGTATGTTTGAAAGTTGTGTGTATTCTTGTGCCATAAGAAACTATCTTTTTCCCCCATCACTGCAGCAGTATCTAGCGGTGCTGAAGAGAAACCAGCATCACTGCAACCATGATTACAGAGCTGCTATAGCTGAATACAAATGGAATCCATTCAGTCACATCTCACCCTGTCAAGGAGTAAGACTCCCCGAAACAGACTTGCAATTGGCACTGTGTGTTATTTCTTTGGTTTTAAATGTACAAACAAGACTTTTCATCACGGTCTCCATCCATCACAAGCATTTCCTACTACACAAAGAACTCCATTTGAATTTAGTAAATTCATGCAATGACTTCAAACGTATACCATAGGTTACAAGAAACTGACACTGAAAATAAAAGAAAGAAAAAAAATCAAGATGCAATTCTGACCTTATTTACATTCCCGAGCATAGTTACTAATCTAGTAATCAGAGTAAATCAGAATGAAACCTAATATCTGGGAATGTTCCATGCAATCGTACATACCTCAGGGAAATAATCCTGTGGAAACTTCTCTTTTTCCAGCATGGGTGTGCTTTCTAAAGTGTCTGAGTAGATTTCTTTCCCAGTAACCTTCTTATACTTCTTAGCTAGGAAAACATATAAAGCAAACTTAACATACATATCTTCAGCATTATAAGCAACTTACAGCACTCATTGGAAAAGCTGTGGCACCAGTATAACAGGTAGGGTCTTACCAAAAATATGCAAGCACTGAGCTGTTCTCGGGAGAAAAAACAGAGACCACTAAAACATGTACAAACATTCTTGTTTACACCTGGCATTCTCAAGCTATACAGTCAGGAGTGCTATTATTTTTACTATTAGAGTACTGTAAAGTGTTGGAGCTCTAATTATGAATCAGGTCTCTGTACACCCAAGTACTCGAACTTCCTGACACAGCTCTTCCAAGAGATGCCTGTCTGCATCCTCAGCCAGCATCCAGCAATTTACACTGGATAATTAACAGGAAAATTAATACAAAACACATTAAGATGAAAAATGTTACTTATGAGTATTGATTACCTGTATGGTTTACCTAGCAACTCTTTTTTTCAGATTTTAAGTCTACTGTTCTAAACATCAACTGATGCTTGTAACACATTAGCCATCACATTGGTAACACATCAGTAATCACAACTTTTACAAAGCAAAGTAGTATGCAGTCATTAAGATTATCTCAGCTTCTGGCCTTTTGCTTTAAACCAACAACACTGACAATCATCACCCACTTAGTGTTTGGCCACATCTAAACCTTCTGCTGCGCTAGCCGTGTAGCGGGGGGCTGACCCAGCAGCGCTGGTGGAACTCCTAACGCAATACAAGTTGGCCGCGTGCTGAACAGCCCATTCCTTGTGTGGAACTCATCTAAGAGAGACCTGTTAAAGGAATAAAATAAAAGATACTAGACAGTAAGCTGTGTCTCTGGAGGAACTTACTGGCACAGGAGTAATAATCCAGCTATTGCAGAAGGCTTCTTAGGAATGAGCAGAAATATCAGGATTTACTGAAGGACATGTAATTGCCAAATAGCGCCTTCTCAAACTCTCAAGGAAAAAAAAACAAGCTATTTTTCGGGGTTCACAGGTCAACAAATCTCTTAGTGAGTAGCTTTTAAGTACAGACACCTCGACTTTGTAGCAAGGTGAGAAGAAGTCATCGGCAGACACTGAAGACAGGCGGGCCGGGGCTGGCAGGAGCTCCGGAGATCCCGTCCCACCCTGTTCCCAGCAGGTCCCCACAGCTGGGTGCTCGGGGATGGGCACAGGTGGGTTTGGGCCTCTCCAGGAACAGAGACCCCTCAGCCTCCCGGGGGTGCCTGCTCCAGCGTATGGCCAGCCTCCTATCAAAAAACATTTGTTCTTACATTTAAGTGGTGTATTTAAATTTGGGCCGGTCACCTCTTGTCCTGTCAGTGGGGAGCCAGGAGAAGAGCCTGGCTGCCTCTTTGCACTCTCCCTGCAGGTATTTACACTTACTGATGAGATCCCCCCCAGCCTTCTTGTCATGAGAGTAAAACAGTCCCAGATTTCTCATCCTCCTCTCATGTGGAAGATGCTCCACTACCTGCTCCAGTATGTCCACGCCTTTCTTATACCATTAGTACAATTCTTTATTTAAAATCTAAATCTAACCAACCCGAGTCTAGAGTTAACTACAACTGCCTCCTCGCTATTTTCTGAAACGTCTCCCAGAAAAGGAGAAATCAAAAAAACACAGCTAGACAGCTTCTTTTGTGAAAATTAAATCTGTTTTTGATTAACAGTGGCTCCTGCAAAGAAAGGTGACATCCTCAAGTTATCCACTGGAGCCATTCAAGTATTACAATACCCTGAGATAAAACAAGAAATGTGGAAAAAAAAGTGCTTATATGAAGAGAGTGAATATTTTTCCTCAGAGAAGTGAGAGTAGCAGGGAATACACTGCACCAAAACCAAATACTGAGTGGTCTACAACAGGACAATCAGAAATTTCTCTCTGCTATGTCCTAAAACAGGAACAGGGACAGTCAATTAAATTCAGAAATAGCAATGTGAAACCCAATAAAAAGGCGAAGTTTATTTTCTACCTAATGCATTATTTTGATGGGCATCTTACTGTCCCAGACTGTCAGACTTGAGCAAGATCCCGAAAAAGACTGGATATTCCTAACTGTTTAAATACCCAGAATTACAACTGAAATCACACATGCATAGACAGAGCCTTAGCGAGGACAGTTGCTAAACTTTGAGGTCTAACCTAGACTGACTCCTGAGATGCAATTGCCCTACAGCTGCCCATCAGAGGATTTCCTGCATCTTCCTCTGAATCTCTGCCATTTTAGAAACAGTTTCTGGTCTGATGCAGTATAGCAGTCCCTGTTTGCATGGGCAGAGAGAGTTGTCAACTCTGCCAACGTCCCTGCTGCTACTTGCCAGCCTTCGTCAATCAAGAAGGCCAGTAACGTAATCAACAAGTTTAGTTTGATGTCCATTAATCAGTTAAGTGAGTGAAAATGATTAAAAAAATAAAAATCAGACCTTGGGACAAATAGGCCTTTCTTAAACCAAGAAAATAAAAACCTTAAGCTGGGGATACGTAGAAGATGAATAAGACTCACTCCACTGAAATCCTGTATGCTCTGTGACCACGTAGACACCCACCTCTGTCAGATTATCCATTTCTTGCTATCAGCATGAGGTTGACATGAGAATTTAAAGCTGGAATGGGTGCTGTGTTTCTAAAAGAGATTTAGTGGTAAAGCATTCCGCTTTCAAAGTTTTAAATGAATGGCTGCATCACAGGCAGAAATAGCACAGACTTTTCAACCTTAAAGAACAATCTATGGATCTATATGGATCATGAGCAAGTGGTTCTGTTTCTTGATCCCTTTTGTACTCAGCCTTTCTCCTGATCAGGGCAATGTCCTGGCATCTCTAGAGGTGAGAACCTGAACAAATTTATCAAACTCCTCTGACATAGGAAGCTGGGCAGCTATCTGACAGCTACCATTAAGCTGGAACTACCCAACTGGTTTGGGTTTTCACTAGGTATCACAGAGTCACAGAATGGCTGAGGTTGGAAGGGACCTCTGGACATCATCTGGTCCAACCCCCTGCCGAGCAAGGTCACCCAGAGCACGTTGCACAGGATGGCATCCAGGCGGGTTTGAATATCTCCAGGGAAGGAGACTCCACAGCCTCTGGGCAGCCTGTGCCAGTGCTCTGTCACCCTCACAGTAAAGAAGTGTCCCCTCACATCCAGCCGGAACCTCCCGTGCTTCAGTTTGTGCACGCTGCCTCTTGTCCTGTCGCTGGGCACCACTGAAAAGAGACCGGCCCCATCCTCCTGACACCCTCCCTTCAGATATTTGTAGACACTGATAAGATGCCCTCTCGGTCTTCTCTTCTCCGAAATATATATGTATGTATAATAAAAAAAAACAACAACTCCAAAGACACTACTGTCAAGAGCCCTGAATGGTCTTGTTCTACTGGATATCTGGTGAAAATACCAAGCAATACAAAAACTTGTCACTTTAAGTTGTCTAGATAAAGTATTTTATATCATCAGAGGAAGCATTTACTGTAATGTAGCAATATATCTTCGGGGAAAAAAAATTAAGTATCATTCATTATGTGCCAATCACTTTGAGATCTGGCTCCCATAAGAAGACTAAACAAATACCCTGATAAACGAATGCAGCATCATTCTAAGTAGATCATGGATGGATGTACCTCATTCAGTAAGTTTAACAGTGTCAGCAAAAAGATCACGATGTCATTCAGGATACAGAATACATTTGGCAGAACTGTAAGGACTGAAGGCTTTTGCTGTGAGAACCTAAATAAAAGGTAGCACTTGGCAGAAAGGAGGCCTTTTACCATCAGCTTATGCTAACATCAATGCTAAATACAAACCAGTGATTCATTTACGTGACTGCTGATAAGCCAATGCAGCAGAAAAGAAGCATGCCTTCTCATGTATTTCCGAGTAAAAATACTTCTACACCGTTTCTGATTTCACACCAGAGAAAACAAGACTCATTCTGTTAATCAAAGCTGTGGCACTGTTCCATGGATGAGAGGTAGACTGAAATCAGCCTAACACCCTGGTCAGCAAACCCCTCTGCTGCACGATGGCTCTTCAGAGCACACAGCTTCTCAATACTTTAAATTCTAAGCAAACTTTTGGGCCTCTGACAACTGTAAAAATAATCCAACACCTTCTATGCTGTAGAATTAATGCATGAGGCCATAGGAGAAAATTGTTCTTACTTTAGAACTCAAATATCTCTTCTTGAGAACTCAAAACCAGAAACGATCTTTTCCTCTACAGACTGTATTCAGCCACATCCAACTACGCACCGAATTTTGGAAAGATACTGTGATGTTACAGGAATATTGAATTGTATTTAAACATGGATTTTTTGCACTTTTGAGTAGAACCAGAATTTCATAATGATTTTTGTGCAGAGAACATTTGTATCCATTTGGATTTTACCTCTGATTTAAGAGCTTAATGCACTGTGAAAACGTCAACAGTCATGAGAGAAGAGGTAAGTTTTACATTTCACCTGAAAGATGGGAGCCTTCAGGGTTATATTTTACAAACTCTACATTGGGAGACTGATTCTACTCTACGTTCTGAGAACAGCAGGTGACTTACAACACCATTTCAGTGTAGCACCTGCTTTCCTTAGATTTTTCTTAAGAGTTTTTCTTTCCAGGTTATGATTGGGCCAAACACATCTTTATGTGCATGGTTCACACCTCATCTGGCTTTGCGGAAGAGTGTATTACAGGTTTTGCTCAGCAAAATGAAGCACTGGACATTTAAAATGTTTATTTTCTGGAACAAGTGCTTGTTTATTTCTTTTATACTGATAATTTTCCCCTAGACTTTTGCCTTCCGTTTTTTCATTTTTCAAATTCTTACATTTTCTTTTAAAAGCTCTACAGTAGCAAAGAAGCTGTCAATCAATGATGAATAGACCCAGAAAGCTCCTCTTCTCCTAACATAACCATCATTTCACTCTGTCAAATGTCACTAGAGCTGGACACCTCTCATTTATGACCAGAGGGGAGGGAGCTTTAGGTGGAATTCAGAGAGAAACTGCTAAGTCCTCCAGCACTGGTGCGATGAAATTGTGGTGGCACTTAATCAGGAATTAGGTGTGCAGATACAATTCACACGTTATGACACAAAGCCATTCATATGGTAAAATGAAGAAACAGTTATGAATGCTGCCATCTTCAATACAAATGCATGCTTCTTTGCCTCTTGTACTGACTCCTTCCCTTCACACGCACAGTGGACCAGTAGGCTGTTCAATTCGGGGACTGGGGCAACATCTTGGACAGCCAGCTTCGTTGCAATGCCGATTTCCTCCAATATTTCAACCCTGCACACAGTTCATCCCATAAAGAACGTCTCTATCGTTACTTTGTGTCTGCTGAACTGCTCTAGCCTGGGAGAAGACAAGACATGCAGGCTGACCTCTCATTAGAAGTCCTTACATCACTACTGAGTTTTCCAATATGCTCTCCCAGAAATAAAATATGTTCTGAACTGCCTATGATATTAGATCTAAAACTTTCCTTCAGCATTGAAACCAGTGATGACAGACAGACTTATGCTGGTTAAATATTTAATTGCTACATACATAGAACTACTGTTCAAATATTTCAAGAAAGGAAGGCCGTGTATCCTCAATTAAATGAGCAGAGATGATTTGTCTCTACTGAGAATAAAAATAATGAATCTATATAATTAAGACAATTAGTTCACTCCATAGTTACCACCATTTCATCAGTGTCTCAAATTAATGGGATGCTAGATGTAGTATTAATGTGATTCTGCTCAGTAACCTAAATGAAGCTCACAAGATTTTTGTATTACGTATACAGACAGTTCTGAGCTGAAATAACGTAAATTTTATATAATCTTTGCTATATATACCTTCAGGAAGCATTCAGTAATTGTCTACGATATTTCTAATATTTAATGTACCTAGCCTAGCATTACTTTTAAACTTCTGAGATTTAGCAAGACTTCTAACCTGACAGATCAATGCGGGTTAGAAACAGTGACACTCTCCTGCTGACCTCTACTGCTCCCAAGTAATTTGAGCCATAAATCTACCTCAGCTGCTTTGCAAAATGGTCATCACTGCTGGACATTTAAGGTCTTGGTCCTATATCTGATCTACATGGAAGAACCCTGTGAGCATTCAGAGTTCTTTTGAAATCATCAGGGATCGCTATGGATCCAAAGGTCCCCTTTGCATGGGAATGATTAATGCACCAGTTTTCAACCTGTGGCCAGCCCATTGACTTCTTCTAAGAGGTCTATAAAAGGTAAGAAAAGGAAAGCCTATCATCAATGGACTTGCATGCATTATACAGAAGTCTGCATATCATGGAAAAACTGATAGGTACCACTATTAGGAAAAAATGGCAGGAAAACTGCCTTCATATATAAAGCCAATTGACAATTAACGGCATTTTATTCCTTTGCTTACCTTTAAAATCAAACTGGTAGATGTTTTTCAAAGATTCATGAAGAAAGTAAAAACTTCCTAGAGCCTGTAAAAAAAACAACAATAAAATAGGAAATTATAAAAATATCTACTTTGGCTTACTAAAACTAAAGCATCGTGCTCTCCAATAAGAAAAACTAATAAATAAAATATTATTTAATAAAATCTATAAAAATGTTAATTTCCTTAGCTGTTTCTCTGAAGCTTCATATAACGTTATAAAGAAGATCATTAACAGTTGACTATGCATGGGAAGGACACAATTATCAGGCATACTTTTAGAAATACCAAATGGATGGATGTAATCAGTAATACAGACAGGTACCTTTCTAAACACAGAACACATCCCCCCAGTTATTTCACAACACTCTGACGATTTCTGTTACACACCAAGTGCAAAACAAGTGCTTCTGGAGACCATGCAGTGCAGAACCAAGAGAAGGGTTGAGAGATTCAATAGCCTTTGAGAGCCAGTCACAGGATTCCCATCTTCCTACTGAGCTGTGCAGCGTGAATAACCTTGCCAGCTGCAGAGTGGGCATAAAACTAAAAATCTGACAAGAGTGTTGGGAATATTTGTACAAGCTTACATAGCCTTCCCTGTCAAAAACTGTTTTGACAATAATTATAATGACTGAACAGTACAGTACGTCCATCTCTGCTAGCCACACCTGGAGAGCAAGTGCTACTTGCTACTACTGTTGTCAGTGTGTCAAGTATTTTCTTACAATGCACCAACCTGAAGAGAAAGAATATAGAAATATCTAGCAGGGGCTTAGATGCTTGAACACATTAAGTTTCTTGACACCGGCATGACTGATGTCTTGCTACGTATAAGCAGAAGCAGAGTTTAGTACCCCCCCCCC
>VXAA01006980.1:28888-71045 GCA_013399115.1 Anseranas semipalmata
CCCCCAAAAAATAAAATAAAATAAAAAAAGAGCTACCATTAAAAAATAAAATATTATGCATTCATAGTTTGGATTTACATAGGATTTATAATCCTAACTCCTTCTGCTGATCCATCCTGAGCTCCTACTCTCCTTGGTTTCTTTCAAAACAGTGACTTAATCCAGCTATGGAATTCTGTAATGGTTTTAATGATTAGTGTATGACTGAGTAAAACATGTAAACATAGAAGTGATCTCTACTGTGTTCAGAAAAGCATATAAACTCCCATCTCAGCAAATTGATTTTAAAAGCATAATGAAGTCCACCCACATTTAGCAACATATTAGTACCTCTTTCTTACAAATACTTAAGTACTTTCCTGGTTTCTGCAGATTTCTGAGATATTAAGCATTTATTCAAGAATTGTTATATTGTCCACCATTAAAGAAAGCATCTTTGTTCAGGACACCACTTAAGCACACCCCTTACTTTCAGGCACAAGCACTTGGGTCCCAACATGGCCAAGAGCTGAAACGCTGTCTTCAGACTGACCACAATACAGGCCATATTGTTTAGCTGGTGAAAAAGGCAGCCAGCTTACTACGGATTCACAGAATCCCAGGACCGCAGACTGGCTGAGGTGGGCAGGGGGCTCTGGGTCCCTCTGGTCCCAGCCCTGCTCCAGCAGGGTACCCAGAGCAGGGTGCCCAGGGCCACGTCCAGGCGGCTTTGGGAGATCTCCGAGGAGGAGCCCCCGCAGCCTCTCTGGGCAGCCTGGGCCAGGGCTCCGGCACCCGTGAAGCTGAGAAGTGCTTCCTGAGGCTGGGCTGGGACCTCCTGTGCTCCCGTCTGTGCCCACTGCCTCTTGCCCTGGCACTGGGCACCACTGGAAAGAGCCTGGCTCTGACTTCACTGCATCCACCCTTCACGTATTTAAAGACATTGATTTTAGGACCCTTTTCCCTGCCACAGAGTTCCCATGAGATAGGAGGAAACCCACTCCATGCTTCCCACGTCCAATAACAGCATGTCCCTCATTCTCTGGGTACCCAGCCTCAGATGGCTGCAATTCAGTTTACGGAAGGGCTGAGTGAACTCTGCTGCAACTGGCACTAATGGCGCGGTGCTCCAAGTTCAGGCAGTGAGAGCAGAGCAAAAATGATGCTTATTGCAAGCACAGTGTCTTACGCAAGAAAAATAAAGAAATGAAGATCCGAAGTGCAAGAGACCAGAGGAGGCTCTCAGACAGGCCGGGTGAAACGCCCACGGCCACACAGCAGCGGCTGCCAACGATGGCCCAGGCGAAGGGCCCAGGGCTGCTGCCCGCGGCCACGTGCTGCACGGCCCGCCGTGGCACGAGCAGCTGGCCACCCCTCGGCCAGGCCAGCGCCTGGCACCCAGACGGGACCCGGCGTGGCCGACACCAGCGTGCGTTCGGACTGTTTCTGAGGCACGCGAGAGGCAGCAGAGAAAGACAACCCCACTGTCGGAGAAAGACTGCTCCTCCACCAGAACATACTCCAGGTTTGCCAGTTACCGATTCAGGACATGCCCGATAAACGTTTTCCTAACTTGCACCAAAAAACTCTGCAGACGAGGTTTCCACAATGTCCCCAAACAGCCTGATGTGAATTTTCACCAACCTGACACTTACAAAGCTTCCCTTAACACAGACAATGCTGTTTGCCTTCTTCGAATCCCTTTGGCCACCGCGCGACCCCTGCTCCTCTTCCAGTGAAGCTCCACGTGCTGGAAGGCTGCCGGCCCCGGCCCTCGGGCTCAGCCCGCTCCTGGCTCCCTCCAGCCAGCGCGAGCCCCAGGATTCCACCCGGACCTGCCGAGAGCGCGCTGCTTGCCTTCACCTCCTCACAGGCACCCAGCGAACTGTTCTCTCCCAGTTAATGAGTGGAAATTTACATATTAGAAGAGATTAAAGGCAGATCAGGTGAGAAAGGAAGTAACAGTGTAAAAAGACTACAGCGGAGTGTAAAAAATTATGAATTTGAAATGAGAATTTGACAAGCCTTTAAATACATACGATGCACTCAGAAGCAGTTGAAGGGGAAAAAAAAAATCCTGTGACTACATAAAGTCTTCCTGAGAAGTATAAAAGAAACAATGTGTTAAACAAAAAGGATGGTTTGGTTTCACTTTGTCTTTTTACTCCTATAGCGGCAGAGACCCTCCCGGCAGAGCACTGTTTTGGTTCAGTGACTGCTGCATTATTTATGAGACGCTGCACATCCAGAGATGAAACATTTGCTGATTTGTCAAAAACACAAACATGAGGTCCTGCCCATCTCCTTGACATATTAGTCCATCCAACAGAAAACACTGTCACACATTTAATTGATGAGTACACTTCCCTGTGACCCAGTCAACTTGCTTTCGGGTTTTGGTTGCTTTTTTTCCTTTAATGTGGAGGAGGGAAATAAGATAATGCAGGAGACACTCTTGCAGAGGACTCAAGGTTAACTATCTTGCAACAAGGACACACTGCCAGAAAAAAAATAATCCTGATACAAGACAGAAACATTGCAACCTGCTATTTAATTACTAACTGAATACAATATTATTAGCAATTAAAAAAACACCGCTGTCTCAAGCTAAACTTTGATTATACTCTGGCCATTGGTTATTAAAAAACATAAGAGATTATTTTAAAATATTAACATGTTATAAAGGGAGTACTCTTAGACAAAAAAAATGTATTTTACCTCTTAGATAAAACTAGATAAAAGTCTTAAAATCACATGCAAGTTAGAGTTAAAATTCTGCAGTTGAACTTGAAAACAACTACAATTACAAAGCCCCCAGTTCAAAAAAAAGAAAGAAAAATATATGCTGTCACAACTTCTAGCTTTGTGGAAAAGTAGCAAATCCTATGTTAAAAGTGTCTGGCTTTTAGAACGCACATGGGCACTGCTCATAAGCATCCTCACTGAGGAAAAACATGGGTGGGAGAAAGTTATTATTTTCAGACCCAAATTAAGTTACAGTGTGTTTGATCAAAAAGAAGCGCGTGGCATGGGGTTGGAACACGGGGCCCAGCTGCGGTACCTTTGCTTCACGCTGACTTGTACAGGCAGTGAATATGGTAAATACCATTCAGATGAGCAGGTGCCTCACCGCAGTTGTGTGTCACAGCATTTTATCTTATGCATAAGCATCCAGTATTCTTAACATCAACATGTTCTATACACATGCAGACTTCATTCTGGTGAAATCAGTGGAAACAATTATGAAGTAAAGTACTTCTGACTGGAGGGACGCTCCACACTGAGCTGGTACCTGCTTATTTAGTTAGAGAGCTGACCTTAAACAAAAACGTACAACAAAAGTATGATACCAAATTTAAACTATTTGAATCTGATATATATATACTACAAAAAAAGGAAAATATAAACAGCTATATGAGTTCTCAGTTATAAAACCCAGTTATATATGAGTATTTTACCAGAAGCTACTATTAACTGAATAGAGTGAATTGAAGTCATGTTCTCTAGATTCTGAGTCACTTTTTGCTTTTTCTGAATTCTCCCCAGCTGCTCTACATCCTTCTTCAATGTGCAGGCCAAAATGTGCCATGTATAAAGATAACACTTTGTTATGTAATATCACCCTTTAAGAACTCAATATAAGGATAGAGCTTTGTTTCAGCTCCTTTTCATAAGAAAAAGAAGGGAAGGAGGGAGGGAGGGAGGGAAGGAGGCAGGAAGGAAGGAAGGAAGGAAGGAAGGAAACATGGAAAACATCATCCCACATGCCTAAAGTCTGACAAATGTAAAAACAAATGAAATGGCATCCTGAAATGGGAAATCCTGCCCTACATCAGAATACGTGGCCAATTCAGCCTACCTATCCCATTTAAATGGAGTTTTTAAGGGAGCTTTTCTTTTTCTCACAATCTAGGATAGCAGAATGACGCAGGCTGGAAGGGACCCCTGGGGTCTCCAGGCCAACCCCTGTCCAAAGCAAGGCTGACAACGGGGCTGCTCAGGACATTGCCCAGATGAGCTTCAAAAATCTCCAGGCTTGGAGACTGCCCCCCCTTTTGAAGCCTCTGTTTCACTGTTTGAGCACCTTCAGGGTAAACTTTTTTCCCTCTTTATTCTAATTGGAATTTCCCTTGCCAGCGTTCACTCATACACAATCACAGAATATCCCGAGTTGGAAGGGACACACAGGGATCATCGAGTCCAACTCCAGTTGATACGGAAATGTAAGGCTAACTAAACAAAAATTTGGAAATAAGTGATCGGTCCAAATCAGGCACAAATAATTTTAAAGATGGGTGAAAATTTGGATTTATGTGACAGGATTGTGAATCCTGAAGCTTTTCCATGTCATGCGTCAATCACTAAAACAAGAACAATCAAGATGCTCTAAAATTTCTGTTTTATTTAGATACCATAATTCTATTAAAAGTAATACTGCCACTTGTGCTCAAGCTACAGATTTATTCCTGGGCATCCCGACTTTTTACAGTTCTAATCTCATTTGTTTTTTCACGCTAATTTTGAAGAATTATGTGGCAAAAGTTTAGTTCGATAGTCTACATCTGTAGCATTTAGTGTCAACTAACTGTGCACAAAGACATAGTCAGTAGGTAACTCTGTACAGCTCCAGGAACTGCTACTACCAACATTAAGCACAGGCTTTCGCTGTGTAACTCTAAACACACTATTGAAAAGAAGTACAACTCTAATGGAATGGAAATTACAGCTATCACCATCTTCCGCATTATTACAGACTTAATCAGGTTTATGTACATAAATGTTAGCTTGTAAAATGATGGAGTGCAGATATAATCCACTGCTGTAACACAATGAAACGTAAGTAAAAAACTTTCAGGGCCCAATGCCTAGGCCCTTTTCTTGAGAAGATTACGTCAATTCTATTTATTTCTCATATAATTACAGGGCATGTCAACAATAAAGTTAAATGACATTAATTCAAAGACCAGAACTATGCTTTGTTACTCATATTTTTAATACTATTTGTAAAAAGTATTTGTGTTACATACAGCAGCAGAAGTATATATGTTATCTAAGTAATATAATATAAAAACACATTACAAATTATAAAATGCCCCCAAATGATTCACCTTTTAAATGTAAAGAGGAAAATTCCTTATTTGTTCCATTTTAAGGACTGTTTAAATTTATTATTTCTGCTGGGAGCACTAAGTCTATACAATTTGTAAGCAGATATTTTTACTAAAATGTGATCCCAGAAGTGGTGCTATGTATGGCATCTTACTTTCTCAGTTTCTGCTACATTTATGGTAGGTGTTGCAGAACAATGAATCAGTAAGTCTACAGAAATTTAAGCCCTCTTTACAAAAGTCTTTCTAGAGAAGAAGCCTGAAAATAATATGCCCTGAAGGTCACTGAACGTGACTTTACCAGAGCTGGAGAGGATGCATGTTCCAGAACCAAGCCCCCCCGACAGTGCCTTGCAGAAGCCCCTGAACAGATAATCTCTTGACTTTTGTTTCAAGCATTCAGGACAACCTCATTTCCGAGATTAAGGCTCAGACACAGCAGGACAAGCCCCTGCTAGCCACTCTGAACCCAGCCCCTAGTGGTACTGTGCCAGGAAATAAACTAGGAGATGGTGCATGCTCTGCCACGTCTTCTGAGCATGAAATGAAAGGAGCAGCCACAGCCTCCTCTGCGTGATTTTCCAAGCAGTCTTCAAACACAGACTAGCCACGGAAGCTGTACTTGAGGAACGCAGGCGCAGAGTGACAAGCGAATGGAGAGCTCACAGGTAGGCTCGGATCAGGAAGTTCTTAATTTGTTCGGCCAACCTGCTAACGCTTGAGTCTGTAACTATTAAAATCACTTGCATTCAATAGTAACAAGTTTCTAAAAGTTCAGTAAGATCAGCACAGCCCATTGACCTCAGGTGGTCACAGAGACAGTACGTGTAATTCCCTGGACTGATTAGCTAGGTGGCTTTGCACCCTTCTAGCAAAGAGAGGAGCTGATGATAAAGGGAAAGGGCTTCACCAGAGGTTGAGTCACACAGTTACTCCCATAAACATAGACACAATTCAAACCAATACCTGTGGCCATGAGAAAATACTACAGAGTCACTGCTGGTGGCTCTACAATTTAAATTTACTCACACTTTGCTTTACAGAGAAGTTTCTGTATTCTGAATAGGCCTGAATATATATACGCACACATACACACACCCCCTAACGAAAATAGCAGCAAGTGTAAGTGAAAGGCCAGACAGAACAGTCACGAATGAGGGTAATTTTTAGGTTAGAAAAGTATCTTAGAAATGCACAAGAATGTTAAAACTGATCGCTGATTATTCTTCTGTCTCCCTCCGCATTGTAACAAAACAGTTTTGTTTTAACACTCTAAAATCAAATAGTTAGACCTGCACAGAAAATCCCACAGGTAGGTAAGGGTAAACCATTAGAACAGAAGTTATTATAAAGCGATTGAGAGAAACCAAGAGAGATGAATAGAAAGAAGAGTGCCGGGCTCCACAAAGCACCACCCAGTACGAGAGCCACTGCCAGGCAGAGCTGCACTGCGCTGCAGGGCCTCGCTGCCGAAGCCTCTGGCAAAGGGTGCCAGCGCTTGCAGGGAAAGAAGGAGCGCGGCCCCGGGGACCCGCAGGCTGCCCTGCGCACGCTGGTTGTGGTGCTCTGCTCTCGACACGCGGTGCTTTCTGTATTGTGTTCCTAGCACTGAAACATTTCCTTTGTGGGCTCCAGAAACTCTTTCAATATCACAACCATTAATTATAGTGTACACAGTCAAATACATCCTACCTTTTGTGAGAGTGGCCCTTACGGAAACATTCAGGAACTCAGTGAAAAGGCCAGGCAATTAGCTCATGGCAATAGTGTTATTAACAAAATGCATTTTTTCAGGAGTAGCATAAGTACCTGACTGTTCTTACCCCATGTTCCTACAGAACTGTATCACCAGATGTACAAAGATAGTAAATTTAACTTATTGCTAGTGTAAGTTAATCAGAAAAACTTTGTGTCTCCCAAATAATATATTGTTGAGAAAAAAATAGGTATCTTGTCCCTATCAGCAAATTGAAGTTGAATGCTCATTGCTGTTAATTAGGTTTCAGAATAGTATTCAGTACCTTATTGGACATTTCTTTCATTATTTGCATCCCTGCCCAAGGAGCGGGGGGCTGGAACTGGATGATCTTTAAGGTCCCTTCCAACCCAAGCCATTCGATGATTTTATTCCATGCCAAAAGACTCATCTGCAAAAACTGCTAGTGATAGCGACATGAACACTTTGGTTCTGCGCATTACACATCTGTCATTAACAACACTATTCCTTTGATTATACAGAAATTATGCCACAAAAGTCTGCAGATTTAAATAGCTATATTTTTTTTAACAGTTAATTGGCATAATTTCTTTTTAAAGTGCGTCATTTCAACTGTGGATATTTAATGCATAAAGGAAATATCTGAATAAAAGTTTAATTACTATATAAGGTAAACATTTACTGCATTACCTGACTAAATGTGATAAAGCTAATATACAAAGATTGCTTTAAATAAATTTAAAATAAATTGCCAATGATGACACAGAAACTGTAATTCATGTAGTCATAAAATCCATAATTAGCTTTAATGAATATTTAAAGTCAAAGTTCAACCCAACTTTTTCAATGTTTAACCTACTATATCAATATAGTTCAAGGAATTCATTTATCATCGAACATGACAATGTCTGAATATTAATTAGCGCAGGGCACTGCTGACAGGAAGCCCTTATCTCCTACCAGTGCTTTTGGCTACGCTGCATGTCAACAGTGTGTTTGTCACGCCTGATATTATTGATTCCCTGCCTGTTTTGATAACAACAATTAAAAAATATTTTACATATTTATAAACCTGAACATCAAGAGCACGTATTAATTTTCCATTAGTAAAATGGAGTCTATTAGCTGTCAGATTTCAGTCAGGGGAAACGCAGCAAATGAGAAGTTGCAGCAGCTCCAGACAGGAAGACAATAATTTTAACGCACAAGCACTGTTATCGGCACTACATGGGGACACCTTATCTACATTCATTTGTGTCGCAGTGAAGTCTAAGAGACTTCCACCACAAACCCCGGGCCGGCAGGCGGCTCGGGCCCCACTTCCCGCGGGCCCTCCGGGAGGGGCAGGCAGGCCCCGGCTGCCGGTAGCAGCACCGCCCCGGCGCGGCCTCCCCGGCCAGGCCNCGCGCCCGGCCGCGCCGGGGAGGCCGAGTGGCACCCGCCGCAGGAGCTGCGTGGCGGGGAGGATCCCGCCTGCCTCCCCGCGGGCCGCAGCAGGCTGCGGGGGCGGCCCGGGTACCTGAGGAGGGCCGAGGCTCACCGGGCGCCGGCCGTCCTCTGGTCGCTGCTGCGCGGGGTGCGGTGCGACAGGGCACGGCGACGGCAGAACAGCTCCAAAACTCTGCTCGGAGGCAAACCGCAGGCTGCCTCGGACTTCCACGGCAGCTTTGAAACGCTCGCTGAAAACGCCAGCCCTTAACTTGCTTAGAATTTTAATTTCGATATAATTTTCACTTCCCAAGAAATGAAGAGAAGGCACGATGCGAGGACGGGCTGGACCTAACACATCTGAGCACCGAGTGACAAAGCCACTACAAATAATGAACGATGTTAAAGTATATGCTTGTCAGCTCTGTTCATAGACTACTTGATCCAGTATAGCTAAATTAACACTAAATGTCTATTATTCATTCAAGGTTAAAAAAACAGGCTGGGTACACAGATCAACTCATTATAAAATCATCTATCACTTTTTATTTGCAAACAAATCAGGTGTCCAGCAATTTATCATTTCCTGAATTAGACTTATCAGCCAAAGTACATACAATTAAACGGCTATCGAGCTTCCCCCCCAACAGTCCCCATCTACCTGACGTGCAGACAGCCGGGCCCGAACAGGCCAGGCTGCTTCAAACGACTGCGCAGTACTTTTGCAGCGTCGTATCTCGAAGGCAGATATCAGTGTAATTTCGACAGTTTGAACAATTACACCCTTAATAAAGTGTAGAAGTGAGTGGGCTCCAAATATTCAGCGAGACTTAAACACACCGAGGACACCCTGAAAGCAGGCGAGGAGGGGCCGCTGAGCATCACCAGCACCAGCAGCGCTCAGTCGGGCTCCGCTGTTTGGTGCCCGCGATGACAGTCACCGGTCACCTCCGATTCGTCTGACCCCGAAATGCACAAGCCTCTCGCGCTGAGAAGCGGGCCAGAGGTAAGAGACCTCCTGATCTCGACACAGAAATACAGTGGGTAACTTGCAGCTGGACGCTCCCATCCAGCCGATGTGAACGATGGCTTTCCAGTAATTCGGATACTCAGACCTCCGCTCCACCCACTGACATTTCTGCGGCACGTCCATGAACGACCGAAGCAGCCCCGGTCACAATACTGTGGGATCTCAGAGTAAAACCACTGGTGTGACTGGTATTGAAGGATCCTTACTCTGTAACATCTAAGACAATGTTACTTATTGTAATACAAACATACCCGTGGCAGCTTGTAGCACCGCCTCTTGCTTGCATAATTGGTAGTATCAGTTGCTAGTAACAGTTTCTCCTGTGACCATGTCCAATTAAGTCAATATGGCAAGAACAGTGGAGAGGTCTGATACCAGAAACTTGTAGGTGCAGCTGGTAGAAAAACAGGCTAGCTAGCAGCAGGTCTACCCAAATCCTAGTTTGCTTACTAAAACGGTATTATACCCATATCTGCCCACTTCCATATTTCTAGATTAATTTCCACATGCAGGTTTTGACTTAAAACATTTTAATTTGTTTGTAATCTATTTATTTTATGGACCTGCCCATTTTTCAAACTGACTCTCTCAGCCATACCATTGCAGCTAAGGAGTGAAATTATATTTCTGCCTACTTCATGCCAGATGAATAACCCTCTCATTTTCCATGTTTCCCATTTCAATGGGCTGCCAGAACATGCTGTGTCATTTCTAAACATCCTTAACTAAATAATTTTAACGCCACAATCTTTCCTGCTAAGTTGTAGTCTAGCAGTACTAGACATACTTTTAACATCTAGCACTGTTCCCTCACTTTATTTCCCTTATTTCTTCAGCACAGTTAAGTGTGAAATCAATAATAACTGAGCTATGAAGGGGAATAGCCACTATAAATTTACTGTAAAAAAAATCCTAACCATTCAAAAATGAATTCTGAGTTTTGTTTCTATAATAGTCAAATTAAATGTAATTCAGGAAACAATTACTGATCTGAGTGTTTGTATACAGTTTTATAGCTTGTATTACTTAATTCTAGACTCTTTACCAAGACTTAGGTATTTTTAGATTGGCTTAACTGTATAGGCTTCTAAAAAGGCTACAATCTGTCTGCATGACAAATTGGATTAATTGTTTTAAAAATTCCAAGATAACTAAATCCCAAGTCATTTAGATGCTTTATCAAGAGACCATGATAAAAAATAACTTGTTTGCAAACCTGTTTTTTACAGATACCTCAGAGAAGTCTCTCTGGCTAACAGCTACCATCAAGAGTATATTCTCAGGAAAAAAAAAAAAAAAAGTCCCAGGAGCTCTCATTTTCATTTTGAAGACTTAACAACATGAGCAATGTTACGCTAACATAATCCACCTATATTACCTTCTCTTTATGCTTATTGCATCAATAGACCAATTGAAAAAAACTCATTTTTTAAAGATTCTTTGCGACCACGTAATTTAAGGAGAACAGAAAAAAATAACAAATACAAACTCTGAGCTATGTATAAAAATGTCTTGTAAGTAAATTAATAATATATATGTAACCTACCACATTGACAAAGAACATTTAGTACTGCTTTTGATAGTGACATCTTTCACAAAGAGATTTAACATTTTAATTACAAATCAATTCAATTAAAAAACTATGCAGTTTATTTTCCTTAGAACAAGGAGCCAACAGAAGAAAAAAAAAACAAACACATTTTCATGAGTTAAGAAAAGAGTATGTATGCTGAACAGCTAAAAAAATGCCAACTATCAATATTCCTGAACTCAAAGTAGAACCTTCACAAAGTCATTAATCACATTGTTATTTAATATTTCTATTACACGAGCACTCTAGAGGCCCCCAATCAGGATAAGAGGCACACAGCTTGGCTCCACACCAATATAAAGGAGGCTGTCTGAATACAGGATTCAAAACTATAATTCAGGGCCACGCTCTGAATTCTGCCCTAGCAACTTCTTAATGGGCCTGACCACAAGAAGCGCGTGTGATCAAACGGCCCAAATCTCTGCTAAGGACTCCACTGATGGATTCAAAGCCAGAACAAAGTACACTGCAGTGTTTTGAATATGCACTGGCTCTTCAGTATGAGAAGAAACAGAAATAAAATCTAGTTTCTATCTGTAAGCATAGCAGATAGACTAAGCCCAAGTGTAGAGGCATGCAGTTAGGTGCTTAAATACTAAACACTTACTTCAGAGTTAAAACTCACACAGAACCAAAGGCATTCCCCTGGCAGTTTTACATTCTTGATAAACAGAGCTCAAAATATTGTACAGATAGCCCGAACAGCGGATTTATCCAGTGACTGGTAACGGTTCATGAACTGAGAGAAACTGAGCTTGAGCCTTAGATTGCGGGAGAGAATACACAAGTGCAGGATATTTTTCAGAAAGCAAGCTATATTCTATATTCTATTTATTTTTGTCAGCATTTTAGGAGTACAACCGATAGCAACAGAGACCAAAGTAGCACTTCACCTCTTCCAGAAATTCAGTCCTTATTCCCATATGTTTCTGTCCTCCTAGAACTGCACAAACCACCAAGGGCATGCAGCCGTGAAAAAGGCAGAAGTGATCTTAGCATGCAGCAGGTGAGATACAGCAACACAGTTAGACGAGCATTAATGCAGCCACACAGCGCGATGGTGCTGCATCATCTGGAACCACATGAACAATACTCATCTCCCATGCAGAAGTCTGACCACACTGAAAAAGACCATTAGGGTGAGAGAATAAGATCCCGTCATACAAAAAGAGACTAAAAGAGCTTGGCTCTGTATCCCGGCAAAAGAAAGGAAAGCTGCAAATAAACCACAGGTGAGTAGCACTGGAGAAGGGAAAGAACAATTTAAGCTGAAGAGCAACACTGACACATGGACAAAAGGGGTCCAAACTGAACAGAAATTAATTTAGACTAGTTAGAGGTATCTGGTAACCATGAAGAGACTGAGCATGTAGAATATCCTTCTAGGGACATCGCCCTGATCTGCAGGGGCAGAAGGGAGATGCTGTGAGAGCAAAAATCCTAGCTAGGCCTAACATAAAACACAACAGGTTTACTTGAGCCCAGAAAGAAACCCACTGTGACTTCTTTCCATCTTTTTGCTCCTGCTAACCAGCGGCTCCTTCACTGCCTGCCAAACCCTGGCACACTCCTCAGGCCAATAGATGAGCTGCATGCAGGAGAGCTCCGCACAGAACTGAGGGAGACAAGTGCTCTTCCAGGCCAGGAGGCAGAAACGTTCTGCATTAGTCCCTCACTGCTCATGCACCCGGGAAGGTGGCTGATCTGCGCTGGGCTTTCATGACCAGCGACCAGTCCCTCCCAACTACGTTATGTACCATTTGGCTTCAGCAGTGCTACAGCAACTGGCATGCAACCTGGATGGCTTCTGGTCAGATGGGAAGAGGCTGCTGGATATTTAACATTTTACCGTATTTTTCTTCCACTTAAAAAAATTCTTCACTTTGTAGGAAACTGGTAAGCTGTTTGACTCTTACCACATTTACTTGACTCTAAATAATTGTAATTTAAAAAAAAAAAACAACCTTTAAGTCAATTTAGTATTTCATAGATATATTCTTACATAATACACTCAGGATGGCAAATTCAATTTGACGAGGAGGCATTAATGCCCATTTCATTTAGTATTATACAGGTCATCTCCAAATAGGAACAGAACCATGTGGTAAAAGGTTGTGTTTAGCATGTCACAGTCACTGGCGGTTGTTTTGTATCTCAAAGAACCTTTGTAACTGCCTCAAAATAAGAGATGATTGATTTACAAAGTACCAAATTTCAAATTTCATATTCTAGGACTAAACATCAAATAATTGGACAAAGCTGTCCCCCTGTCTGACCCATCACAATCAAGCCCCTTTCAAGGTTGACTGCCTGCATAAGAAATATGTGCATAATTTCATTTTGTCTCCTGTCCAACATCCAATGTTAGAAGTTAATTAAATTGCTTGTCCATTGTATTCATCCACTTACAAAGTTAATGATATTCTGTTCCTGAATTAAAGAGAATTTTATAAAGCCTGCACTATGGAACCTGGCATGCTGTACACTGAGGAGCTGAACTCTGTCATGGTTCCTGATTGCAGCTCTCCTAATTAGGAAACAAAATGAATGTTTCTGTGTCTGCCAATGCAGAGGACAAGTCATTCCAACAGGGAGGGTAAATGCTTTGTACAATAGCAACTTAATAATATCTCATGTTTGACTATAATAAATTCTGTAGGATTAATAAACCTGTTAAGTTTTAAAATTACCATAGCAAAGATGAACTGCAGTGTAACAAGACAGCCTTAAAAAAGGGACACGGGTTTGAGGGAGAGAACAGCTTCTTGCAAGGGCATCAGCCTTGAGGACACAGAAATCACCAGATTCTCGTTCTTGCATGAGATGAGAAAGGAAAACATAATGATATGGCAAGCTACTGCAGCCAGAGGAGAAGCAAAGATTAATACTTTAAACTATACTACTTTTGTGCTTTTGGCCTAGATACAAAGATGCGGTACCTGTGCAGCAGTCTTTCTAAGCAACCTTACAGTCAGAAGTGTAACGCAGTTGCAAATCAAGTGCCTGTAAGGGCAAACTTCTCAAGCCCAGGAAAGCTGCTGCTAACAGAACCGAGGACATCATATGAGTCGAAAGCTAGAATTAAGCACAAAGCCTACCTGCTGTGTGAGAAAAAAAAATACGTGGTCGAGCGGAAACCACCCAAATGCTGCCCTGCACGGAAGTGCTGTTTTACAACATTCTTTTTCATATTCAGTCAGAAGCAGCCTTCCACGACTTATGCCACCGGAGTCACAGTCTATCTTAAACCAGCAGCCCTACACATTTCCAACCGGTATCTCCCAGACGGTGACGGCGCTGCAGCTGGGAGGAGGCCTGCAGGACGCATGGTCTTACCACAACCACCCCCATCGGCCCCCCCGGGCTCCTGGGCCCTGCGAGCGGGCAGCGGCTTGGCGGTGTGCTCGGGAGATCGGCCCGGACCGAGGGCCGGAGGGCGCAGCGCTGCGTGAAGCGGCTTGCCACGTCGGCACGTGTCGCGAAGATGTTCCAGCACGGGCCTGCTTCGCAGCCGGACTCCAGTGGATGCAGTCACTCAGCCAGTGCCTCTGCGAACATCTGTCATCACTGCCCAAATGCCACCCCGGGTGTTCGCAGGTTATGCGGTACAAAACCTACATCGTCCTGCTTTTCATTCGTTGTATCGGAAACTCAAGCACAGGATGGCAACGCAGCAGCCATTTGAAACACGCAAAACCAGCTGAGTCTCTGTAACGCATGATGGCAGCGATACCTGCACCTCTCCTTATCTCCTACCTAAACCCGTACTCTCAGGCTTCACTGTAATGTGCAGAAAAGGTCAGAAATCTCTGAAAACACTACCAAAAAAGTAAGGTTTTCAGAACTTCCTGAATGACAAATACAATGAGATTCACCCACATCTGAAAAACAGAATCTCTACTGACTTTTACCTGACTTAATACGTGTTTTACCTTAAAAAAAAAATTGGAAAAAAGTCTCTCCCTCATCTTTTGTCTTTTATCCAATGCTGATAATACAGAGAGCTGGTATTAAAAAATCAGAAGTGTTACTTCACTGACACGCTGAGCAGATAAACCTGATTCAGTGCAATGACTCTTCGCTATATTACCCATACATTGCCATTTCGGCAAGAGACAAAGCAGCATATTGTAAGTTTCTAAATCATTACTGCTAACAAGGGGGCACACCCAGTATTTCCTACCTAACAGGCTTCATTTCACTCAAGTCGCGAAGAGCAGTATGATTTATGTGATTAAATACTATATGCCCTTGTACCCTTTGTATCAGTTGCTGCACAGATTCCATAAAGGTATAATGATACCAAACACGGCAGCAATAATATATTGATTTAAGTTTACTCGTTGAAGGTTGTTAAAAATATTGAAAATTGAACTAGCAAAAATCCTAAAAAAATATAGTGTATACAAACTAAAATAAGAGCAAAAATGAAAACACATTTCCAGCATATTTGGTTTAGTTAACATAAGAAAACAGCAGGATTACTTGAAAGAAAATTGTTTTCCTGGAATTATCTACAATAACTGTATGCAAAAATATCAAAATGCCTGCTGCCATTTTTGCATGTCTTTGTGTACATTTAGGAATAACATACTTTGTGATAATTCATTTTACAATATGCTCAGCATTTCCTTCAAGTGGTCTTATTTCCAAAATAAAGAGCTACATTTATCAATTCAAAACATGTATTTTGACTAATGTAACTTTTGTGAAATGAAACTCATTAAATAGGATTGGCAAATCAATAAGGACGTAAAGATGTAAAGCTTTTATTTATGGAATGGACTAAATTATACTCTTCTAATTTAAATACTCAGTAAAGTCTCTTGATAATTAAATCGTGGAAAACCTGCCTTGTTATTAAAATCTCTTCAGAATGTCCATGTAAGTTGGAGGATGTGCATATATAATACATTCTATTTATATTTCTACCTTTCAGAACTTTTCAATTTCAATTAAAATTCTGTAATTTTTATCTGGAATCACATTACATGCATGATAGATATAAGTTAATTAAAGTACAATCAATTCTAAGAGATGGCCAACAATGAACCTAAGCAGTTTACAAATTACCTAATGTCATTCTATCTGGAGCATTCAGTGTCTGTAGACAATTACTGAAAAGCTTTAATTGATTTTTAAAATTTCAATAATATGATATATTTTGTACTCTGTATGTACGCTGCTTGTACTCAGACTTTTAGAATTAAAGTAGCTGTTGGGACTGCCAATGCAAACCTCTGGCATGGTGGAGAGCTTACATTTGAAGTCGAGTGAAATGTTGACAGCTGTTACATTTGTTCTGAAGCCACTATGACTACTGCAGTTGAAGCAGATTGAATGTATTACATTCATTTTACAAGTCAGTCTTGATTCTCCCTTTACAGGGAACAAATTGCAGGAACCGCTCTGTAAGTTAGGTGCAATGTGGGTGTGAATCTGAATGTCTGGGCATATCCCACAATGTTTGGTTCTGGCTGTCCTTTCAGGCCATCTGACCAGAACCATCCTTCTGTGACTAAAGCTGGTCTGACCTGATTCAAACTTGGTATTGAGAAGCAAAGATGAAGGAGAGGCTTGATCTCGAGCAAAGGTCTCTTTACAACATGGAAATCCTTTAGACTTTACTTTATGCTAATAAAATGATGATCAGAGGGCTGGAACACCTCTCCTATGAAGAAAGGTTGAGGGAACTGGGCTTGTTTAGCTTGGAGAAGAGAAGGCTCCGGGGAGACCTCATTGCGGCCTTCCAGTACCTGAAGGGAGCGTATAAACAGGAGGGGGAACGCGTGTTCACACACGTTGATAGTGATAGGACAAGGGGAAATGGTTTCAAACTAAGACAGGGGAGATTTAGGTTGGATATTAGGAGGAAGTTTTTCACTCAGAGGGTGGTGAGGCACTGGAACAGGTTGCCCAGAGAGGTTGTGGCTGCCCCATCCCTGGAGGCATTCAAGGCCAGGCTGGATGTGGCACTGGGCAGCCTGCTCTAGTGGTTGGCAACCCTGCCCAGAGCAGGGGGGTTGAAACTAGATGATCTTTAAGGTCCTTTTCAACCCATGCCGTTCTATGATTCTATGATTCTAAAAGAAACTTCAGCAATTCTGATAGACTAGGTAAGATGCTCGCTGATGTTCTATTCCTAACCAGTTAATTCATTTCATGAGGCTGCCCCCAGTTCAGACAGACATCAGATAAATAGTCAGAAGAAAGTAAATGCTGGCTCACACCTTCTGATCTACTGGTGAGAGCACTGAGATGAACAAGACATTAGGATGAATGCACCTTACCCCACCAACAACCTGTGCGTGCCTGGTCTTGATTTATTGTGAAGCTGGACTCCAGCTTCATGGTAGGAGAAACTTGGAAGGATGCCACTCTCTCTGCTGCAAAAGTTCACAAAGTAAGCAACACAAACAGTTTGGGTAGAAACTGTTAGAAATACTTTTGCCCTATCTTGCTTGGACCTGTAATTCATCAGTTCTATTAATACTTTAACTTTCAAAGTCTCAGATGAACCTTCAGCCCTTCAACTACCACAAAGGAATTCATGGTGTTCTGCTATGAAAAACAAAACAGTTCTGCTCAAAGGCTTAATATCTTTTTTTCCCCCTACAAAGGCAGCATTTGAACGCCCATGCCTTTTTTTTTTTTAATTTTTAACAACATTCTATAGAACATAAGAAAAGTAAGCTTAAGATTTCTTCAGTTACTAGTCTGTCATCACTGCCTTGCTTACATCCTATTTTTGGCCTTGCCAGCCTCATCATATTACCATCACTGTCTAGCTTTGACCTAGTAAATAGTAAAGAAAATGTATGTAAGCATTTCAAGAAAAGCATAGCATCACAAGGCACTTTCTGAAGTTGATCCATTAATAACAAAAAGATCACCGTAGAGACAAAGCACGTGGCTCTGTAACATGGCTTTTGATTGTATGAAAATTACTAAAAGACAGTATGCAGAATCAGAAAAGCCTCCAAACTTGCAAATGAGGCCTAACTTTACTATAATTTTCAATGGAATTAATTTAAGATATGTGCATGCTCAGTACAGGCACTATGGGAGTTAAAATGTAAGAGAGATATAAAACTGTTAGCATCTGACGGAGGGCAACAAGGTTGGTGAAGGGTCTGGAGGGGAAGATGTATGAGGAGCAGCTGAAGTCACTCTCAGACACAAGGTCTGATTTTTGGGTGGTCCTGTGTGGAGCCAGGAGCTGGACTTGATGATCCCTGTGGGTCCCTTCCAACTCGGGATACTCTACGGTTCTCAGTGTGATGTGAACGCTTTTGAATGAAGCTGCAGCTGGGGATGTCATGGCACTGAGTGGGGCCATCAAGGGCTAGGAGATGTCCTTGACAACAACTCAAAAGCCCAAGGCATGTATTCAGCTGATCCAGAGTTAGAGCAAGGCTCAAGAACCATTCTTTGCTGCTGCAGTACCATAAACTGTATTTTTATATCTGTATTTGAAAACAAATGAAAACAATTTCCATTTCTAAGCAGGAATATACTTTCTCACAGAAAGCAGCAAAAGATGAACTAGAGACTCTAGAAAACATGAAAAATGTGCTTTTCCAAAGAAGTGAAAAATATTAGTCAGTTACACTGTTAGTCTACCTACAGGCAGAGCTTTTCTTCCTGTAGGCCCATACTTGAACTCAAGAGGAGCCACCACTTGAAAACAATGTTTTAGTAATAGTAAAAGCAAGAAAGAAAGCCTCTATATTGATAGAAGTCATAACTTGAATTCTATTTTAAAACTGAGAAGACAAAAATAGTCTGTATAAATCAAACAAGTTGTCTCTTCATGTCACTTTTATGATGGACATTAATCTTAGTTTCCAGACAGAACTGCTGTCTGATGTAACCACGTTTATTGACTTAATGGGAAGAAATTTATATTAGTCTAGGAAGCTGTGATGAATGCAGTCTTAAAGTTCAATGACTCAAACACTTTAGTAACCTCAAACATTGACCCAGGTAGACAGAAACTTAAATCTTAATCCTGGAACATAGGTTTAAGTTTCATTCACATTTTGTTGTTAAGAAATTTTGAATTTTCATATACGTATTTTAGATATATGTAAATGTGCATGCAGGTACATATATATAATCTCTATATGTAGCACACAGTTTTCATGTAGCGAGATGTCTGTGGGGAAAGATGCGAAGTAAACACCTTTTATCACAATGTGTCATGCCTCTCAGGACTAATGATTAGAAATGAAGACACACTGAAGCCAATCTAAAGCAGATTTCTTTTTCCATCTTTAGATTTCTTGGCAATGAAAAATTAAAAAAAGATTATGCTGAAACTTGAATTCTTTTCCACGGAATCCTATTCAGGCTTTGTGAACATCAGCGCCAGTGGCAGACAATTGCAAAGCATTCCCCTGACTGAAGAGCTGGACCTGCAGTTGAGAGCAGTGCTCAGAGTGAGCTCCAATGTCCCACAACTAGCATTCTCAACCCCCGGCCTAAGGCAGCGTAATGGCCGTCTGACGCGAGCCCGACACTCACTGAGACGCGCGCTGGCAGCACTGACTGAATCGCCTCACCTGTGAATTGGGAAATGACGACGAGACTTGACGAGACTCGTGAACCAACACAATTTTAGTCTGTCTTCCTCCATGTTGGTTTTAGCACATGAACAGAGGTGGACAAAAAATTATCCACAGCCTATCAGAGTGCGGATATATGAAGGGCCTGCAGTTAGCGCCCATCAGTTAATTGTAATTAGAATTTGTGATGATGCCAGTAGCACCTGCAGTGAGACCTAAGACTGCATGCCGTGGGGTACGTGGAATAGGACAGAGGAGATGGGCTCCACCATCAGATGCCTGTCGTCCTTGGTATACTCCCATTTACCCGTTTTGGCCAAGGCGACTCCTTTGAAATAGATAAAACAGCAGAGGTTTTTGCCTCTGCTCATAACAAGGGGTCCTTTCTGCATCAGTATTTCTCACCTCCAACTACTTTCCCTCTCCCTTATTCTGCTTTCATATTCCTTAAGTAGCCCTTGCCTTAGTCAACACACAGGAAATTTCCCCTCTGTCAGAAAACAAATTCACCTGTATTCACGTCCAAATGATATGAAGACTTTGAGATGGTATTTGTTCTCTCCCTTGTTTCCTACCAAACCCCAAAAACATTTTTGCAGAAATCAGTACAACTACGTCTTCAGTTTACAATCAGAGATGAGCTTATGCACACATGGGAAGAGTCACCTGATATTTTTATTGCCTAATGGCAATATATATAAAAACATATAAATATAATAAATATTTTATAGATATTTATATATATTTATTATCCTTGACGAGAAGAATGTATTTCACTTCATCGGGAACCTCGCACAACAGAAATCATTTACAACAGGTTTTTCAGACAATGAAACAACGTTTAATTATACTTGGGACAAATCTATACAGAAAAAAAACAGCTCCCTTAATGCTAGTTGTCATCTGTCACCCCACCAGCTCTAGATTCCCCTTCTACGCATCTGTCATTTTGGAAGGAATATATATATATATATTTAATATGTTCTATCATCCTAGGTCATTGAAATCTTTCTTTTTAGAGGATACCGAGGTAACTTATTCTTCAACAGAAGCCTAAATAATTTCCAAAGCTTACAGCATTGCTTACCTGGAAATCTCTTATTTACTGCTTTGGGAAGGCTTTATTTATGCTACTAGTTTCATCTCGTACTGGCCTGAACACAGCCCGGCATCTGAGAGCCCCCCTCGCAGGAGAGGTGAAAGAGGCAGCACCGGCACTGCCTGTCCAGCGGTGCCGGGAGCAGTCTCCTGCAGCAGCGAGGGGCGGCGTGCTGGAGAGAGTCAGAGCTCGTAGATCACTGCTGCAGGCTATGTGAGTGCAGCCACCCCACAACGTCTACTGAGTTGTGGAGCTACACACAGTGTTAGAAGCCAAGGAAAAGATCCATGAAGAGAATCTTGATGGTGCCTAACACGGCAGGCATACTTTTACTGAAGCCAGGAACGAGAAGGATGCGAACCAAACAGTAGGGCTTGCACATGAGAGGGAACTGAATAAAGGCTCCTGTGACTGAAAGAATGTTCATGGCCTTAAAAGATACTAATTACATAGGTTTCTTGCTCCATACTACACAAGGTGGAAGAGCTCAAAAATTTAGCAGACTTTTTCAGGTTGTAACACTTAAAAACTAATTCTTAATAATTCAAAGGAAAATTTGAGTGGAAGCCGAAGGGAATGCCAGAGGGCAGAGATTTTCCCAGAGCTAGTTATATGAGCATTGTTCATGAATATATGACTTGCGAAGCAGCAAAAGACAAACAACCATCCTGAAAGCATGGATGTTGTTTAGGCACAGATTAGTCACAGAATTGCCAAAATGGGGCCAAAACGGGTACTCCTTAGGGAGCTGGGGGTGAGGAGGGGCTGCATGAAAACTTCAGGAAGGCATTTTTAAAAGCGTAACTTCTGACATCCACCTTCTATCAGATTGCCAAAGACAAACCTAATACAGAAATTTTCCTTTCACACAGCACGAAAGGAGCCCTGAAATTTAATAGCTATTTGTTAATTCCATTACCACAAAACACCATTCATACTGATTCCCCAGACTCTACAAAAACTCTTAAATATGCCTGAAAGCTAAAAATTTAATATGCGTAGTCATAATTACTAGAACATTTGAGAGCAATCGTTTTTAAGAGTTTTCCAGACTGCAGATCCTGCAAGATGTCCAGGCTCCTCAGTTAAGGCCTCACAGATCTTCAGGTGTTTCAAAGAAGGCCGAAAGCTACAGGTGACTGTGTTACCTCCACATTCACTGCTGTGCTGTTTTCTAGGACACCGTAAGCTGTGCGTTTAGACCTGAACTTTCCAGGCGCTGCAGGGTTTGACCCCTGCCCTGCCGCTGTCGTTGTGCAGAGGCGCAGGGAGGTGGGCTGGGCTGGAGCTCCCGGCTGGGAGCTGGCCACAAAGGCCACACAACCCAAAGGCAGCCCCCGGCAGGAAGGGAGGACAGAAGATCAAGTGTTACAGCAGGATGCTGCATTGGACAGCAAAGCTGCTGGATTCTGCAGGATACCGACAAAACGCTGAAATCCAAGGCTGCAGGGTTGCAGCAGAGCTACTAGATGCTGAGCAAAACCAAAACAGTCAGCACTCTTGCCTCTTCTGACAACTGTACAATGCACTGCTCCATCAGTTTTCATACAGGTAGCATTTGCTTTTTCTGTCACCATAAAACCTAGAGATTTCAACAAAATTTGCAGCAACATTTAGTTCTACATGGTTTTTCAAAGTCGCAAGAACAGAATATATGTGGGTCTCTTATTAATTTCTACCACCATAGTGGTTTGTTACTAAATCTGCATTTACTTAATCAAGCAGAAAATCCTTTCTTGAGCAAATGGACAGTAATGCAAGCAAGGGAAGGGAAGAAAATGCACCCTTCAAATTTGAAAGCTTTTATTATGTTATGTGGATGATGACAGCTTCAACTGAAATCTGCACATATGTTCCTCAGAACTGAAATGTAATTTTCAACAAATGGATTTCTGCAAGTGGTGTCCATAAAGCTCTCCTGAAAGTAACTGTTCGCATTCCTCTTTGAACAGCTCAGGAAATACAGTGGCACAGGTCTGCGGTTTGTCCATGGTCTAGCTTTTGCTTTGCACGCTAACTGTCCTTCTTCTAGTCCTGCTTTGGTGCTCCTGGACCATTTTGGAATGACTGAATAGGCAAACATTATTCCTAAGTATCTTAAAATACACATGTTCAACAAGAAGAAACATTCCTTTAAATAGGATCAGCAAATTTTAGTGCAAGAAAACCTGTTCAGCTCTTGGGGTCTCACTGATTTAATGCAGCTGACAACTGATAAATCATAAGCATGCAAATGGAAAACATTCTTACACAATTTAAAAAACAATTTTAAAAAACCTTTCATCCTAACTGCACTAGAAGAGGTAGACTTTATTTTCTAAAATAAGCCAAATTACACAAAAAACTATAATTAAAACAAAACCAAAACAAAAAATGTCTTATGAGTCACTGAAATTCAAAATGGGGGATCCATGATGTGAATACCTGAAATAATACCTAACACGCCTGAGAGACTTTTACATATGTGAACACCAGACGTTTGGTTTGTCAAAGGAACCGTAGTTAAGACACCCTACCTCCATCCTCCACTGTTGAAACGTAAAAGCCATAGTTCATTAGCTTACATGCGAACAGCAACACATCCACTGCAAACCATCAGGAGGGATTCAGGAACGGATGTATGCTGAAACGCGTTTAAGACAACGCAGTGCACCAAAGAGCAGTTTACACAGGGCCTTAGTGAAAAGTTAGTGTATGGAAACAAGAATGTTACAAGTCAAAAGGAACAAGGCAACCTAGCTTAATCTGATTATTCTGGGGTTGAGGCAACATATTAATCAAGTGGACAAAACAATTCTATTAATGAAATTCAAAAGGTACAGTACGATAATCAATCTTTTACTATATTGCAAATGATAAAACAAGCATCCAGAAGGGTTATGCTAATTACATGTTTCAAGTCAAATGAACCAGTTCCATGCTTTGTCTTGCTTAGACAAATAGAGCATTCCTGCCATTTAATTATATTTCAGATGTCTATATCAGTGTCTGCAATGATACATTAGCAGACGAAGAGCTGGATATAGACTGTTACCTCGTTATAACAGAAACCAACAATCCACCTAGAGAGCAACCTGGCTCTAGGAACGCGTTCGGACAGCGGAGCAGTGAAGCAGCAACAAGCCCAACAAGGAGGCGAGCTCCGGCCGAGCCCCCCCGCCGCCTCCCGCCCATTTCCCTGCAAACGTGCGCGCTAGGGGACGGGGGGACGCTCCCCTCGGCGGGAGCGCTCGCGGCCTGCGCGGCGCTGGTCGGTCTGAGCTGGCTGAGAAGGGGCGCAGCCAAGTGACGGCGGGAGCCGCCCCGGAGAGGGGATCAGCTCGGGGCAGCGCTTCTCCTCTCTGGGCTGGGCGCTGCACAGGGCTCTGTGCTGTCACGTACATACCGCACCCGTCCAAATAAAAATATCCTCCTGCAGCAATACGATATCATCCCAAATACCCGCTTCTTCAGAAAGAGCAAAATTAGGGCATCATGTAGGAAAAGCAAAAAACCACGAACTCCTATCTTCCTCCATTGCTTGCAGATAGTCAGTGTAACTGAGCAAGAAGATGATGGGCACACACGTACGTGCAGAATCAATACAGAGAGTGCAAGTGGGAAAAGAAGAGTGGGGAACTACGCTTCCTCCACCCTCCCACGGAAACTGAGGATGCTAACTAGAGCCCAGGAAGACAAAGAGTGGCCACGTACACATCTACCAAATGCAAGACACCTGATTTGCAATGCAGCAAACATCCACTGTATTGTAATCTTCTCAGTTATTGAAAGTTATATGACGGTGAAAGATAATAGAAAGCCCATAAAATTGATATGTCAGACCATGTTTATATTGAATATAAGTAGTTGTGATCAAATACACACAGCTTGAAATATGATTCAACTCATCTCATTTTTCTCCTAGGGTATCATTTTCATGTTACTCCACAAACATGGCTCAAAATGGAAATGTAAAAATATCCTGAAAACAAATAAAACATACTGTAGCTTCTCCTGTAGAGGTTTAGGTTCAGTCAACCCTGTCCCTGCTCTGTGATTCTGGTAAAAGGATGTTTTTGTCCAAATTAACACAGACCTCGCAAGGCTTCACTGTTTTTTGGACCACTTTTCCTAAAGCATACATCCTCCAAATGCTTCTCTTTCCTTTTCTCTTCCCTGCACTCCATCTTCCCTTAGCCACATACTGCCAATTCCTTTCATCCTCCTTTGCTTCCACTCATACAGACTGAATTCTTCCAGCCATGCTACACTTCACCATTGCAAACACCTCCTCTCTTGCATGCAAATTTCCACACGAGCCGTTTGCTTTTATCTGTGCTTTCTGAAACAGCTGTGACTGTGCGCGTGTCCTCCCGCCAGTTCAGCTGCACCAGCTCTCAAGGCGATGTCAGCCACCGGCCGCGGTGGCAGCGTGCGAGGCTTCGCAAAGTTCTTCACACAGAGTATGCACTGTCCACATAGCTCAACATGTTCTCATTTCTGCAACTGGAAGCAAACAACAGCCAAGAAGTACGATTGCAAGATGAAAATAAATAATACTATGTAAAAAAGCACAGGAAGTATTAAACTTTTGTTTTTTTAAATCTTCATTGAAAATTATAATCTTTGTAAATAAAAACTACTAGACCTGTATTAGCGGGAAAAAACACAAAGAAAATAATCAGAGCAAAGTATGAGCATAAGGCTGTAACAACAACAAAAACACAAAAACACACAAAAAAGCCCTAAAACCGTCCCCACACAAAACCAATCAGAACATCCTTTCTGATTAAAAAAAAGATTAAAAGACATTTTTCATTAGCTTTAAAAGTTTTCTTAAATTAAAAAACACACAAAAATCATTGATATATATTTCAGAATCCTAAAACCATGCCTTTTTGTACCTAGCAATGGATCAGCTTTCTATTCAAAGTATTTTCCTGTCTTAAGAGCAAAAATTTTAAGTAATGAGGAAATTCTACTTCTCATGTTGCCTCATCTTTTAGGGAACAGTCCCCTTTGTTATACGCAAGAAAAATGACATCCTAAGGAAGTTATACTAATAAATCCACGGATGCTATCAACTTCAACGGATTTCCTCCAGAATTTACATATTTACCAACAGAACAGAATTTAATACCTGACGTCAATAGGCTGTGATCTGACCCTATGTTTTCTTAAACGGGAAAATGTCAATTTTCGGGAAGGAGATTTTAAATTGAAGCGACTACAAGTATTCTGACTCATCTAGTTTCCTCTTTTGTCACATTACTGTTTAGTTTTTCTCAATAAAACTGAAAGGTAAGGCACATAAGAAAAACTAACCCACTAGTTCATTACAGGAAAAAATAAAATATTTAGCTGCTCTTTGGGAATACACAACATCAATTTCTTATTACTTAACATCTGTATTTAATTGTGAATTTTTAAACAGTAAATTATCAAAATAGTGGTACTTGTTTCCTAATCATATCTCAAACAAATTATTAGGCGAATCCAAAACACTGAAATAAAAACTTTGGTCTTAAACTCTTCAGTGCATCTTCTTGGGCTTTTAAAGTATACTTCCTACAAGATCAGTGACAGTTTTAGGTTCGAGTTTCTACAAGGATTAGTCGTCACTTTTATTATTACATGCTGTATAATCTGCCACGTACACTTGTGTCAAGCTGCTTTAAATTAACTTTAATTCAGGTTTACCAAAGAAGAAAATCAGACTGTAACTAAATGAGGTCAAGGACTTTGGAAGACCTCATTTAATCCCACAATACTTGGATCTTTTTATGAAGTCCACATGATCATCATGAACGGAGGAAACGGGCACAGGTATGTATGGCAGATTAAATAACTCTGTTTAATATTAGTCAGAAATAAGAAACAATAACTAATATTTATAAAAAGTTACACCTAACATATTTCACTCCGTCTTATGTTAAATGTACTTAGCAGAAAGGTCAGAGCTCCTGAATTTGCTAGATAAATAAATGTTGGTGAGGTGGATGAATCACTGGAGAATTGGTGCATGGCAGCGAATGAATAACCTGCAAATGCTTCCCAAACCCCATTATTTCCCTTTTTCCAGTAGGCCAAAGATTCATGTCCCTGCATGCCGCCAGTTCATTACGGAGAAATATCATTCCTCTTCTGGCACTCTCTGGGCGGCCTCTCAGCCCCACGAGGACCCTTTAATGTTTAATTCCCCATCATCTGCTCCAGTGAACAGCTTAATCTCTGCTTGTATGATCAATACTATATCAGTGTAAATTAAAATGACAATTTTAAAGTAATTAAGCCTGTTAATGCTCGATTCAAATGTCATTATTTGCACAAGGGATTGAGGAGAAATTACATCGTGTCCAGGGTGACAGGAAAATGTTTGAGCCTTCTCAATCCTGTTGCCGCTGTGCCACTGGAGGCTTTAGCAAAGCAGATTAACTTCTAGCTCCCACTGCCAGGATACCTATCCAATTTCAAAAGAGGATAACACAATTTGATAAATTTAATTCCAGCTACAAACTCAATTATTGTGATAATGGATGAAAACTGGGAGGAGACACTAAACAAGACCCACATAAAAAATACACTTAACTTCAGAATGAGATACAACAGTAATTGTTTTATTTGATTTGCTCTATCCCTTTTGAAAACCCTTTAAATAATTGTGATTGTTAGAAGAATAGCCAGCATTTATTAAATAGCATGAGCTCTAAGATCAAAGTGGCTGCAGTTTAAAGGATTTTGGTCACAATGGAAATGTTTGCTATCCTTTGCTTGTACAGCTACATTTATTAGACAAGTAAAATTACATCATTACAGTATTGGATCTCATAAATAGATCTATAAAACTCAACTACGCTCAGATGAAATCTCAGCCCGCTCTATGTGCTGGCCTTTCTAGACCCTGCCATGACAGCCTGCAGTCATTTATTATTTCAAAGGAAGATTTTAATAATAGAAAACCTTAAACTTTATGAGACAGCCATAGGATTCGGTCTGTATTTCAAGTCTGACTAGCTGAAAACGAAGCCGTGCTATCTTTATCTGAGCTCATCTGTAGGACTCCAGGATACAGAAAAACATGGCAATTTAGGCAAAACACCGAGTGAACTACCAATATTTGATATTTTGCAGCAGATAGCCAAAGCGAAACACTGAATGCCACAGACTGAATTCAATGATAAAAGACGGTGGAAAACTCCTTCTGGCAAGCAAGTTCAAGGAGTGACAAACTCCAGCTGAAACAGGGACAAGCAGCTCCAAGTGAAGCCTACTGTGCTGTCATTAAGAGGGTCAATCAGTGTTCCTGCCACTGGATATTGTTTTCATAAATTCAGTTTATCTGACTGGTTGCATTTCCTGAAGTTCTCTGAAATAATTATATTGAATTTTTATTAGAGCACATGAAACATTTTTGGCTTGCACTTCTTTGAATAATAAATGGCATATATTAAAGTGCCTTGCGGGTCTAATAACTTGCATGAGATCCATGTAGGCCTGTCTTATTAACTTTTAGTTTAAATTACAGCAGAATTCATCAATCAGTGTTTCTAAAAAGCAGACTGAAGATGGCCATAGACAAGAAAAATATATCTCGGGACAATTAAAACATCTACCATGTCTCATGTATTTCATCATATAATCTATCAAATCACAGGTTTTCTTAGATGACCTGTCAAAAGAAGAAACCTAAAAGGGTAACCAAAGACCGTTAAAAATTTTTCAAAAACAATGAAGAAAATAAAAAGAAATAACTAAGCTTTAAACAGAAGTTTAACTTTTTAAATGTATTAACTAACTTTAGCACAAACAGAATTTTGGAATGAAAATTACGGAATGCTGAGTCATAGGCCGCTGGCTTGCTGTTCCACTGCCAACTCCTTAAACGCAAGAATTGATGGCACGGTAAAAGTCAAATCCAAATCCTAACTTCCTTTTATCATTAATTAAAAGCAGCCATCTCCTGAAAGAATAGCAACAGATTCAAAACTCAGAAGACAATGTTCAGAAGTGGGAGACTACACTCAATGGGATTTTTATGTTGAAACACTAAATATTACTATGAGTTAACTGTATTTTGCTCTTACACTTATGAAAAATTTAAATTACACAGCTAATGCAAACACTTACTACGCTAAAACAGAACCAAACTTTGCTATCCTTATAAAAATGTCAGGATGCACACCAAACCAGTGAAACCACTGTTGCTGTGGGATTCCCCTGGTATTTTCAAACATTTACTCTTTTTCTCATTTAAACGACAGGCACAGTGTATGATAAGCATGTGTATGTTAGTCAGAGATCACTTTTGCCCAACGAATTTTAAAGAGGCAATCAAACAGACATTCAGACGGGATTTTTTACATTAAGTTGGGGAATATGAAGTAACACTGTTCTCACACCACAGCAAAATTATCACTGTTGACAATTTTATGCGGTACATGCATTAACATCTTAAAATATTTCCCCAATAAGCAGTGCCAGAAATTAATTCAGACATGAGTGCTGACTATATACTACTACATATATTCTACAACTGACTGAATTAATAGAACATATATTTTAAAAAAGTAACGTTAAGAGAAATTAATAAGACTGAGATGTTTTTCTCAAGTTTCCCCGCATTTGTAGTAAAAGAGAAAACTGTCCACTTTTTCACAGCAGAGAAAGCAATTCTGCTACAGTAAAGATGACGACAGCTGTCTAACTTAACCTGTCAAAGAATGAAATCATTATTTGCTAGCTGTAAAGAAAGAAAGAAAAATACCTCATTCAAATTAGTGTCTGAATAGATATTAGAATACTTTCCTTTCTACATAATCTAAAACCTGTGTAAACTCAATTACAGCTTTTCTGTTTTGCATTATTAATAGGGCATGTTAATGGACATCAGACCATATGGAGCAACGAATTAATTGTTTCCCTATGTACAATAATAGCTCCATTTATCATGCACATGTTGACCTGTGTTTGCTCAACATAGCGTATTAATTATCAGTGATCTTGGTGCTTTAAGAAAGCATCAGTAAAATTTACACAACTGACAGACTCATTCAGAATTATTAAACATATCTTTACTGTTGAAGGTAGGGTAAGCGTTCAACTTTTTGCTTTTAAAATTTCATTTGATAAGCTTTTGAAGAGATGTTAGTAGGAACAAAAACAGCATTACTGGGAGTTGATTCATATTTGTTTATGCTCATGATTGTTCTGTTTGACAATAACTTCTGTTTTATACTATGTCTAGTATCATGTAATTTTTTTCTACTTGGCTTTTATTAAGCTGTGAGAAGATCGGCAAAGCCAAAGTGCATGAATAGCTTATTAATCTGATCTTCATACCTCCTATGCACGTTTGCTTCCTACACAACATACAGTAAGGGGAGCTTCATCCTGAAGATTGGTTAAGTCTTTATCCTAAACTGGTGGCTACACAAAATGCTGTTCACAAGAAAGAGAAGTCCTGGACAAATAGACCATCCTTTTGGGTGAGGTCCTAGATGGTTGTGTCAGAGCCAGTCATTCTGGGTGCAGCCCCATTAGCAAACCCATCCAAAGACCCAAAGCTAAACTGTAGTTTGTAAGAAGTATTGTGTCCTGACTTAGTAAGATTTTCCTATGGTTTTGATAAAAGGTAACTCGATAAATCCTCTGAGCACAACTGAAAATTAAGTAACTGGAGTCATTCTGAAACTACGGAGCGAAAAGGCTCACTTGTGCTACAAGAAATTTCCTTAACGATTCCAGCAAGAAGAGAAAGCATCCTTACGGAAAAAGTATGTTGAATGAACAGAACCACAAATCTAAATTCTGAATCAGCCATTATGTCTTTTTTGGTCTATGTTCACTGCTTCAGTGGTTTTCTGTCAAAAAATGCTAACAAGCCTTTAAGCTCTTTAAGACCTTAACAATTTTTCAGTTTGTTCACCAATAGATTTCTTGCAGAATATTTGTTTCCCACATGTGGTGTTATGACATAGTATTCAATCATATTTGTCTTTTACCTTGATATATGGTTCAACCACAATACAGCTTGGTCAAACCTTTGCCAACATGTCAGTTACGTTTATTTTTATTTATTTATTTATTTATTCTTTGAGAAAGTCTAGTGACAAGTGATTGAATTAAAAGACATTCTGGCCAAAACTCCCATTTAAACTTGAAAGGACAAATTGACCATAACCAGTAATACTTAAACTATTGACTTTTTTTTTTTTTAATATCATAAGCAGAAGCGTGCCCAGGATAACGTGAGGTGATTAAGGTAATGACACAGTGTTACAGCAGCTGCTGATGTTCTTGTACTGCAACCTCTTTAAGAAAATAAATTAGTATCATCAGGTGTCAGGATTATTTGAACTGATAAAATTTGAAGTTCTCCTTTTCTCCAATAAGATACAAGATTTTTGAAAACAGAGATAAATATGGGGCTCTCTAACTTTCAAGATAAAACAGAATCACGAAAAGAGAGGGAGTTGGCCCCAGGAAGTCTACCCTGCTTCCACAGAAGGACCAACTGTATGCCAGTCACTGACAGTAGGTGGTTGGCAAACCCACTCATGGAAGCTTCCAGTGTAAAATCTGAGGGGCTTTTAATTTTTTTTTTTTTTTTTTTTTTATCTTTTTTTTTTTTTTGAGAAGTTATGGGTTTAAGTTTAGTCCCTTCCCCTTCCTCATCAGTCTACCACCTAGACTAGGCATACCCAGTATTACCAATCTTCCTTCACAGTGTATATTTTCTCAAGCTCCAGTAAGTCTTGCTGCTCTTCTCCAAACTCCCCAAACCACAGTGAGCAGTCTCCATGTGGGAGCTCAAAACCAGCTGTGCTTCAGGCTCTGCTGCTTCGTTTGCTGTTCCTGCCCCCAGGGTCACTAGAAACAGAATAGCTATGGCCACCCCATCTTCATGACACGCTGATTGCTACAATTATGAAAACATACCTATGCATATGTAAGTGCACACCCCTCCAAGTGCCAAAGGCTTATAAACAGCAAGAGGAACTGCAGCCCAGCAAAACCAGCATCAAAGGCTTCCTACCCGAAGCTCTGGGGCACAAGATCGAGCTACGTTGCACCCAGAAATTCTTAGAAAATAATAATTCCCAAAACTTGAATTTAAATCTACGATGCTCAGAAGAGGAGATTCAAAAGCCCTATGCCAGGAATGGAGAAGCAGAGTCAGAGAAGAGGAGGATGTCCACCAGCTTTTTCACAGATGCCACCCGTGTGACCCATTCCCCCACTCCCTTTCATGGCCACAGCCAATTAATGCCCGAGCACTTTTTGTTAACGCGATCCGCCGTGCCAGCCGGGAGACCCATGGCACTCTCAGCTCACAAGGAGGTCACCGAGCGGGATCTCGGGCGCCTCTGGCTCCTGACCCAGGCACGTGCTGCTCCTGCTCCTGGGGCAGGCGGGAGCCGGGGCAGGGGCAGGCCCGGCGCCACCGTCTTATGTCTGTATTCACCGAACAGATGATAATATATTTTTATGTATACATGTTACGGTCCTAGGAGCTAAGCAGCATCCTCACGCGTCAAGCCACACAAACACTAGACAAACAGACCCACGCTTTAAGAAAAATAGTGTGAACCCCAGGGATTTTAATCAAACCCCTGCATGTGGAGACGTTTGAGAGCACTTGACTAAAATTACTAAAAAAAAAAAATCAGTTGGCTACTTCTAAGGAGCCTCTGGACATTAACAAGACGCACATAAACAAAAGCAAAACAAGAGTAACAGACTGGCTGAGGAAATGCAGTTACGCAGAGAAGTGGACAATGACTAAAATGCTATCAGCAAGGTAAAGTAATTTATGGAGCTCTAGCTTTATTCCGCTTAATTGATTACATCTCCTTGTATTAAGCACAATAAACACATGAGCCTAACTGTATTTGAACCATCCGGCACCGGTTAGTAAATCTAGTAAAGGAACACTGTATGATGCAAGCTTACATGCACAGAAATTTGCAAAAGTACGAGTACTGACTCGATGAAAAGTGGGAAATATTTCAGACTCTATGGTAAAGGCATAATCGCTTAAGCGGCTTTTTAACACACTTTTTCACATTGACAAAGCTTCTCTCGTTATACTAATGGACGAAGCTACTCTCATTCTCATCAGAACTTTTCTTTCTCCTCCACCTTTAATAGTCGAGCAGGCACACTGCCATTTCTTATAACGTTAAAAAGCAGCTTCGTAAAAGTTGCCAGAGAATAGTAATGCCCGTATTTCTGTTCCTGAAGAATGTTTTGCTGTCTAAAAATAAACTGACCAGTTTGTAAAGGAAAACCACTTTTTTTGAAAACGTACGTTACTGTATTTTACTGTTTCCACCATTCAGAAATATTTACACCAACACAATTCAGAACACGGCAGCATTAGCGCACGAACAGAGTAACAGTTAAAGAGCTCATTACATTACTGCGTGCCTATTTCTGGTTGGATATAAAATGAAGTTAAACCAATGAAGCAAAAATAATCCATTTAATGCTTATGCTATGTGATGCACTTATATGGGGTTTCTGTTGTTGTTGTTACAGTGCTTCTATTCATTCTTATGCTTTAGTGGTTCAACTGCAATTTATCAGCCTGGAGTGGAAAATACCTGGCACCTACTTAAAATGCATGGAGCTAGCAATAAAATTAACCTTGTGGCAATTGTTTTCCCACATGTTTGATAGACCAATGTCAGCTCATCTGTTAGAAGGAAATAAAAAAGTCAAGCCTAAATGTACAAAAAATTATGATGGAAGCCTTAAATAAAGGAAGGGTAATGCAAGTTTATTGAGTCAAAAATCAATCAATCAATGAGCGAGTGGATTAGGAGCACCTCATAAGCCCCAAAGAAATAATTTGCCCAAACACTGGGATTTAACGGCAGAGGACCAAATTCCAACACTTTTAGGAAGTAAGTAATGAAAAATCAATTCAAAAGGAAAAACAGATCAAGAACCCTGGATTCTGACATGCCGACACATTTATTGCTGAATACCATTTCTTGGCTGACCCGAAAACTTCGGAAGGTGTTTATTTACTTTCAACACCTTCCAGAGATCAATATTTTTAATTTGGATCCGAGTTATTATTTTTCACATCACAGCATCGGGGAGCGGAGTAAAGTGGCTCATATTTTAGTGCTAAAAAGATCGATATGACAGTTTCACCTTCACTGCAGCCCCCTGCAGTCGCCTGGGTGCACATCATAACATCCCGCAGGGGGGTGCAAGTGCCACGGCGCGGGGAGCAGGTCATCACCCAGCCCGAGAGCCAGACAGCCCATGATTTAGCTGATCATGAAGGGCCTGGTGCCCTTAGAAAACCAATCTTGTTTCTCTCACTTTATCAGGCCTGTCTTTTATCCAGCGTACGGGAAGGGGGAGGGGGCAGGAGGAGAGAGAAGGGAAAAAGAGGGAGGGAAGCAGCAGAGCAAAAGACAATCAGTTTCATAAAGCGGATTACGTCCCTCATCGTATACGCATCCATTCATTTTTACCTTCCTTGAACCAAGGCACATCTGTAATCGATAATTAATTTTCCATAAATTTCAAAATATTGTTCTGGTAGCTGTAAGGGGCAGAGCACGCGGGGAGAGCAGGAGGGAGGATCTCCTGCAGTAAGAGGCATCGCTCCTGGCCTCCGGTGGCTCTATTGATCGCCGCTACCGGGGCTGATGGAGGCAGGCAGGGAGAGTTATGGACCCAGCCAGTGGATCACTGCCCTGACATCTCCTTCATTGCAGCAGTTTAAGGATGTGCTGCCTCTCCAAGAGCCACACGAAATGGCACGTCCTGCGTCCTGCATTGTCACGGCTAACTTCACTCCGGCCTGAATTTAGCTCTCTCTTTTCCGCTATCCTGCGCTGACTTGAAAGGCCCCTTTTACATACAGTCTTAGGGCTTTAAAATTCCCTTTCGCAATGGCATTCATCCTTCCAGGGTAAGATGACTGAGATCCTACACAAATACTAACATATCACCACAGGAAAAGGAAGACTATTTCTAAACACTCAGAAGAATGTAACTGCAGGTTTCACTGCGCGTAGGCCAGCGGCACGGCGGCTGGGGCCAGAGGCACGCAGCACAAGGACACGGCCCATCAGCCACGGGGCTCGCAGCTGGCAGGGCGCGGACGGGCAGACCCACGTGTGGGAGCACTGCACAGCTCACTGCTTCGGTCAGACCACGCTGTAACTACGGACCAACTGTTCCCATTGCCCAGGAACCGCAACTCAAAAACAAGGACAAAACTGCACACCTCGGAGCGATTCCTTAACAAAACACTAGCGTCTGTCCCCAGGAAGTCACTGATAATTCCATAAAATTAGTGTCGTTTTCCATTTAGCAGAGTAATCAGTTCCTTAAAAGGAAAACTCATGTGAAACTAGGTAGATAACAAAATGGGAAAACTATCTACAAGTACGAAGCATTTCTCAGGAAATCTCACATGCTCTTCGTGTCGTGTCCTAGACAACAAGAAGCAGAGACGAGGAGGAAATGTGACTCTGTGGATGGGCTGCTCAAAGTAACACATTCTTTTCTTGGTATAATTAATAGCTCATGCTTTTTAAAAAATAGCCTTCATGAAGTCCTGTGCTTGGAAGAGCAATAAATGATAGTCATCCTCCTGGGGTATGCTCTAGAATACTAACTGAAAAGTAAATGCAAGACTATTTCTCCAAATTATGTATCAGAGCTAAAGGTCATATTAAAGGAGCAGCATTATGTAATGACATTAGCTGAAAGCCAAGCAGCTCCTGGCTTCCTGACAGCAGCACTGCAAAGTCAGGGTAAGGAGACTACCTCGCGCTCACGGGGACACGCACCGCGATCAAGCGCGTGGTCTTCCTGATACGCCCATCCTGTATTAGGAAGGCAAGATGCCTGCTTTTAAATTGAAGTTCTGGATGGGCAACAGCGGAGAACTGCACCTGACTAGCGAATGATCCAAATGCGTGAACAGTTATCAGTGCTTCTGTGACGCTGTTTAGAAACAATACTCCTTGCATTTCACTGCGATGCACCCTATTTCCCAATTAAATCTCTGCAACTCAGTACAACTTCCTTGTTTGTTGACCCCTGTCAATCACAAACCAAGGCACCAATTATGAAAAAAAGAACAACTTTGGATCCAGGTCTAAGAATGAGAGTTAACTCTTGCATTAGTATTGGGAGACCAGAGAACAAATACTTTAAGATCTGGACAAGACTAGCCATAGTATCCTGGCTATCTCATTGATTATTTGGAAATTCTGGCAGAAGGATTACAGAGAACAAGTACATGACTTGAAACTTCTCACCTGGGAGAAGGCTAAAGACTCGGGACAAATCCTAGACCCCCTTTGAAAAGGGCAATTGCTCTGGATATGATTTGAAGGAGACTTGGACAGTACCTCCCAGACTCCACCACTCCATTACCATTACTAAGTTGGATCTGAACATCATCGCTCCCACTCAGCCAATATAAAGACATACCATTTTACTGCCCTGTGAGTAAGGTATCTCCATAAAATTAAATTGTCTGAACATCCACTGCTAACGATGAAGAAGTTTTATGGAAGTGGTATTTTGTTGGTTCACAATTAATGGAAAAAAAAAGTAAGCAGACCTCTAGAGCACTAGCAATTATAAGGAACGTTCTCCAAGTGACGTTGTCTCCAGATCCACAGCCTGGTTCGGGACTTAACCATATTCACTGTTTGATCCTAACAGATAGGCTGTCCACATATAAACACACTACAATTTGAAGATACTGAAACACAACAGTAAGCTTCAAATTCTTAGTGTGCCTACAAAATCCTAAGGAATTGGATTTACTCCAGGCTGAAACGATGCAGAGCCCTGAGATACAGTTTACAGTGCAGATGCCCTGTGTTTTTTCCCCAGGCGTGTTTGTTTGCTTTTGTTTAAACGACTGAGAATTCTCAGCCACAGATTTCTCACTGGAAGTCTGAACCTCCTCTGTGCCAACCTGGGCCACCTTGGCTGTGAAGGCCGACGTGTAGTATGTGCTCCTCTGCTGGCTTAGGCTCCGACTTCATTTGTCTGAAAAATAACCTGCAAGTGGGCAGAAATCATGCCAAGTGAGGAAGTCAGCCACCACAAGAACCAAAATACAGATGATAATTCTCATCATCTGCTGATTTCCTGAGATTATGCAGAGCATAGTTGTAGCCCTCCTGGAGGTTCAAGCCTGTTGTGACTTCCTGAGAGCACTCGATAACCTACAACCAACCACAAATAAAATCTTTTCCAGACACCCAATAATAGGATATCCAGCCAAAGATGCATTATGAGAAGCCAACAAGTGCACCAAGCAAAACACAGAAATGGAAGTTTCTCGGACTTGGAAAACCCCTGGTAAACAATAAAAAGGAGAAATACTTATCCAATTGAAGAACTATTGCCAAGTTCTGATCTACTGGATATCACAGTCATAGAAGATAACTGCCTTGAGTAACTGTTCTCAAGGTTGCTTATATAAGTTGTTTCTTTTGTTTTAACACTTCTCTTGCCTTCATTTCTCCTTAAGAGTTTGAATATTTAAAATATTTTATTTACTCCATGGTAATAGGTAGCCATACCTAATATCAGGTACACGTCTTTTTGCAAATATCAAAATCTCTCTTTTCACATGGCAATTTCTTCTGTTAAGAGCGGTTCATCGCGATAGCCCTCTGCACTCTTTACTTCATAAATTGCAATTGCATGGGAACTAATGGTATAAACATAATGTAAGAGTACATACAGCTGCAGAAAGGGAAGAAGATTTACTCAGGTCAGGTCCTGCTGAAATCATGTTCACATCATCAAGTGCACTTGGACTTTATAATGATTTGGAGTCCACAGGAGATGCAACTCTCTGGCAGAGAGCGTCTTCAAACCCATACCAAGGCTTCCACTGCCATGAAGGAAGAGCCCATCTCTTTGCATATATATGTATGTGATTAAAACATCATGCAGGAAACAAACTGGAAAAAATATTAATGTTAGTATATTAATAATAGTAACTTTTAAATATCCAGTGAAGGTCTCGGAGGTGAGAGCAGCAGGACCACTGGGGTCCTCAAGGCAAGCGTGGTGCTCAGCACCCGCCGGGTGGCTCTGCCCTTGCTCGTGGAGGATGCTGCTGTGCCACAGCCGGCTCTGCTGAAAGCAGCTGCCTCAGTGAGCACAACACGAGGACGTGGCTTGTAACAGCAATCGCAGTGGGAAGAAATCCCGGTCACATCTCTTTCCTAGAAGAGAGGGTCTCACTCTCAACCACAGGACCACTCATGGACAGACCAGAAATACCAGGAACGCCAGAACTCACAACCTAAAGTCAACTGCTTCCCTATGGAAGTGCCAGATTCCCGAAGAGGCGCTCTAAGACCCCTTCCTGGTCAGAGCCTGTTGGTTATCAACCCTGGCAGGGGAAGCCTGAAGCCCCGCTGCACTGCGGTCAGTGCAAAACAAGCCGTGCTTTTCCACACAGCCCGACGCTGCCCAGAATCTTCCCCAAGTCTGGTACTGTTTGAGAGACCCCGAAAGTCAACCTTTATCTTCTGAAAAAGGACCTAAGAGCACTGAGTCGGTACGTACCAACATGAAGCAGCTTATTTTAGTTTGCATTTTCAAAGTGCTCTAAATTTTTAGCTCAGATTTTTCTCACTCTTCCAAGCCTAATGTGGTTGCAATTTTTTTTTCTCCCTCAAAAGATTATTTCCATAGACAGAGGAAAAACCTTTGTTTGTATGGAGAAATAACTACTTAGAATGAATTTATACCACAGAAGCTGTTCCGCGCTCGATCCTTCCACGGAAAACAGCAGCCTCCAAATTGATTTTTCATCCCTTCCTGCCCCATTCATCTCTGAGACACCTGCCACACACAGTATTCTCTCCCTGTTGTCAGAAGAGCAGTGGCGCTACCACCAGGAAGCAGTCCTTGCCCCTCTGTCCAGAGCGAGTCTCGGGCAAATACGTACCTTGGGCACAGGCCTGAACCAAGTGCAACAGCTCTAGACCTAATCCAGCAGTTAGTGAAAGAGCGCAAGGGCAAAGGCTTTACACTGGTGCTGCATGAAGCAACTGCAGGGAAGCTTGCATACTGTACATTCACTTTCACTTACTGATAAAGCAATGTTAATTGCAGTTCTCCCCCCAGAGAACACCCCCCCCCCAATCTTGGCTTTTATTTCTATATTATGTTAAGATTTTTGTTCTGTATTTGGAGGAAATATTGTTTTTCAATTTTAAAAGCATAATTACAATATAAGAAAAACCCTAATAGATATCCAGAATACCATAATACCTTCTAAATGTTATTCAATGCTTTGGTTTCATCACACCTGAAATCCTCCCCCCGGCGCACATACCAAATCCATCAGTGTGTTATCTGTTTTCATGTACCATATTAACTAAGGGATTAGATGGCAGCCTTCTTTGAAAAGTGGTGTGTCAAAAGAAGACATTCATATTATCTGATGACACTTGTATCCGTGCACGTGTATCTCAGTGGGGGATTTGGGTGTGCTGATACCATTCAGCATCAACATTAAAAACAAAGCGAAGTGGAAACACCAGGCACAGTCTGCTTGAGAAACAAAAGGTTAGGATGCACTGAGGTATTTTTCCTCTTTTGTAGGAGAGACATCATCTACATCTGGATTTAAAGCTGGTGCAGTTGCTTCCTTCTTGTCAAAGTGATTGATTTTCAAATTCTTACCTGGTAATCAGATATCAAGGAAACAGGAAGCTTTAAAATGATCTAGCATTAGATTAACTGTTATTTAAAAGAAAATTTGCATAACAGAAGATTGTAAGTAATGGTGATATTTGAATGTAGGATTTATAACCGTGGTTGCTTTCTCAACTGAATGAGCCAATAGAGATACCCCATCTTTTTTGGAGACCTTATCAGGAATGCAAGGTATCTTAGGTTTTTGCCTTTTGAGCCTGAGATTAATAAGCCACTATTATAATTACCTGAGAGAGCCATAAATTCCTGCCCCCCCATTTTTTGTACAGTGAAGTTATTTACTTTGTCTTCTCCCACCTGCAAGGTCCATATTTGCCCTGTTAGTTATTTGGTTCTGACATTCACTACCCATCCCTTCATACTTTCTTTCCCTAGATGATGTCTTTCTCTGTGCTCTGACCCCCTAACTGCCCTTATATAAGCGGTCAAACCTCCACCTAAGAACTTTAACATGAAGACCACCCAATCTCTGCCCGTTTCTGGGCAGCCCGACTTCCCTGACCTCCACCACTCGCAGCAGTGCCTGCGACCACCAGCCGTTTCAGCCTGCTCCGAGGTGGAGACTCGCGGCAGGCACAAAGCACGCACCCAGCTCTTGGCACCAGTATGCAGTGGTACCTGTGCACCCGCCCACTGTCACAAGACGGTATAAGCATCCTAAGACATGAAAAATGCGCGACCTGAGTAGTCAAACTGGAAGAACGAAAAAAGAGCATCTGTTGCACAGACACTTCTGGATGCCACGTGCAAATCTACTCCTACCAACGATCAAAAGCAGTTAGCCCCCAGCTTCAACCCCCATCGACAGGAAGAGAATCCTGTATAGGAATCTCTGGCCTACGAAGGATTTGTGGACAATCTGGGAATAATGCCAGTCAGTTTGAGAATGAACGTTCAGGGCTATTTTAGTCCATTCACAAAGCGGAGTTTGTAATTTTTTTTTCCCTAAGAAATCTCTTGTTTAACTGAAGGGGACGGGGGGAGAGAATAAAATGAAGCCAACTCAAAACTCCTGTACACTTCAACACTGCACAAACAAAAAATGAACTGGTAACAGTTCTCTTCCCAACCCAGACTGCCACTATTCACCTCTGGAGACCTAGTATTTATCCTGTTTATTTGAAAAACAAAAAGAGTTTAAGATCTGAATCATCTTTGCCATACATTTATTTGTTAATAACTTACCAATTCGCAAAAATTAGGAATTTGTGTTCAGGGTAAGGACAGAACAGAGTCAACAAAGATGTTCCTGATACAGTGAGCCACTTAGAGAACAGCAATATTTGAAATTGTTTGGACAGAAGCAGCAGACTCTTAGACAAACTTCATGAGCAAAAATCACTAGATTTGTCAAAACGAATAAAACCCACATTTCCATCTTTTTCTCTTTTGTTTTATATGATTTGCATGTCAGACAAATTATCAGGAAAATACTCCTCGTGTGACATTTCATTGCTTAATGCTTTACTGGTGCAGTAAAACAAGACAACTGCTGAAATTATAGGAAAATAAATTTGTAATTTCTTCCTCATTTAGCCATTTTTGAGGCTCATGTATAGGAAAGTCATTAATGTTATGTCCTCTATCGATGTTCCAAGCCTTTCAAGGGATAACTAATGTTTTTTCTATACTCCTCCATGTGGCCAGTTAAATTAGACACATTATTTCTGTGCTGTTAGAGAACACTGATCAATAGACACTTGGAAAGCCCTCTAAAACTAAGTGGAAACACTTCCTCAGTGTCAAAGGGTTCTAGTTTGGGTTTGTACATTGCAAACATTGTTAAGTTTAACAGAGTAGTAAGTGTATGTCTGTGGCATTTTAATACTAGCATCAAAATCGCGGGAAGTTAATTCCACTTTAAAAGTACTGTAAGACATTTGGTATGCATTTGCCATCACCACCATCATCATGGGAGGAGACACCACTACCTCTCTGTCAGCGCTGGGTGGTTTTTAACCGTCTTCTCTCATTGGAGAATTACCCACCGCCTAAATCTATCAGACTCCCACTTGCGTAGCCTGCAGGTTTCAGCCCAGCTCAACTTCACTGAGAAGTCTGCAGTTTTTTGTCCTCCCCCCCCACACACCCCGAAACAGGGCAGCTTTCTGCCTTTTCACATCAATAGTAGTATCTTCAGATTATGATAGCATAATGCAACAAAAAGTTTTTTCTTCTATCCATTTGCTTTAATCGCAAAAATTAAGATGCATTTCCAAGCCTTTTTTGAAATGTAAAACTGGTAAGCTATGCAGTGAAACCAGACTGCCACACGATACTAGCAGAAAGGGAGCGAGCAGACTCACGTATTGCTTTCTTTTCAGCAATGAATACCACATTATGACATTACTTCAAACATTAATAAACCCATTAGTTTATATCAGTAAATAGCATACTTATTATTTTTCTGGAGAGTCATGCTGCTCTTATTTAAAAATTAATTCAATGCCTCAGGCAAACACATTAGCAAGTTCCTTTAACAGCATTTTATAATTTCTTAAGCAATTATTTTCACATTTTCCAATCTCACATCTTTTCCTGAAGCCCAAGGCTGTTCCAAATCAAACATTTTGCTCACACAAACAAAATTCCTCACATGCATTACTTGAAAAGAGCTGCTACCGGAGTCCGGCCGCACTAGAGCTGTGTGTGACGGCCCTGCCCTTAGCCCCGCCGCACACAAACGCCAACGGCGTCTGACTGCCAAAGGCTTTAATATTCAATTTACTTGGTAACGAGAAAACAAGTCTAGCGACTGTGCCCCGACATTTCTAAAGCCGACCTACGCGGGACTGGGCAGGCTCCAAAGCGAGGCACGTCCAGCGTTACTCGCACCCGCGCTTCCACTCGCTCGGGCGGAAAGCCCCGTTCCCGCCGCGGCTCCTCCAGGCCCGCGCGCACGGCTCCGGGCAGCCTCGGCG
>VXAA01006980.1:71191-121906 GCA_013399115.1 Anseranas semipalmata
CCCCGCCCCAGGCCGCGCTCGCCGCCCCGCCCCGGGCGCTGCCGGAGCCTGCCCGGGCCTCGGCACGGCGGCACGGGGGAGGTGGTCTTCCCCTTCCAGCCTGCGGCGCGCAGGGGCTTAAGGAAGAATTGCGAGAAGGAAATTCAAAACGGGCCTGGAAACGGGACCCTTATTCCATTCACAGCAAGTGAAAATCCCTGTCAGCTCTTCGTTCCTCAAAGTCCTTCCTGCTGGCGTGCAACAGATTTATGTATTGCTCGGACTGAATCATATTCACTCTTTGAGACATGGGACTGAAGAGAATAAAATCTAAGTGTTATGCACTACAAGCCGAATACAAATTGAGAACTGTCATGCAGAAAGCAGGCAGTGAACACCAAGCTGCAAGGGGCTCGGAGCTAACGCCTCAGCAGTATCACTGCACTGTCAAAAGTAGAGTTGTCAAATAAATGGAACACGACTGCAAAGATTTACTGTTTTGATGTATGCATCGAGCCAATCAATAATTCTTCCTATAAATCTTCAGACATACTACTTTAAGAACACACAACAATTAACTATGCAACAAGGCGGAAGCAAACACAAACAACACACCCCGAAACAAAGCCAGTTCTTGACGGTTCACTCAACGCGGGGCTGCGCGGCGCAGTCGCTCCCCTGCAGAGCTCGCTGCCCTGACAGACCCGTGCCCTGACACGGACCGCAGGGGGAGCGGGGCTCTGGAGGGCAGCACGGGGAGGGAAACGTGACCCCAAGAACTGGTCACTGCAGAAAATTCCTGCGAAGCAAGGAGGGGCACGAGGGGCCCAACTGGAAAGGGCTGATCAAGGTTTTTTGGATTTAACATCACCTTTGCTAGTCTCTCCTTCATAGTCCTCAAAACAGGACTGCCTGTTGACAAGGGACAACGGGGCTCCGGTCCCACCACACAGAGGCACCGCTGTCCGTAGGCCTGTGGCGAGGCTGGCAGCAGGACGGGGCTCCTGCTCCCACACTGAGGTGGGGAGGGCCGGGCCAGGGCCCTCGCTGTGCTGGGGAGACAGCGAGCCGCCCCGCCATGCAGCCGCTGGCCGCAAGGCCCTGGGTGGCCCAGCACCCCCAAGCGGGCTGCAGGCTTCTCCAGTTGTCTGCAGCTGCTTGGTGTCAGCCAGGCTCTCCTGATGAGCCTCAGCTTCCACGGAGCTATACAAAGACAGGTTGATAACCACATGCTACGGCCACAGCTCATACAGCTCATTTCAAAGGACTCCCAGTCAGCAAAACTTGCCTGAAACACCAGTATCAGTGAGCGCAAAGTTCAGTGGCATGCGGGTGCTGGCGAGTCACACGCCTTGAAGAGACTTGCCCAAGTAGGCAGTAACTACAGCATATCCTGCACTACATGATAGCTATCATTTTAAAAAAAGAAGTTTCATTCTTTTATCCTTGCCTTTACAACTATAATTAGCAATTTTTATAGTCTTTTCTTTTAAACCTTAGAAATAGTTGATTTCCCTTTGTGCTCAAATACTATAGTCTATAATTGAAGATGTTTCAGCTTTTTTTTTTTAAATGTATGGGTTTCTACAATAACAGTTTATTATTTACAAAGAATTCCACATATTTTAAAACACATACAGCCTGTTGCATGAGTGCAATATGAAATTCTGAACATAAAATCCACAGGCCCTAGAAAATGCAATTCCATACAAATTGTGAATCCACAGCTAATAAGAACAACAGTATCGTGATTCTGCATATAAGAAAGCTGCCAGCTGCCATATAACCTATTTTTTACTAGCACATTTACAAACAACAAAAAATTGACCCAAGACTGCATTATGTAGCTACTGATCTGTGAAATTTCTTTGTTTATAATTATTCCTCCTCTTCCAACTATATAGAAGTATCCGAAAACAGGGGAAAGAGACAAACCATGAAATTCCTCACAAGAACTTTATAGAATTAGTCTACAGTCTTATAAATCTGTTTAAAAAATGCATAGGAAAAAAAAAGTCAAAAATGGAGGAAGGTACTGCTGTGGCAACCAACACCTTTCAGGTCCCATTTCCCATCCAGAAGAGATTGGAAGCAATTACCCGACAGCTGTCTTTGTTCCCTAAGAAATTAAGTGGGAGATTTCATTTCAGGTGGTTGTAAATACATGTCCACGTCACAGAATGACAATACTTATATAACAATTTTTTCACGATTTTGTCAGAAGCAGTAGGATTAACTTCATTCACCAACTCACTTCATGAACTCGTTTTTTTCAATTAAAAAAAGGAAGAGCTAATGAAGAGGTCAAACTTTGTGACGTGGGTTTAAAAAACTCTCAATGCTGTATTTTACCAAGAAACCTCAAAAACCAGGAGGCTGTAACAGAACGAGATTCTGTAATACAACCAAGAACCTGAGGAAAGAGGCTGCTAGAAAACGTGCAGGAGCAGTAAGGTCTCACCAGGTTCTCCACCAAGTGCAGTAAGCAAATCTAATCACTGAAAGACACTGCCACCATGAGGCTTCATCTGGTTTTGCATCACTGGTATTGCGATACAAATACCGTTTAAATTTTTATTTCTCCATTTCACTTTTTCCACCACATACAACTCACCAGTCGGACACTGGTGACTTGTATGCATTGCTATAGATTTGCTTCTGGCATTTTAGGGGTGTTTATAGGGAAGACTAACATATCTCTTTAAATTGTTTTATTCCTTTTATTCTCATCTGCTTGGCAGAATTAGCAGCAAGTAATATTTGAGTACGAAACAACAACACAAAACCAAGTATTTCAGAAGCAAATCTGTTTAAAAAAGTTGTTACCTTTCAAAAAACGTGTATACTAAAGTCATTTCTGAAAAGAACAACAAAAAAAAGACAGTGAGGTAGCAGAGGGAAACTTTTGATTAGAAATGATGCACGGTAGCTTTTTGTGTGTAACTTCTTAGGAGGAAGTCCACGGATTTTTCCCCATTCCAGAAGACTGCTCCCTGGATGAACCTCATCAGCATTAATTTCAGGCCAGAGCATACGCAGCCGCGTGACACCCTGGTGGCTCTCCGGCGGGGGGACCTTTCCCTGCAAAACCGCCCTGCTCCCAGGCACCCCCCCCGGGCACGGCGTCTCTGCTCGGCACCGCTTCTGCCTTCGCACCTTGCCACACACTGGGGAAGCCCGGCACCACATAATGAACAATACTTTGCTTAGGTATTGCTTTTAGGAAGTTTGAAATAAGCCCAGGCCTTCTGCAGAACCAGGGTGGGAATCCCAAGGAAGCCCTGAAAGAAGCCTCCTGGCTCCTCTACCTTTAACTCACCAAGATTAGCGAGGAGGACCAGTCCTATGAACCACCCCTACAAACAGTAACACCAACAGTGGGAAGTGAAAAGCTGTGAGGCTGTAATCATACCAGCACAAAGATGTGCATTCAGTACCAGGGAGATTTCATTTTATCACGATACTATGGCTGAAGACTAGAAATGAAGTCTTACTTCTCTAGCTTGGCGTATTTTTCAAAAATATCATTACAAAAACCAAACTCAAATACAAAATAAAATTCAATGGAAAGGAGAAGGGGGAAGAAAAGGAGAAGGTGGGAAGATGCTCACATAAGTAACAAGAAAATTCAAACCCAGACTACAGTAAAAGATAAGACAGAAAACATACTCCAAAATCTCCCCCTCGGCAGAAGGGCCACAAGTATATGCAATAAATTTAAGATTATTCTCAACATCACAGAAGCAGCATGCCCTCCTCTTAGTCTTCCCACAACCCAGAAAGCTGCGCTCTTCTCAACCAAGGCTGCAGGGAAGGACAAACTGCGCGGCTGAGCGTGCGCTCGATGTTCTGCTCGCAGAGCAAAGCGCTGTGGCACAAGCGCATCCTTAGCGAGCGAGCCTGCCCACGGCCTCCTTGGACAGTGAGACAGGGGTTAACAATGCAAACTAGTCCTTCAGCTCCACCTCCTGGAGAAAATCTGCATTTTTGCAAAACTAAGAATTCCTTACAAATTGTTAATGGAAAAATTGTCTGAGAACTAATCAGGCATGTGAATTCCCCCTATATTCAATTCAATTATGTCTCTCTTCCTAAATCATCTTTTTTATTTAACAAACCTCTAAACTGCCACAGCTAATAAGCTCAGAAGAATCAGTGTACACCATTCATTTCTGGGAACAGGCCGATATTTTCTAAGACCCATTAATAACTATGACAGGATTTATGTACAAGATAAATTCAATTCAATTTCCTTTTTCAATTAACGGCCAATTATTCGAACTCAGCTCAACCAAAAATATTACTCAAGTATCATTAATCTAACAAAAATTAACTTTACTATTCCCTTAGTAATGAGGTGATATAATTTTAAGGTAAAATAATGCATTTTAATAAAATGTTTTCTGCCTTTGTTTTTAGGACCACTGCTTGCCACCGGAGCCCACTGAGTCACACTAGATCAGGTTATTATTATTATTATGGGTAATGACTTGAGCAAAGCTCCCTCTTTAGATCCTACCCTAGGACACCCTGTGCTTTATCTCGCCTAATTTGAGTCATTTTATATCTAAAAAACTACTGGTACAGAGTGCATGGAGTCAAGTAAAACAATCCAGAATATATTCGTAACCACCTGCCACGCGTTACGGTGATTCATGTACCTACTTACACAGTCCGAGAGAAAATGTCTGTGTTCCTACAGCATTTGAGCATTTCACCTCTTTTAGGGTGTTTTTCCTCCCTTTATCTCTGCTGTTCCGCCCGGGGATGTAACGCACACCCCATCGATGGCCACCGCTGCAGCCGCCCGTTCCCAGCTGGGACGCACCACCTCAGTCCTGGGAAGGCTCCTGGGGGCTCGGCATGGGCTGGGTGGGGACGCCATGGAACGGAGACAGCGCGGGGGCAGCGGGCGGCCCGAGGAACCCCTGCGCAAGGCACAGGATTTGTGCCCCATCCAAGAGGTGGTGCCACCGCAGCCCCAAGCGTTTGCTAGAGAGCTGCTCATCAGGAGGCCCACACACGCTCCCGACCGACCGGGTGCCTTCATTATCTTCAGCAAGGCAAGCATCAACCTCAGTAACCCGTGCACAAAGTGGGGGCAGAGGAATAATGCCTGTCAGAAAACAAAACAAACTCAGCTGCTGGATTCTCTATTAATCACTGATCTTTGCTGATTTCCTGGGGGGTTATTTAAGGGAAGTTTCATCTCAGCAATTTCCCTCACAGAACGTGAACTTTGACAGAAGGCAGCTATGTGAGAGCAGCATCCTCCCTCCTCTCAATTTATTTACATCAGCCATGCAAAGCTGTTTTTGTGGTTTATGGAGCCAGTGTTGTTTAAACACATCTTCCTAATGTCAGAAACACTAGTTCCAATTTTTTTTTTTAATTTGAAAGAAAATCTGCCATGTAGTGAACTAATTCCAATGCAATACATCCTTACAAGGAGGAGCATGCTGAAACTTCAGCACATCAAATGTATAGCCCAACAGCATTTTCTTCATTGCAAGGTTATCTATCAGGGTGAGCAGATGACAAGCAGACAGGTAATTGAGAATTCTGTTTATTTTTTAAAATAAATCTATACTGAGAAGTAAAGCATCCACCTTACTGTGTAGATGCTTCCACAAATCAGGTAAGATCTATAACAACCACACACAACTCCTAATATGCCCCCTACAAATTTGAGGCACAAGCTAGTGACAAGCTTGCTCTCAGAGGTCTGCTTTAGTGGGAGGCCTCAGGATTTGACTTACTGCAATAAAGATTCTTTCTCAAACTACTGAAATGTGTTGAACAAAGAAACTGTGTTTCAAGCCATGCAGGGACTTCTTCTGCCTTCTTTTAACAATGAAAAAAAATGCATTTGCTAAGCAGTCTAAAACCTTAATTGAATGTTCCAGAAATCAATAAATACAGAGTACCAAACAAAACTACCTTTGATCTAATTACAATAAAAAATGTTACTGATTATACTGACATGTTTTCATATAAAAATAATTATTGATTTGATGAAAATATCAACTGCTATTCTGCTTCAGTATGAATGCTCTTATTCCAGAATAAAAATACCTTATTCACAATTAGCTTACGCTATTTAAGAAGCATCCATAGGTGAACAGCTCATCAAAACAAACTATTTTTGAGCAACTCTTCTGGTGGAGAAGCTAGAAGATATATAATTCACCCCTTACATGAAATATACAATAATATTAACACAGAACGTAGATGCTAGGAAATTTGGAATAAATACAAAATTAAAAAAATCAACACAACTGCAAAGATCTGCATTATTAGAAGTGAAGTCCATTGGATATGCTTAGAAATAAATAGAATAATTGTACTGAACTTACTAGCTTCTCAGACTTTTACCAATTTCAGTCTTGTATCTGTCTTCTCTCTTCACTAATTATATAGTCCCTAAAAGAAAATAAGATCTACTTTCTGGATTACATTTTATAAGACAAAAATAAATATCGTGGCTTTAAAGCGAAAGATTTACAGCAGGCTGCAAAGTTACCAAGCTATTTGTGTATCTGAACAATTTTGGCTAGCGTACGAGTCAGCTTTGTCCACGCCGGTGTGCTCTCACTATTTCCAGTCACAACTGGACCACCGGAGCCACCCGTTTGGTTCATCTGCACCTTCTGGGAAACCATCTTCACGCTTGCAGAGGCTGTCACCCACAAACCTCATTCATAACCGCCGGGAGCTCTTAGCTCTGACACTGTCATCTTCCCAGAGCCCAAATGCATTAGCTCTAGCGTAGCAGCTTTCTGCCAAGAGATTCATCTCCAGATCATTTTAAAATCCCACAAACCGCGCATCGCTGAAGCGTGACACGACTCACCTGGCCGCCCCGCGCCGGGTGAGGCTCCCGCTGGCGAGGCTTCCCCGCGGCCGAGGGCCGGGCTGCCGGCCAGCCCTGCCCGCAGCGGCTGCGAGCCGCGCGCCCGCCCAGCCGCCCCGCGCACTGTCCTGCTCGCGGCCGGGGCGATCTCCAGCTTTTGGTGCGCGTTATTAGGTAAGTTTTGAGCGGAACAAATTCCCAGCAGCTTCATCCCATCACCTACGGGAAAACAAAACCAACCAACCAAACCTGATCTCCCTGACCACGACAGCACCCACAACCCTGAGGCTAGAACCAGCCCATTTTATACTAGACTTGGTACACGGGGCCATAAGTCACAAATGCCTGCAAATGTTTTGCATCTGGGATGAACCATTTTAATCGTTAGTACATGGTGAATTATTGCAGTCTTTAGAATCAAATCACTCCGCAAGAGACACTTTGATATCACATTCTTCTGATATTTCACAGGACTCCTGTAAAACCGGCACCCTCTGCTTCCCTGCAGCTGGAAGAGAGAGGCTGCGTGCTGAAGGGACAGACCATGGAGGACATTTTCTCACTGTCAGTCCTAACGCAGCCAAGTGGTGCAACTGTGGGCAGCAAAACCAGATTTAGCTTTGAAGGAGCCAAGCCAAGGAAAGCCTCACGGAAGAAATGCTGCCAACACTGCTAGAAAAGGGGATATTAGAGCAGCAGGGCTAAAGGTTAGCCAAACTGCAACTACTTGGGCTTCTCCACTTCTAAAGAAAACAGCATTATACAACAATATATGTGATAAATGTTTATATTTCAAAGAGAGAGAGGTAGTAATATAATTATAAGGCAAGCATCTGCTGCCAATTCCATGCCCTAGAAGGGATGGAAAAAAAGCCCACAAAAGTTAAAGACCTTTGCAATCAAACAGAACTAATGAGGAAACAGGGAGACGCATAACATCGCGTGAGCCAAACCACACTGGAGATAAGAATAAAACTTTACCCTAAATGGACACAAAACAGTGGTGAAATCCCTGTTCAGATAGTCATCCAGTCCGTAAGTTACACGTGCACAAACATTGAACAGAGGAGCTGAACCACTGCGAGTTCAAATCACGTGTGTAAAACATCCTTCATACGAATCTTTGATATATGACAGAAGTCTTAAGAACTATGTACGAGATTTGTCAACATTAGTGCCAACAAGCAGACTATAAGAAGTCTAAGGGCTATGAAGCTTAGTAGCAAGGTGCATCCCAATCTCTCTTTTCTAGGTTTTCTGGCTTTGATTCCAAGCCACTGCTACTGGAAATCCAGCAAGGAAAGTATAACATCAGGCAGCATTTTCTCCTGGTGATAGTATTATACAGCCTAATTAAGTCATCTCTCATCCCTTGTTTTCTTCCTTTACCATACTGAGCATTCAACTCTAAAAGGTTCTTTAAGGGTTACAAAGAATGACATACAGAAAAACGCCAGAAATATCCTTCTATGGATCACCTTCATCTTTTCAATATGCTTTAAGAAATTTCCACTTAAGAGCTGGATGCCAGAACACCCATACTCCTTCACTATGGCTGTATACAGAGGCAAAATTCACCATCTAAATTATACTCCTCCTCCACTAGTTACGTTTTCAAGGATTGCTTTCCTTCTTGAGCCACAGCATGCAAGGGGAGTTCATTTCTTGTTTGCCCAATATCGCCTCTAAATCCTTTCCAGAACTGCTTTTCCCCAGACAGGGAGTCCCACTCTCAACTGCAGACACCGTACAACATGCAATTGTCCTACACTCCTTGTTATTTCCCGATACTTTTGCTATTTGTAGATTATCAGCAATACTTTTACATTTACTGCCAGATTACTAATACTGAGGATACTAAATCTGAAAAGACCTGAGGGCTCCTGTGAGAAAGACCCTTCCTCCTGTGATCTTCTGCATTTGAGACCGATCGAGCCATTTCCTAGCCATTCAGCACTGCTTCACTGACACTTGTAGCATTATTAACAAGCAGCATGTTCTGTTTTAGATCTTACTCTTCAACAGATTTAGTTACTAGTTCAACACAGTAATTTCATCAGATAATAAACACACTTGCTTGGTTAGCTTAATTTCACTGGAAAATAATATCGGTACAAACAGACTTTTTTTTATTTATTTACCCCCCCCTTTACTGACTGAATATGTTGACAATTTTTTTTCAGGAAGACCTAGCTTTAGTGAATACAGGATGAGAAGAAAAAGATATGCAAGGTAATATTTATGACAGGAAAGAGGGAATTACAAAGGTGGCTGGGGAGCCATGCAAGAAAACATAGTGCATGGAAAAAATTGCTAGTATGTGAAACAAGAAATCACAGTATTCCTTGAATTTAGAGCTTTATAAAATACAGAGCTCTTCAGAAACACAAAGGACATAGGTTCCGTGTAGGATTGCTGTCAACCACTTTAAGAACCTTTTTATCTGCCATAGGGACATCAAAAATAAGTGTACCTCATCTTATGCACACTAACTTCAATACTATAACGGATCGTGACCATCTTTAAAAAAATAAAGTTATAGATATTTTGTTACACTTTGCATTAGTCTTCTATACAGTGTTTCCCCAATTCAGCTCACTGATGATTATCCTCTTTTCTCATAGCGACGGGAAAGCCTAGGTCTGCAGGGACCCCTGGAGCCCATCGGGTCCGACCCCTGCTGGAAGCGGATCCGGTTCTGAGGAGCCCCTGGCGCTCCGCTCGCCCCGACGGGAGGTGCTTGCTGCGGGCCCCCCACAGCCCTGCCACGGCTTCTCCGCGGGGTCTTTGCTAGGTCGCGGTCCTGAGCTCCAAGCGACTGCAAGACGCAGCGCTGTCCCACCGCTCTTCTCTGCCAGGGCTTCCTGAGCACCTTTCGCCCGCAGTCCCAATGCTCCTGACATGAGATTTGTCCTGCTAAGGTTCACTAAAGCCAGTAATACTGCTTTTCTCCTCTTTGATGAGAAAGAGAAAAAAATCCCAGTATCCCACCTCCAGTTCCAGCTTCCCTGGGCTTCTAGCCACAGCCATTCAAAAATGAATAAAATTTTTTCCAGGTTCCTATGCGCCTTCACACGCTACCACGCTGGGATTTGCATGTGTGCTGGGGGTGCTGTTTGCTTGCTCGTTCGAACCCCGTGCCCCCAGCGCTGCTTTTGGCCCCTGCCCTTTTGTCCTTTGCTCCGGCCTCCAGGCAGCCCCAGCTTGGGCACAGGAGCCAAGCCCCAGAAGACATCAGGGCCTGACAAAAGGCTCTGAGAAATACCCCAGGGGAAAAGGAAGCTGTCCTGGACAGAAGGAAGGTGTCACTACTTCATCACCAAAGTACTGTTCTTTCCTGTAGAACCTAGCAGTAATTACCTAACCAGAGCAGAAGATCTATCTGCATATTGTGCAGTCCTGGCGATGACCATACACTCACGTCTGCTCTGCATAAAAGGCGACTGCACACACGCTCCATCTGTACATTTACCTAAACATCACTCACATCCCAGTGGAAACCTGTGCTCTGACTCTTCTCACAATGACACCCTCGAGCCAGTCTGTGAATCAGTTCTAGGGCTTCGTAACTGAAGTCTCGACTGCTTGCCAGCCTCTGCTCCCAGCTAATCACGCTCCAAATCTGGCACCACCCAACTGTCAGACAGTCAAACAGCTTCTTTTCAGATCCACTGAGAAGGTTGTTAGAGAAAAAAAATCAATCATTTTAAACAAAAGACTCTGAATTCTGATCTCCTACTTACTTTTCAATGGATGCACTTCTGTGAAATCAGCATTTACATATCTTACAAAGTAAATACTCTTAGTAAAGATGTAATCCTCATCATGATGGAAACAGCTCACATACCCACACCAACCAAAAAACCTGAATAGTTTAATAGAAGAAATTCACCATCTGTTGAACTAAACTTATTTAATAAAGAAATTTACCGTAAAATGTTCCTGTGATTTATAGTTCTCATCCAGGTAAACTCGAGCTCTGTTGTAGTCTTTCATTGCATCACTTGATAATAATTCTCTAAAAGACAAAGAAGAGATTGAAAATATGAAGGGACATGCAAACATTCTGTGTTGCTTTAGCATCATTCTCTGAACTGAAGCATCCTCAATATCACCCAGGGGAACTACAGGCTTTCATCCCATTTTGGAACAGAAATTTCCTGTGGTACAGCCATTTGCCTACAAGGTTTGGAGCTGACAACATCAGCTCCACTTTCAACATAAATCTCAAACTCTCTAAGTGCCATGTGGATACAGTTGTGAAGGACTCAAGTCTCTGAACATCTGAAAATTACATAAAATTGGGCAATTCATGCCAAAGGCCCCACGGTCTCAACTCTAGAGCTTTACTTTCTTCAGCTCCATTACTTGCAGGGTGAAAGTGTCTTTTGACGTGATAGAAGTCGAGCTCTCTAAAAGCAGCAGGCTTGAGGTGTTTGCTATTTGTGCCTCAGAGTGGTACATGATGCCGGTCCAGGTGCTCTTGTAGGTGACTTAAAATCAGGCCTGTGTGAAGGTGGTTAGGGAGTATGAAGTGACACAAACCTCCAGTATTTGGATGGATTTTGATGCAGCAAAAGGAGCCCCTGGCACAGCTATCTTCTGAAAGTCAGGCACGCTTCCGCTGAGCCCTGCGACCCAACGGGTGATTTCCTCTGCACTAGACCTGGTAAGCCAGCTCTGAGCTAGCAAACATCGGGCAGGCGGGCGTGCTGCACCGGGGTGCCTGACCAGAGCCCCCCGCCACCCCCTGCCCGAGCTGCCACGGGACGACAGCCCTTTGTGCCCTGGACAGCAGAGGGGCCCGAGACAGTACTTCTGTCCTTCCCCCTCTGCCTGGGGCAAATGGAGCCGGCAGCCTGGCACGTGAACCTGCGCACTGGCGCTGCGCTTCCACGCTTTGCGTTCTAGAGACTCCGCTTGTTTCAAACCACAATTTCATTGTAAATGCTAAAGACTGACCGGGTGGCAAGAAAAGAAAGATAGCTTTTACACAAACTTATGCAACATGTACTTGTTGCAAGGGCAGGGTCGCCACGATGCTATTTACTCATAAAGCCACCGGCGCAGCCAGCGGAAGAGGAGCAGCAGAGGGCAGTGCTGGGCCGCCGTCACCGCTGCTGCCGGGCGCAGCGAGCCCAGTCCTGCGGCATGGAAGCGTCTTGGGCACCCACGCCGGTCCTCTCGCGCTTAGTTATGTCACTTGTGCCACTTGTGCACTGCAAAAATACCTTGTGCGAGCACACACTGCACCTCACGAGATAGCAGAAAGACAATGAAGAAAAGCAAGGAAGGGACAAGAGGAGCTATTTACATCACTCGGGTAACCAGCAGGCTAAGTTACTTCGACAGGAGGCTCGGAGCACTGCCGCCTCCTGCATCTGGGAGTGAGCGCGAATGGGCGAGGATTTTAAACTCAGTGACTTAATTTTTTGATCTATATTTCCAAAAAAACTATTCATCCACCAAGTCTTTTTATAGAAAATTATTTCATTTACACAGAAGCTTCTCATGGAGCTGCAGCATCAGCAACTACTGAAAGTTAACAAATTAATACAGGCTTGCCTTAAGATTCATCCTCAGTCTACACACATAATAAAAACAACTTATTTATTTCTCACTTTTATTTCTTACTTCTTCAGACTCTGCACATTAGATTTGCTGATGATTCTGACAGGATTCCTTCTGACTAAATGCTCAAGTTAAAACTCTTTTCACCCTGACTCATAAATGTTGTATATTTTGTCAATCAGTTGTGCTTTCAGTTTTGCTCGCCTTATATGAACTTCTGTCCAACTCACACCAGTTTCCCAGTGTCACCAGCTATTTAAAACATCACCGCTATGAGAAGGCACTGGGATACATCTACCACAACTAGCACATAGAAGCACAGCCTTACGCCATCTGAGTTCAGAGCTGAAACATGCCAAATATGAAAATGTTTAATTTCTAGACATAGTAAGCTTCATCTCAGAGGTGATATAAAAGGGAAATATATATTCCATATCTTGCAGGATTATCTTCCCAGGACAGGCCTAGAGAAGATTTTATTACTTTTCCTGATTTCTAAAATACGACAAAGCATGAACATTTGCCTAGAAACTTTCTCCTGCAAGGTGAAGTTAAAGTCTATAGGCTTTGAAATACTCTGCACGTCTAATGACTTCTGCCTGGAATAAAATACTAGCAATACAAAGCAACTTTTCAGTTACTTACTTAACAAACTTGTCCACATGAGACATGGAAGCTTCGTAGTTCTTTCCTCCAAATTCTTGACAGTGTAAAGCCATGAAGTGGGGCTTGTGTGTATGTACAACCTGAAACAGACAAACAGATATTTAAAAAGTTGTATCCACAACTATTAACATATAGAATAAATGATGTAAATCCAGATACGTTCTTTCTGAAAGTAGGACTATCAGCTGTTATCTGAGAAGTGGCAGAACAGTAATAAGCAGTAAGTGGAGCATCACCTGTTAGTGCACATAGAAGACTCGTAATACACAATAATAATCTCAGATGTTTTAAGTTAATACTTTTGTTTTTAAACTATTAATTTGTTCCTAGGCATCTGAAGCAAATATATAACGCCTTCCAGCTCACCTCGAGGAGGACTTAGCACCTTTAGGAGTTGGAAGAGTTGAAACACCTGAATTCATTTCTTGATTTTTCTCACTTTTACAAAGTACCACCAATTACCTCATGACAGAATGCTGACTAGCTATCACATTTGATATTTTTATTTATGGAGCATCTTATTTACAAAATTATTTAAATAATATATATACACACTATAGTATATATACACACATCTAACACAGGAGGCACATAAATCCATCACACTACTTTAAAAGTTAATCTTGTGTAACGCAAGTATCTTTAATATTAAATAGCGCTAGAATATAATCATGCTAAAAGAAGTAGAACGTATGCTTTTTTGCTATGCATCGTCTAACATGCAGCATTTATACATTTGCTGCTGCTTGAAACACAATGTTATTTTGCCCTTACAAATTGTCTCTGCATTAACTCTATTCAGCACTGCAAACAAGTTTAAAAGACCTTTCTGTGTTGGTATTGACTCTCTGCAACTTGTATTTAACATTTTATTATCCCGTAAAGTAACGGACACAAGCTACAGAACTACTGCAATTTTTAAAGGGGGTAACAGTATGAAGTAACTGAGTACACGCTGATACAAACACGCCGGGCAAGTAACGCGTCAGAAATCTGCCGGGGATCCGGTGTTATTTTTGACTCGGCAGCACCTGGAGGTCCCGGGCGGCACAAAGACCCCTCTGTCTGCACGGCCGTTCAGGCGCAGGATGGCCTGGTTTCGGCGGGCCGCCTCCAGCAGAACCAGAAGCCGCCTCTGGCCCCCACGGCGCTGGCACCGGGACGGCCAGGGCTGCCAGCCAGGCCCTCGCCTCCCCGCACCGCAGCGGGCAGAGGCCGCGTCCTGCCCCGTCCCTGCACCGGCGGCAGGCAAAGGCACAGAAGGCGGGCACGGTTACCGTGAGGCCTCCCGACTTCAACACACTGCAGTGAGGAGTAACTGGAAAAATCGGGGAAATCTTTCCTCTCATATTCGTTTTTTTTGCTGCCGATAGCCTGCAACTCTGAAAAGACGCAATAAACCTTTGCAGTCGTGATTTTAATTATGCAAATTAATAATGACCAATGTTGCAGTAAAGAGCTTTTAAAAATGTTTCTCTTTTAAACTGCACTAGAAATTTTCATTTGATCTGATGGCAGGAAGCTAAATTCCTTACTCCTGTCCATGCAAATAATCTCATTAGAAATCAAAAGCAAAAGCAATGAATTAAGTATCAGCAAAATTTGAAACGCAGCAGCTTTCCATTCCACCGAGCAAGACGAGCAGCAATGCTACCCCAGCTGTAGCCGCCACCGTCCCAGCACGCCAAGATAACCGCTCAGCGCAGGGAACCGCGCCAGAAGGAGCGGCCGCCGAACCGCCACGAGACCCGCAGGTGCTGCTGCGACAGGCGACGCGGCCCGCCGCTGCTGTGGTACCAGCGCAACGCGTGCGGCTGGTCGGCCGGAGCTCGGACCTCGGCTCACGCCGCTTGCGCCCTGCCTTGCGCCAGGCCCCCACCGGTCAGCGCGCGGGGCGAAGCCCACGGGGACACCCAAACTCAGTAAATTAATGCGCCTCCAGCCTAAGCTCGCAAAAAGAAGAAGGGAACAGCTGCTGGCTTCTATGGGATTTCGGACAAGTCACTTCCTCTTCCAAACCTGAGGTTCCCCATAACTGAAACAAATCTGGACACAGATCTGTTTCATGAAGCATTCTGAAGTAAGATGCTGACAAGTGTAAAGGGAAGAAGTAAATGCCCTCTCCCACAGGTATTTTTGTGGATCTTCATGCACTTCACTTGGACACAAACTGGCATTAATGACCAATGCTATGTAACAATCTCGCTTTAAAAACAGACTGCCATCAGTAAGGATCGAGGACAAACTAGAGCAGGACCCAACAAAAAGTTCAACTGAAAAAAATAAATAAGCAGACTACAGCTGAGACAGCTAAAAGTACCCAGAACCCATTTAACCAACCTGGCACACGCATGTAATTTTCCTTTGATATCTATTTGATATAACTGTGAAAGCTTACATTAATACTAGCTGATTTTATAGATTACGAACAATTAGAAGAGAAAGCTTCACTGAGAAAGTTTTTCTTCAGCTCTCTTGCCCAACACCAAACCTGGCGCTGAACATGACACGCGTCTTGTGAACGCGGTTGTGAACACGCCCCTCGGTACAGCTGCCAGCGCCCAGGAGACAGGTTTTGATTTCCCGAAGTCTGAACACATGCTTTACTTTCGGTGCAACCACTTAGACAGTAACGCAGAGCTGCAGAAAGCTTTGGAAACCGAAATCGTGGGCGAACCTCTGCAGCAAGCGGCGCGCAAGGGCAGGAGGGAGCGGTGCCCGCCAGGCTGCCGGGGGCCCAGCCGCGCGCCCGTACGGCTGCGCCCGTGGTCCCGGGGCAACGCGCTACTGAGCCAGCCGGCTTCACCCGCGGGACAGGGAGCAAGCCGCGCTTCTCAGCCGTATCGCGCGTCGGAGGTTCTGCCGTGCTGATCATCTTGCAAGGTGACGCGCGCAATTTACAACCACTATAAAGAGTCCCCCCTCCTGCAGAACACCGAGCGTTTACGCACGCAGCAGAAGGCGCGACATCCAGAGCACGAGAGCAGTGCTGCCTTACGGGAGCACCTGCCAGCAGCCCACCACCACAGTCCGTGAACAGGCAAGTGATAACCAAGCATCTTTATGAAGTTTGACTGGTTGGTTGATTTTCTTTGCTATCTTGGAGATAAATATTAACCAAACCCAGCCTGTGAAGTCAAACTTCATAACAGAGCTCATTTGTGGTCCCTGAACAACACACCGTCCCAACTCTCTGTGTGCTTCATTACTCCAAATCAGTTTTGGCTTCCAGCTACTGATCTTATCTATTTGGATATCTCTATGAAATTGCCATAATTAGAAACAATTGTAACTATTTAGTCTTGTAAAGCAAACATATCCGAGTTTAACTGTTTCAAAGCAACACATCTAGTAACTGCTTACTATAAACAAAGCAAAAAATGTACTGGCATGTCACATTATTCATTTTTACTGCTACAATAGTTTGCTTCGTATTAGGATCTCGTCTTACGCAGCTAATAAAACTAATAAATTGCTAAGGCAAAAGTAAAACAAATGGCTTCGAAGAGGATCTAGGCATCAGCAATCTCACTTGCATTAAGGATGAGCAATAGGGAGCCTTGAACATGGGATCCTGCAAAGAGGAAACACTGGAGAAATATTTTGCTGTGCTACAGCAACAACAGAAAATACTGAAGTCTAGCAATTTCCAGAGTCTGAAGTGACATGACGGACACACATTTCTGTTCATATTCAAATCCCTGGGAGCCTGAAATCACTGCAGGTCTAACAACAAAAAAAATGATATGCCAGTTTTTAAAATGAGAAAATGGCACTGGCGTAGTAGCCGTGAGAGGCCTTAGTGGCATTCCTTGGAGGTTAAACCACAAAAGCATACCTGAATACTAGCTACATCCCCTCGTATAATGAATACCCTCCAACTATGAGCAAATTGGCTCTGCTTCATTGCCTTTTACTAGTTTTCTACTGTGATGAAAGAACAAACAGTACATAATAATGAATAATGAATGCTTCAGAGCTGAAAACTCGCAGTTGCCAGAGGTTAAAGATCATATACTAGATCACATAAATGCTGAATTTGCATCTACAGTAGAACAATATTTTTAAGAAGTTGGGCATTATTAATTTCTGGATACGCAAAAATGGTGTAAAGGAAGCACCAACGAGAAGTTCTTTTCTGGGATTTGGGTAATTGAGCAAGATGATCCACCACAGTTAAGTATAGATATAAAACTGGTGAAAAATAAAGGTCACTGTTTCCCATTCCTACTTCTAACCGATGTGGACGGGGAGAGGCGAGGGGCGGTGCACAGGAGGGCGGCCCCGGGGTGGCGGTGCCCCAGGCCCGGCTCGCCGCAGGGCAGCAGGCTGCTGGAGCAGCGTCAGACCCGCGGGGCGCTGGGAGAGGAGGCGGCTCCGCGCGCCGCACGGCCGTGCCACGGCGAGGCCAGCCTCTCGCAGAAAGGGTAACGAAGGGACGCATGGGGACGAGGGCACTGCTTCCACACCTCGGTCCAAACAAGGCCAAAGAGGAACTTAACCTCTATCTCCATTACCCAGGATCACTTAAAAATCTATTCATATAGTTAAAATATCAAAATACAAGCTTTCATTTTCTTGCGAACTGTAGAATACATAGTCAATTTAGTATTTGTAGTCCTAAAGCATTCAAAGTATTTACAGTTTCTTTTTCTTTTCTTCAAACATACAATTTTCACAAGCTCACCACCAAGCAGCAGCTGTCCAGAAAAGCCAGCCTGACCCTCCCCTGTCACAGCTCCATGCTGTTCCCTCGGGTCCTGTCGCTGTCACCAGAGAGAAGAGACATCTTTGTTGCCTTCTTTTGGGCACTCTCTGGTAGTTTTGTATCCTTATATTCTGGCGCCCGAGTTGCTGCAAGAGATTTGGCAGCGAACCCTCTGTCTCGTTTGTCCATCAGCTGAGCGCCGTGCAGCACTCAAGGCCAAGGACGGTGAGGAGAGCGCGAGCGCTGAGGGGACAGCGCGGCCCGGCCAGCTGGGGCCTGCCCCGCTCCCGCGGCAGGACGGCCGGGCCTCGCAGGACAGCGAGCGCTCCCGCAGGGGATGGTGCTCTCCTGCTCTTCGTTTGCTAAGGGAGGTAATGGCCGGCGTCTGAGCTCGAGGGAGAGGCACTCCCTGCTGCTGCTGCAAGTCAAGCTGTGCCCTGAGTGCACAGAGCCGCTATTTAAAGACAGAAAAAGAAAGCTGTGCAAAGGGGTTACCACCGCACGACCTCAACGCAGATTTGAATATCCACAGCTGAACAGTACTGCTGGTGTATTATTAGACCGCAGCATGACCACAGCAGAGAAAGTAACTACCTAGCAATTACTACTTAAATTTTAATACAGTTTAATAGCATACAGTAAACTAGGAACAGGAGGAAACTGACCTGCAACTGCTCATCACACATGCACACAACAGGTAAATCCATGCCTGGCATTCTAAGTTCTTTACATTTAATGATACTTCAGTGCTATTCTTAAGTAATTCCCGAAGGTTTTTTTCTTAAAGCCTTACCAAGTAACATAGCAACTCGTTATCATCAGCTGGGTAAGCAGCTTTACACCCTCCCCTACCACTCAGTCACTTGAGTACCGGGAGGAAGGACGCCCGCAGGCCCCTCCCTGGCCTGCGGCTGGCTCAGGGCTGGGGGGCGCCCGGGCTGCTCCCAAAGGCGCTCTGAGGGCCCGGGACCACGACTCCCACAGGTCGGGGGGCTCCCAGCCCCGAGATACCCCGCGCTCTGCCTGCCTGGCTTCCTGTCCCCAGCTCTCACTCCCTGCCGCAGGCTGGGGTTTGCTTCCCATTTCGGTGCCTCTCCTCCCCCAGCTGGGCTGGCTCCTGCCGGGCAGAGCGCGGGGCGAGCTCCTCAGCCGCCTGCACTCCTTGCCCGAGGCTTCCACCTCCATGGTCTTCAAAGGAAGGGCAAAGCACAGCTCTTCTAACTGGCCGAAAAATGGGGGGCTTTCAAGGCCCTACTCTGAAACCTGCAGGCTGTACAGCTTGTAAAGAAGCGGTCGCTACCAGCATGTATCTATATTTATTCAGATTAGAAATTAATTATTTTTCTAGGTCTCATTTACAGAGTAAAGAAACTTTTTTTTTTCCCTGAAAGTTCCCTCCAGAACTCAGGGTAAGGCTCATACATAGAAATTTTCAGCTCAAGCAGGGAGATTTTATTTATTTATACAAGTTCCTGCGGCAGAAACATGTAAAAAGGGCTGAGTAAGGGAGAAACGTATTTCCAAATGCAGGTTTTATTTATACATTAATGCATGCTATAGGAAGAGGAACCCATATATAAACGAATAAGACAAAGGGATTTACTGCCTGGGAGTTCACGCTCCAAAACGCGAAAGCCCTGAATGACCCTCCCGGAGCCGCTCTGCGTGCCCCCGTTTGCGGGCCGCGTGCTGCTCCCGGGCGGCATGGGGCCCACGGCGCCCCGGTGCCCCAGCCCCGCTGTGGCAGCTGGACACGCGCCCGCACCCAGAGCACAACCCGTGGCCAGGGCACGGTCCGCACCCGGGGCACGGCCCGCACCAGCGCGGGCGAGGACGCCTGGTGCAGGCCGCAGCTCGCGGCTCTAACATGACAGCGCAGAGGAGCAGCGAGTGCCAGAAACCCATTTTGTGGTCGCAGTACACGCAGGATGCCGCAAGTTTCCGTGATGTCACGGCCGGGCTGGCTGCCCGCTGCCTGGCACCGAAATGAGGCTTTTTCGGCCCGTTCAGGCAGCCAGGCTCTCGCGCCTTTCCGCTTCAGCAAGAATCACTGAAGCGAACACCTCTCTGGTGAAGCTTTAACTTTGAGAAATGTGCTAAAATCCATGCAGACGTAGTTGTAGAGCCGAGATGATCGTTTTTACCCCGTTTTCAGGGTACAGATTGAAACAAGGAACCAAACAACCCTGTCTGAGAAAAAGCACCCACCTGAAAAGCACCAGCCTAGACTCAAAAGGGTTGCTGGGTTTTGTTACAGAGTGTTTTGGTCAATCGCTCTGTCTAGTTAAATGAACAGGATTAAATCTACTAAAATAATTAAAGAACAAACCTTCTGAGAAGCTTATTTTTGTGTTGTTCCCTCTCCCCTGCTACAAAAGGGTAATGCACACACTGTGCTACCCAGCACAGCGCAGAAGTTTCTGCACAGCAACACAAAAGGTAAAGGCCATCTTTAGGTAAACTTTTAATTTTTGTATTACCACAAATAAAAGCCTCAGACATATTAAACAACACGGACAAGCTGCATCAGGAAAAAAAAAGCCTTGCCTCCACCCTTGCATCTAAACTGACTACTTGTCATGAATGTTACAAAAAAGACTGTTGCTAATATTAGCAAAGATTTTCAATAGCTCCAGCTCTTAACTGCCTCTCGCCCCCCAAACGCTAGATCCAATGCACCTGAAGAAGGTACAAGGGATGAAAGAAGGGGGGTGGGAGAGAAAAGAAAAGATAAAATAAAGCAAAAGGTCTCTCTAGGTGCCCCTCTGGCCCTCCCACGCAAACATAGCTTCTTGGATGCTCTTGACATTTGTGCCCCCATTTTTTTCCTGAGAACTGACATTAAGACTTTGAGCCTGGAAATGAACACTACACAAATCGGACAATAATCCAAGTTGCATATTCTATGAATACTGTATCATTTGCATAACATCTAGTTCATTAAATCATCCAATTTCACATTAAGCACTAAACTCTTCCCCATCAAACACACAGTGCTCCAAACCACTGTTCTCGCTATCAGCGTATTCACTTTCCTCCAAACCACCACTTTTCCTCCTTGTTTCCAAGGTATGTTTTTGGGGTGAGAGAACTTTTACTGAAAACAAGATGGGAGTCTACACCAAAATATTTAAGACCCAAGTCATCAATAAGTTTTCACAGTCAAGAGACAAGGCATTAATAGGCAGCATTAGGACTTCACTGAATTCTGCCTCTTTGTAAGATGCTTTTTCCTCCTTAATTGCCGTTTCTGATTATGATGTACATGCTCCAACATACTTGCTTACAAGGCTTTTATCAAGTGTCTTGATTCCAGTGGATTCTTTTTAACTTTTTTTTAATTATTATTTATATAATAGTACATTAACTGTTTTTTATAAATATTATTTTCTGCTTAGAATATTAGAAGTTAGAGCAAACTGTGAACCCTGAGATTTTGCAGCATCTTTCCTCCATAATGCCTGCTTCCACTTCTTCCTAACAAGCCGACAGATTTTGCTGCTGAAGTCGCGCAGCACTGTGCGGAGGAGGACACGCGGAGTACAAAGCACTCCGACGAAGCACGTTACAAAACCGTCGGTTTCCTCCTGCGGGACTAAGGCTGATGACACGGATCACTACACCACACGAAGCCGATGAGTTTCCTAAGCACGGACTGATTTCGCTGCACGCAGCGGTCATCTAGCACTGCGCTGGCAAAGCCGGGCCGGCACAGCTGCTTCTGACAGCCTTTCAGGGCGCACCTTGCAGCGCCTGTGAAGCGCCCACTCACATTTACAAAATGCTCACACATTTCCAGTTCAAGAAACAAACCAGAACACACTACATGCTAAGCTGTTCCAGAAGACGTGAACAACCTTGTGCCTTCTCAGACTGTGCCAGCGTGAGTAATGCAAGCCCAGAGCACGACCGCTGGCACCTAAGAGCTCGCAGTGAGCAGCCGATCTCTAACAGGGCCACCACACGCTGCAAGACAAAAGCAAAGCCACCCCGCGAGGACCTTCTCTTAATCATCTCTGCCCGACATTTAGGTGATACTCAGCTAACGACTGCCTGTTGTTTGCTCTCCTCCTCCCCTAAACATGACGCCCAGCAGGCTGGATATCTTTCCTCACGGATATTATCCCATTACAGCATTCACTAATTTCAGGGATTACAGGGATTTTTCTCTTCCAACCACAGCTACCTTTGTTTAAAAAAAATAAAAAAAAAAAAAAAAGAACAAGTCTCTTGTGAAACCACTCAGATGCAAGTCCCATACCTTCCAAAAAATTTGGTGGCCTAAAGCCTGTTCCGAGCAGCCAGCTGTGTGTGCTACCAGCAGCACTCAGCTGAACGCGTGTTGTCAGCTGCATATGCTACATAACTGCAGAGCGTGATTTCCTGATCACTAGGGTCTAAAACAAAAGAAAACAGGCTGCAAATGTACAGCATTTAAAATAACTGACTGCTGCCAAGGAGAGTATCTGGATTCTTAATAGCTATGACCAAAGTGCTTAATGAAAAGAGAAGAGTCAAAGATTTTATGAGTATTAGTGATGAGAATAATATTAGAGAAGAAAAATAGTGCGTTTAGTAATCATAAGGGTGAAGTGAAAAATAACATCAGTTAAACAACTGATAATGGTCTTAACTACCATTTTTGGTTCTATGTAACACGCAAGTTACCGCAATGTCCACATGTAAGAAAAACAATGAGACTTACCCTAATAGGTGTATATAATCTATATAAATGTCTTGAAAACATTAAATCATTTTTTCATGCTATTCACAAGGGTTGTTTTTACAAGCTGTAATTCTCAGAATAAATTAATGGTTATAAGGGCTTTACGGTAAAGTTTCACTGATACATGCACTGAAAACCTAACGTTGAAAAATCAGACGTTATTTACATTGAGTCTGTGGTTTTAGTCAATCTCGGAAAACTATGCTGCCTGTTTTAACATCAATTCTACTTATAAGACTGAAAGTAGCTCTAAATCACTTTTTTCATATGACTACATCTGGAGCAAAGTGTTTGACCTATTTCTAGGTCTGAAGTCACAGGCAACGCCTAACGTTTCACTATGACATAGGAGTCTGCGCCTTCTCCAACCCAAGCACGTCTTCGCTCAGGCAAAGACGTTTTCAACAAAGTTAGCTGTGCCCAACACCCGAAAGAACGGGACTGAGACAAAAGCTTTGAGAGAATCGTCAAACCTGGGATAAACGGAGCTGCAGCGTGCCCCTTGGAGGGCCGGCACGTCCCCGCCCCAGCGTTGTGCCAACAGGCGCGCGTGGCCCGGCTGGGCGCAGGCAGCCCCAGGCAGGCACGGCCCCGCCGCCCCCACCTCGCGCAGTGGCCAGACCTCGCCGGGGAAGCACGGCGAGCTCGAGAGAGACGCCTCGTTCCCACTTCGGTTTAGGCCTGCTCCCTGCTGCGGCCACAAGAAAGAAGAATTGCAGGAACTGCCATCACCTCCACCATCCTCACCTCCACGTAAGAACTCCTCAAAATGCGAGCTTTGCATATGGTCTCATTTCTGCTGAAAAATCATACCCTGTGTTATGCATGAAGATACATATTAAGAATGGCCATATAACCATTGAGTCAGCAGTACCACACAGAGAAGAAAGTAGATTTCTGTGATGTCTACAGCTACTAATGGGTATTTAATCATCTTCTTAGTCTCAATGGCTTCTTTGCAGAGAGGAGGAGGTGGCTGCAATGATGAACGAAGAAATACTTTAATCTAATATTGGAAGTTCTGAACCTAGCCCCCCGCACCCAAATCAAAGCCTGTTTTAAATATTGAGCAAAGCATAACCACTCGCTGTCCTTTCCAACTCCAAGCTTCACAAGCAGAAAAGCAAATTCTCCGCTGGCAGCCAGCTCATTTAGTGCTCCTTTTTCCTCCTGTTCAGCTAAAAAGCAAAGCACAGCTTGTACCTTTCTCTACTGCAGCAGTAAGAGAGCCACAAAAAATCAGCGTGGCCTTTGTCAGCCTCATTAAAAGCACTTTCCATTCTTCACCAAAAAGGGTGGGTTTTTTGTTGTTGTTTTTAAGCACACAGAAGGTCCTTGAACTTTCAAGGCCAGACCACGTATTCTCTGCAGTCCTAAATTAAGCCACGAAGGAGCTGCCAAATTCCTGGCTAGGGCTCCACATGCCCCGCCGGGCCGGGCCGCGGGTCCCCGCAGCACCGTGCCTCCGCCCGCGCCCTGCGCCTCGGCGGCACAAAGCGGGCGCGATGCGGGCGCAGACCGGAGCCAGGCAGGGCTCGGGAGCAGGGATGGGCGGGAACTGCGTCTGACTAACGCCGTCTGGAGAGAGCTGAATTTCAAACACTGCAGACCAAGGAAGTGCTCCTGGCCTTCTTATGCATGCTCACAAATCAAAAAAATAATTCGGTCATGCTAAGTCAAGAGGCAATAAGATGCCAAATTTAGTGATAATTACAGCAGAAAAAAATGCTGGGCCATTTCTCATATTACCATGTTTCAAGAGTGCAAGTTTCAGAAGTTTAGCTTTTGGAGTTGTATTAAACAGAATTCTCAGTTTTCCTAACAGACAGGTAGTCCTTTTCTGCTTCATGGAGGAAAGCTGAAAACACAAACTCAATTCCAACGCCAGAAGACAAATCACAGATTCAGATACTCAGTGCTCCTTCTGAAGTATCATGGCTTGAAAATAGATGCTCGGAAAAATCTACACATTCAAAAAACCGCCACCGTGATCTACATAAAGCCAGAGGGGGAAGGCCGGGGAGGCACGCTCTCCCTGGAGCTGCCAGCACACGAGCAGATGCAGTTCTTCATGCACTGCCTCGGGCAGGGGCTGGAGCACGGGGAGGAGAGGAGGAACACGGGAGGAGAGGCGACATTTGTTTATTTTTGCTTTATAGTTAGTTTAAAATATACTAACTTTGAAGTTAATATTGTAATCCATGGAAGAGAAGGAACACAGTGTTCCTCAATCATTTGGGGATTTTTTCTGATGCTACTGTGTTTTAATTAATGTTGTACTTTGACCAGTTTGTTAAGCATTAATGGATAGGTGGATGGATTCCTCAGAAGCCTTTTCTTGTTCAGAGATGCTGACTTTCTTGCTGATCTACACATAATGAGAACACAATACCTACAACTTACATCGTAAGGAAAAGCGTTATTAAACCACAAAATGAATGCCATGTATTCACCTATGGGACCAAATGGAAAAAACAGAGCAGTAAGAAGGAAAAGCTTTACTATAAATTTAGCAATGGGAAACAAGAGAACAAGCAAGTTTGAGACCCGGGCCGTTCCTTTCCGCCGAGCAGCCGGCTGCCAACGGCGCATCAAGTGCGCTGCCTGCTCCAGCACCGCACGGCGCACGTGGAAAGGCTCTGCCACCGCTTCCTCCGGGGAGCACGCCAAAAGCCGATGCCCGTAAGCATCTGGGGCAGCGTTCAGCTGGACTGCTGCTTCATTTTGTTCTATTTTTCCCTAGGGGAAAAATAGCAAATAGTAGCGAACTGGCAGAAAGCTACCCAGTGTTTGATAGTGAAATCGGTTTTAAAATACAAAGTCAGCTGTCATCCAAAATGCAGACTTCAATTTTACAAGACCAGAGACTGATGCATCCAAGGAAAACAGACCAGACAAAACAACATTTCTCAGCTGTATCAATTGTGTTGTCAAAGGCAATAAAGTAGCATGCTACTTTGAGGGCTCCTACATTGCTATTTGTCATTAAAAAAAAAACACACATGAAATTTTAAATATTTTTTTCTATTTGCATTTCTTGGACAAACTGTGTAATTTTACAGCATTAGATCTTTCATATTATTCATGTTAACAACTGTAGATATTTGTAGAACAATGGCAGAAATTTAAAGATTTTAGCATGTGACATTTAAATATTATTTTAGTCCTCCACATGCTACCACGTTCTGGGAAATTCATATAGCAAGTAATCAATGATAACACACAAATTAAGTGACCGGTATCTACCTTTCACAGCGATCAAAATCCTTTATTTTAATTTGTTTGAACTTAAAAACAAGCCACAAAAATGCTCCTTCATTAATATGTTGACATCTATTCAAATATGAAAACATTTTCTATTACGGGTTTAATTTCTAGAAACATTTTAAACAGAGCACTTTTTGGGGGGAGATTATTTTGACTGCTTATGAAAGGACTTCATCCTCAGAAGTTATGCAAACTGTACTGACAACTACATATGCAAATTGAATTCCTCAGAAGAATGGAAAAAAGTTGTGGTCTGCGGTTTATCTGGGTTTCGAGTTTATGAAGAAGTATTAAGAGTCTTCTTGTAAGTCATTTGCCAGTGCTTCTGACGAATTTCAATTTATAGAGGACTTACAGCAAGCATGCAGAATTCGAATAAAAAAAATTTGTGTAGTCGTCCATTTACTAGGTTGCTGTGTAGCCCAGTATCAGGACTGTGCCGTGCTACTTTTAGCACAAGCGTACCAGTCTCCTCCCTAAAAAGCTTTTTATAACATTTTATTCCACTTCCTACTGCATTTGTGAACACAGTGTAAACAGCAACCCTACTAAACACACTGGTAAAACAAGGAAGGGTTCAAGGCTCCCAAACTGCACTGTTCCTCAAAACAAGCTGAGGACTGCCTGTTGCACTACGACTGGCAACAAGCAGAACTGGTAACTTTTTTTTTTTTTTTTTTAAATATAGCTTTTTCAGATTGCAGATATGGAGGGCAGAGACAAGGAGAGGGAGGAAGGACGTAGTGAAACCACTGTAGCTGAGAGATGGGCTCAGGTCTACTGCAGTTACACTCGAGTTGGTCAGAATCCTGGACCTGGCTGGCCACGTGGGAGTGTTAATGAATCATTTTCTCCCTGTTTTGAACTTCGTATACATGATATTCACTGGACCAAAGACAGACCAAGTCCAGTTACACGTTAGCGGTCTCTGCTCTGGGATGCTAGCAGCTCATCTTTTCCCCTCCTTTTCCCATTTTCCACAAAGCATTTGGAGACGTTTCCATAGCGCTCACCCCATTTTAGTAACAACTGAACACGTACGGAGTCTTGCTGATAAACATGCAGAAGTAATGTGATGCTACAAAATATGCAGCGATCTAAAAAAGTATGGGTTCTATCTATTGAAATGTACTTCACATTTTCTTCACAGGAAGAGTCTTTTCTGAATATGTGGAGAGGCTTTAAATCAGAATTAGCTGAGAAAACCTGCACAGCTTGAGCACCACATACATATGGCAGCAATCAATCAAGATGGAAGAAGAAAAATAATCAGATTAAACTTTTGTGAAGCTGACAGATAGTGTGTAGTATAAGACTGGTTATTTAATTTCAGATTTTTGCAATTACATTAAACTTGCCAGAAAAAGCTAACTGCAGTGTTTTACAATATTCCAGTAAGGGTTATAGACTGCGCTAATACCTTGACCTTATTAATAATTACAGGATGTTTTGAGTTACAAAAAAGCTACAATAAAATATTAAGAGTCAAGTTTGCTGTAAATGCCGTAGTTTCACTTTAGAACCTGAACACCAGAATATTGTTGTGTTAACCATTTTTATATAGGAGATTTAACAACAAATAAAGGAACCTCAGAATCTACCAGTTCTGGCAGATGTAATACAAATTGTCACAGTGAAACGGCAGAAACGAATGCTGCACAGAAAGGATGACACCTTGGTGTTCCACTGGTGCTCATTTTCCATTGCTTACTTGCATGCTTCTGCATGAGCTCAACAAGTTAAGCAAATCTCTACTGCAAAACCAGAATGTGCTAAGGAGGTTTTGATGCTAAATAAAAAATAAAAAAATAAAAAAAAAATATACACACACACACACACACACACACACACACAGGTTCAGCTTCAGTATTTTCGTATTGCCTAAAAAAGAAAAATTTCAAGGAAGGGCAAATAGGAGGGCTAATCTATTGCAAACCAACATAAAAATGTGTTCAATTTTAATAAAAATGTAAACTAGATTGCAACATTTTTGTTTATTGTTTTTATTTTTTAATTTATTCGAATACATTTCTTACTCAGGAGCTTTAAAAGACTATTTCATGTCAGACTAAAGTAATTTTTATAAAGTGTCAGAACTTTTTTAGCCAGAGGATTATCGATGAGAAAAAGTAATGTTTATACACTAATCATTACGTGTAAGTCCCAAAAGGCCCATACTTTTTAAGATGGCTTTAACTATAAAATACTGACTTAAAATTCACAAAAGCAAGAGATCTTTACATTAGTAAGCAAGCTAATAAACAAGCACGTGTAGAACTTGAAGAGAAAGTAAGTTTTACCTTACCTGATAAAATTCCCGAAGCCAATTCTTCTGTAAGTTTTCTGGCTGAAAAACAAAATAGAAAAAATAATTAAGAATAAAAGTAATGTATTTTTATAATAATATCCCAATACTTGTCACTCTCCTTGGTGCATTCATTCAAGTGGGTAGTTTTTTCCGCAGTTAAAGGACATTCAGATGTTCCTCCAGGAGCTCTAACGGACAGACCTTTCCTTTTTGATTTCTCAATCTCCTCTTCTCAGATTTTCACTGAGAAGGTGCATTTTGTGTACGACTTCACTATATCCATATACTTACAAGCTTATCAGGCAATCAAGCCTGTTGATTTCATACTTATCAAACTATGTGCTTATAAAGTACACACATTGCCTGGATATCAAAAACTTTACATGAACTGCTGATACCCAGTTTTTGCAATTTGAGAACACAGCTTCAAATTACACGGATTTCCTTCTAACAGATCGGCTCAGAGGGACCGCCGTGCTTTCGCAGGATGCTCGAGCACATTAGAGCTCCTGTCAAGGACAAGCTGGGAGAAGTGGTCAAGATTACAACAGAATTTATGAAAACTGAAGAAGCAAAAATATAACAAGCACAAAGTTCTGCCTTTTAAGAAACATACAGATACCATTATGGGGATAAACAGTTGATCTCTACACGTTAAATGTAGAAATAGCTACAACATTTATTGAGTTATATCATCAAGATTCGCTAATTTCTGCATCACAGTGGGGAACACAGACCCAAATGAGACTCTCCTCTTACAGAAATAGCAGGAATGCACAGTACTTGTTGGAGGCAGCAGAATGTATTGAACCAGAACCCAGAGAGATGCCTCATCCTCCCTTTAGTAACAGTTACGACACCAGCTAGTCAGAGGCAAACATACTGGCATGAAAATTTCCGTTCTGCTCTAATTTCCCATCAAACGTGTTGTTTTCAAGTACTGGAATGCAACTTTAAACTTATTACTTTATTCTGACTGCTTGCTGAATGAAGATTTGCCCACAGGTGGCTATGAAAAATTGAGTAGCCTCCTCCCACACTGCCCCCAAAATAAAAATTTGTTTTGAAACCTGAAGGGGGAACAAGTGCCACTTGTGCCCCTGCTATCCATCACCTCCCTTTGGTTGATCACCCATTTTCAATGATTCTGAAATTCAGACATTACTGGTCAAGAAGGTGAAATTTTCGCTCCTTGGGAGCAATCACTTTTTCTTGTGACGGATTTCTCAGCATTTCCTAGGGAAGTTAATTATCGCTCTCGGTCCAGGCGAGCGCGGAGGCTGCCGGCTTCTCCCCGCCAAGCCTGGGCAGGAGGTTGAGCGCAGCACCGCGACTCGCCTCTGCAGAGGCCGCCGCGCCTGAAGCCAGCGGGGATGGATCTTGGCCCGAGTTCAGGGACGTCTTAAATTAACAAACACGCAGAACAAAACATCCACGTCTCCCACCCATGCCCTTCCCCTCAACTCAACAACATCGCACAAAGCCAGAATAAGGAAGCTGCAGACGCAAATAAAAACTGGAGGCAACCAAGCAAGGGATAAGATATTCCCTCCAAAAGAATGCCGTCTCCTTAACTGCTTGTTTTTGCAACTTAACCCTTTCTCTACTTGTTTTGAACTTAATGAGTCAAGCCAGTGAGTAACAGTAAGAACTGGCACTTCTATAAAAACAACAAGAAGAAAACAAACAAACCAGGAGCTGCTGTGATTTCAAGCCAGTTTTTAACCTTAAGTTACAACGACAGCACAGCATCTACGGGTTTTAAATCAGTCCGCAAAATAGATATGAACGGGGAACATGCATACGTGTTTTGTATATGATTTGTATATGACCTAAACTGAAAGGCTAGATTCGAACCATCAAGAAAGCAAGATCTTGGGGATTGTGAAATTTCTAATAAAATATTTCTGGCAGTTCTGAAAACTAGATAAGCAAGTCCTGCCTTAGACCACAGGCAGACTTCAGCACCGCTGTGTATTTGTTTTCAAAATGGACAGTATGGTCTTATTTAGTAGGTAATAGGCAATTTTCATTTAAAAACAAACAAACAAAAAGAAACGGAAAACCACACTAACTTCTCTTTATTTATGCTAGTCACAAGATGCCCCAGGGACCTATTAAGTTCGAAAAGTAGCCAAAACTAATAGAAAACAGCCATTTGCGAAAGCCCACTAAATAATCCTACTTTTATTTACAGCCTATACTTACAGAAAGCAACTGACTGACAACTATCACAACATCCCAAACACCCCAAACCTGAATGTGAGGTAAACGTACTACAAAGTGCAGGAGTCTCCACTGAGAACCTCACCTAGTTTCAGACACAATCTATGTTAAGCATAAATCTGAGCTTTTTATTTAACATGTTTTGAAATTTTCAATTAATAAGCATGCAAAACTGTAAATAATGGCACACTCTCTCTTCACGTTAATTTATAGTAGCTATGTTTTCTTCTGTGAGAAAAAATTGCTACCAATCACGAATAGTTAAGACAAGTTATTCACACTTCAGGAATCTCAGAGGAGACAATAAAGCACAACATTACTTCTGCTTTTAAATGCAACCACAAGTAGTAGAAGCTCCCCCATTTGCGCCACGACCGAGTGCAAACGCTGCGAGCTTAAACATCGAGACCAGCGAGAACACCCGGGGGACACCGCCAAGGCTGCTGCAGGGACCCCGACAGCTCTGCACCTGCCTCCCGAGCGCCAGGCGAGACTGCTGTCAAGAATCAGATCAAATATTGAAAAACCAGCCAGACAAACTGAAGCTCAAGTAGTAAAAGCAATCTCTCAACGAGCAACCTGCAGAGGAGACCCAAAGCTTACACGATTTTAGTATTTCAGGGGGGCACTCCAACTCCCCCCACCCCTCCCTAAAAGACAACCTGTGACAAAGTGCAGTACTGGGAGACTGAACACACGGCTCTCGAATCCCCCCCTGCAAGGGAGAACAGTGAAAACACCCCTGAGAAAGAACATGGGGTCACTGGCTTGTTTCCCGGGCTTCCAGTCCCTGTGCTGTGCTGGGACGCTGCTGCAGCACGTGTCATGGATGCACAGCTAACACTTCCAACAATAAGATGCCATGAAAATACCATTTAACGTGAACTCATGCTGCAACAGCAGGACAAGAGGCTATAGGATTTTAAAAAAAAAAAAAAAAAAGGCATCCTGAGCTCTGTCTCATGCCCCACAAGACGAGTCACGGCAGAAAGCCAAACACGGCTGCTTCTTCAGTTCTGCCTATGCTACCCCGTCTGGGACGAAGTGGGCAAGGCCATTTACTTGTCTGCATTGCAGCTCTGAGATCCTTGGATGTCCTAGGTGTTACAAATGGAGAGCATCACCGTCTCGATCTGTATCTCTGACTGCCAGAAATACCTATATATACAGAAAACTCAGAGCTTCCTGGCAAATTCAAGATCTCAAGCCTACGTGAAGCAAATCTACAACAGCCACGTTGTAAAGGTGGGCCAGCGATGCGTTCTAAATGTTAGCAGCACTCAGCCACAAGCAACGCCTAAAATAAAAGCCACTAACAGCACTCCTATGGCCACACGTAGCTATCATGTTTGTGAAAAAGCAGGAGCAGCCTGTAGACAGACGAATAGCACTTTTTTATTATTAGCATTTTAAAAAGGTTTTCTTTTCTTCTTATTTTTAGCCCCAGCAGTCACTACCTGTAAGTCTTGTAAGGCAATGGCAGAAACGTTCCATGAAGCTACCGTGTCCTTTGACCACGTACCTCGAGAACCTCAGCTCGGGAATCAAAACGGTTTAAGGCTGGAGGGGACATTTAAAGATCATGTATTTCTAACCCCCCTGCCGTGGGCAGGGACATCTTCCACGAGATCAGGTTGCCCAAAGAAACACCACCATCCCAAGGCCCTCCACCTGCACAGCCCTCGGGACGACTGGCACCTGCCTCCCCGTTACCAGAACTCAACAGGGCCGCGTACCCTGCCGATCCAATCCCTCCCAGCACCCCCTGTATTTCAGATTTGCCTTTGGTTTGTGTTTTCCCTTTTTAAGCCCAGTTTCTCCCTCCAGTTCTCCAGGCTAATCCCAATGCCTACTGCAGGAGGCAGGGTCCCAGTGACACTTGAGCAAGACCAGCTGCTGAGATCCCAGGCCTCATGGTGCCCGAGCCCCGCTCGGGGCAGCTTCCCCACAACGCAGAGAACTCGATGAGGTCGCTACGCCAGGTACGCCTGATTTTACAGCTTCATTTGCCCGCGCCCCTTTAATCTAATTAGCAACCTAGAATGAAGTCTCAGGTGGGAAGGCACTTATAAAAGTAATTCCAAAACTAAATCAGGGACAGATAGACAAAGCAAATCATTAGAAAGCTGCAGGACCTTCCCAATTTCCTCCCCACGTGAGCAGCACAACAAAAATACAAGTTGTGAAGCGAGGCACGCTCGCTGGGAAGGACGGGAGCTAAAATGGCCGACAGGGCTGAGGCCCGGGGCTGGCTCCGTCCCCATGTCTCACTGTCCCACAAGACCCCGTGGGACAGCAGCATGAAGGTGAGACACCAAGCACAGACTTGTGGCTTAACACCAAGCACCCAGGGGACAGTTTTAAACACAATTTAATTCTGTAAGGGGTTGTTAATTACATCACCATGAGGAAGAAGTGATGAGTCGATAAACCAGAGCTCACAGCTGAGACTTTCTGGAAACAGATGACAGCAGGTGACAAAAGCCCAGGGAATAAGAGTATTAACAGGTGTAGAATAAAGCTTTCACACCTCCAAAGTAATTTCTTTTGGGATCCCAACAAAAACAGGAAAGTTTGAAGAAGCAGTGGCAGAAACACACAAGTCCTACAAGAGTAGGGAGCAGCACTGGTACATGCTAGTGAAGTCCTCTAGCCCCACATCTCCTGAAATTACCTTCTAATTAGGTCACTGGGGCTGCTAATAAGGATTCGTTTATGAAAAGCAAGGGGGCTTCAGCCACATTGGTGTTTGTTGTGATGCCTCGTGCCCTGGCTGCCCCGCACCCAGCCAGCTTCTCCTCGCGCTGCCTCCAGCTCTGCAGGGCCCGACCGGACCCCGCTTCCTTCCCCCATCCGTGAGGAAAACCTCGTCACACTCTCAACCGCCTTGCCCTTTTCCTAGTCTCTGGTGTGACCACGTCCTCGCTTTCTGTTTTTACCACTCTTGTGGTAAAATTCCATGATCTAGCCCTGCGCCTCCAGCTTTTCCCCAGTCACTTCTGTAGAAATTAAATAACTTTAAGTTTTGGAAGACTGGAGATAACAATCAAGTGGAATGATCATTTACCTCCCTTTTATTTTTCCATCTAAAACTAGATACATTACGTTTCATGTCTTCCAGACTCTCTGGCCTTCTTCCCATCCTTTCCATACTTTGCCCTTCATAAAATTATCTCATTCTTTTTGTAATATAACTGAAATTAATCTTTTCTTTGTCCTCTTTAGCGCTAAATTCTTTCACCCATTCACTGCAGAACTGATTTCCCACCATTCACTAACCCAAACTCAGCTTTATCAGCCTTCTTGTTTCTGGCTTCTCCTTCCAGCTCTTCGTCAGCCGCTGTTTGCTCCGGGTCCTGTTCCCATCCCCACACAGCCTCATTTCATGCCTTTGGTATCCGGCCAAAGAGCAACGGGCTCAGATGACATGGGGAAGAACGGAGAAAGATGCCAGAGGGCGACTCGCGCCCTTTCAGACGCGGCTCGTCTCTCCCGAGAACAAAGCGACTCGCTGTTGCGTGCTCCCTGCTCGCCCCTCGCAGCTCCCCGGTGCCGGGCCGGTGTCGCCCTGCGCGAGCCCGCTCGGGCGGCTGCGTGCGGAGCTTTGCCTGCTCTAAGCACAACGCCCGCCAGCTGAGTAGGTGTGCGCAGCCCCCCTGCTCCAATATGCACGAAGCTTGGAAAGTTTGCCTTTGTTTCGGGCTGTGCAGCTGCAGCTGAGCCCTACACATGGCCCAAAGCCTCGGAGAGCATGAGCCTGTTTTTATCCTAGCATTTCATTTAAATGCACGCATTTAGAATAAAAAGAAGCACAAATAAAAACCCTACCTCCCAAAACAAGCCTGACTTGAGTCTAGACTGCAGAACCATGCAGGATCTATGTTAAAATAACAGGACACATGTACCACGCACCGCCGCCCCCTTCAGTTAAAAGCCATTCTGGCCTTTTCCTGGAATTCAGAATCCCACTAAAGCCTCTTTTCATGATGACTTTCCATTTGAAGTCTATTTGTGTCATACTGGTTACTGTATTGGTCAGGCTTATAAGGAAAAGTAGTAAGCTTTCAAACACATGGATACCACATGAGCTGCTAATATCCCGAAAACAAGCAGCTTTTCAAAATGAACATACAAGTAGTCTCTCTTCTCCCCAGTGTTTCCATTTCCTACAAAAATTATACCCTACAGCCAAAAGAAAGCTTTAAGTCTGTTGCAAAAATATATTCAGACGGGGAAAGAAGTCTTTTCAAAAAAGGAAAAAGAAAAAGAATATATTCAGACAGGGTAAGAAATCTGTCATTAAAAAAAAAAAAGAAAGAAAAAGGAGAGAGAATGAAATGAAACCAAATTAACAGCCTGGAAAATTTCTTTTCCATTTCATTCAGTGGGAAATGGAAGAAAGTAGATGAATTATAGAAAGCAGCTTCTATTTTGTGAAGTTTATTTTTAGCTAATAACAGTCTCATTTTTTAAGAAAAAAAAATTTTGACTCACTTTGTGAAAACTCACTGAGCTTCAAATGAACACAGAGGAGAACTGGCTGATTGGGCTTTGCATGTCGAGTTGAACAAAAGGTACGAACAAACTACATTTCTAAGTGCTTGAATTAAACCTTCCCAAGAGCCCCATGTGGACTAAGGGATTCCTTGAAACCTCTACTTTGAAAAGGTTTCTTGGCATTATACAGCAACACAGTTGGCCCTACTAAAGTCATGCATTCCAGAGATGCAGTCTCAGGTACTACCCGGAGCCTTGGTAATGAAGATATGAAGCCTATGCTTCATTCAGACAAAAAAAATGCAAATGCAGCCAAAATACCCTCTATTTCTATATTTGGCTTTCTACTTATTTATCAGAAAACAAAACCTCTGATTGAATTCTGTTTGGACAGAGTTACCAGGCTTACTCAAAACACTGGTTTCAGGTCCATCGATATAACCATTGCAGCTGTTTTGCTAGAATTGTTTAAATTATGATTTTAGACTAAGATTTTGCACCTCCTACAGGATCTTTAAAAGTGTACTGGCAACTCCTTGACATTCATATTCAAAGATCTATTTGATTTAAATCTCTTGCTTACCTTCAAATGACCTCGCACATAGACCATCACAATGCTCTGAATACCAAACCATGCAGGTGATGCTAAGGAAAACCCACATCAAGAAGGTAGCGTCATTGTGGCATTTCATACCAAGCTTACATTCATAGTTGACCAACAAGAAGATGGTAACCTATGTATTATGTTTATATCTTTGGCGCACCAGATTTCAAAGTCAATGTAGATGAAACAACTGGAATCAAACAAGGAAAAAAGAATTACTCGCGAGTCTAAGGAAAAGCGCAGATTCTACAAAAGCTGAACTCGTACTTAAACACTATGTTGTTATTGCATACGTTTGCACAACTTCTAAGTACAAATGCAGTGCCACTCAGGTCAACATTTCTGAAAGCTCACAGGTTTCCCAAGTAGCAGGAACCCAGAGTCCCCTCTTGCTGCCATTGTCCTCACGCATGGAGAGTGAGGGTCACTAAGTTCAAAATATGCATGGATAATGCATGGGAGAAGTAATAGAATGTAATTAGGTTAGTTAATACAGTTGGAAAAAAATGGGTTTTAGACACACAAGTCTTTCATTGTAAAGTTGAAGGCGGTTTTACACATGGACTTTGAAAAGCAGTGGCTGTTGAATGCTGAGTTAAGAGAAGCAAAGAAGAAATAAACAGAACATAGGACGAAACAGTGTATTACAGGGCAGGAGGAACGAAGAGGAGGAAGAGACTGTTGCCCACCCCTCCTATTGCATGGGAGGCTGGATTGCCCTGCAAGCGCCAAGGAGAAAGGTACAGCGCAGCCGTCCTGGCAGCCTTGTGCCCAAAGGAGAAGGGATGCAGGCACTCATGGCGGAAGGTGGCAGAATTTGAAGCACAGCAGTACGACAGTGGGACCGAGCAACGCTCAGCGAAACCAGACCCACTACAGTATTTGGTCGGTATTTAAGGTCTGCGCTAACTGGTGCGGAGATCTCTCGAAAAGGCACCATCTTGGTCTCTCCTGTCCAACGTAACCTGCACTGCAGGTATTTTCAGTATCTACCAGAAATGCAATGAACCCCTAGTTTGTGTACGTTCTTCTCTGTCGATCTCCCTTCCTGTGAGTGGGTCTAAATCAAGACACAATACATGGTGAGAATACAAAAAGAAACCAAAGCAGTTATGGCTTCCTGTGGAATAATGCAGAAACCATACTGCTCACAGCCTCGGCAAGGAGAAATGCTGCAGAAAAACAGATGAAGCAGATCTCTGGAGAATCTGAGACAGATAAATGGGTCATGGCCCAGAGAACCTTGCACTTGTTAGCATGCATCTCCAACCAAAACAGCAGGAAAACCTAGAGCCTGGACTTCCCATGAAAAAACATCAGAAGCTCCAAGAAAAATACTAGGCATCTACTACCTGCTTTAAGCTTGTGCATTTCCAAAAAAATTGAAGCTGTCTGCAACCCACATTTTACACATTAGAAATCAGCACCTCTTGATGCAACAGAAATTGCGTGTACCTAAACTGTAAGAGACGAAGAGACCGAGCTTCCCAGCCTGGGATGGAGCATCCCGAACCCAGTTACTGGCGCGACCTGACGATGAACGGGACTCCAGGCACGAAATACAGCACGTGCTCTGATGCCGGAGAGCCCTCAGAACCGTTGCTGAGCAGGAAAGGGACAACACTACACTCATCCACACAAACACAGGCCCTACACAACACCATGCAGCACTTGCACAAAGCAAACCTCATTCTGGACATAGGCAAAGATTTAAACAGACACAAATTAAAGCAACAAATGCTTTTTATTGAATAAGAGCATCTGCTAGCAATAGGGTCTCCAAATGTGTTTTATTTTTGAGAGCCAGGATATCTAGAACATGTCAGCCGGTGCCCTCGCGCTTTAAGGGAGGAAGTGCCCAAGTTACTGCACTTTGGTCACTCAGTTCATCCTAAGCTGGCCCAGTAAGAATGAAGACCGTTTAAAAACTCTTCTAATTTGAACCAAATACATCTGTTCAGCGCTCTGCACCCGGATCTCGCTGTAACCACGCAGGGCACAGGCCCTCGGGACACAGGTCGGCCCGACGGCGCAGCCCATCCCCGCGCAGCGCGGCTCCTCGGGGCCCACACCCGGGCTGCGTCTCGGCCGGCGCCGCACGTCCGCGGGGGCCGCTCACGGCTCCACGCCCCGCGAGGCGATGACTTGACAGCACCGGCGGGTGAACAACAGCTCCGCACAGGAAGGGTAAGAGAGTGAGCAGAGGAAGCAACACGAACACGCTGCACTTCGAACACGACTGGGAATTTTCTTTCCTGCCCCGGGTTCCCAATTTGAATATTCAGGAGTCCCTCCTAAACTCGACTGGCATAAGGGAACAAGAAGTCCAGCCAAGAATACCATTCAAAGAAGGAGGGAAAAAAAAAAAGCAAACCACTCATTGCCAACAAAAAAAACCAAAGCAGCTTACATGACAAACTTGGAATTGGTGACCTAAATTGGTATGAACGCATGAACAATGCTTGCATTTAATAAAGGATGATTCAAAGGCAGCGACTAAAAGCAACCTCTCATTCCGACCAACAACTAAATCTGAGGAGAAGCTTATGAGTCGCGTACGACGACACGCAGGTTGGTAGCACAACGTCTGTAACTCCTGAGCACAGGGACCAAAACTGCAGCCCTGGAGTGCTGCAGCAACACGGCGCCGCAGCAGGGCGTCAGCGCGACGCCACGACGCCCTCTGCCAGGCCCGGTCCCCGACCCTGGCCACCAGCACCAGCCACGCACTCAACGAAGCAATCGGGAAAGCAGCCCCCGGCGTGTATACGCTACTACGCAGCAAGACGCCAGTTCAGCAACTCCTTTCACACAAGCTTATGTCCATCCCCACCGAACAACACGCCGGGGCTTAGAGACGCATTTGAGCGCTCTGCGGGAGGGGAGCGGGGCAGCCGCCACATGGAGCGGTTTCGGGCCCACCAGTGCGTTTCTTGGCCCCAGGCGTGCGGCAACGCCTGCCCCCGCCCGAGCGGCCGGCAGAAGCCTCGCGGGCGCTCCCCAGGCGGCGAGGCGAGGGCCGGCCGTACGGCGCAGCGCCCTGCAGCCCGCCCGACCCGCTGGGGCCCTGCCACGCCGGGAGGGAAGAGCCCCTCGTGCGAGGAGCGCCTAAGGCTCGGGTCTACGCGCTGAGCTTCCTCCGGACGCGGTGCCACGGGGTTCGTACCGCTAGCGCTTTCTTCCAGGCTTTCGCAGCTCATCAGCAGCAGCGCCTGCCAAGCCCTTGGAAAACAGTCCTGGATGCAGGAACAAGCCTAAGTGAAAACACACAGCCACGCTCCCAAACACCAAACACTCCTCTGACACTCTGTTTTTCATGTATGCTGTGACACAGACTGTTAATTAGCCAACACGCAGCTTTAATCATTGATTTTTTTTAATTGCCTGATAACCTATAAACCAACACCATCCACAGAGACGTCATCTTTCCTTAGCTCATATAGCTTGTACCATATACTTGTTTCTATAATTAAAGATGCACATTCTTTAATACCTATAATTTAACTCTGCTAGAAAAAGTAATTTTCTTAAAAATTCCATTACATCGCAAAGCAACGGTGCAGTTTCAGGTTTCCAGAACTTTTCGTGTAGAAAATAGTATCGTAACTGATGGCAACAAGGCCAGATTTATGCAGGTCTAACATACTTCTGGATATACCCTTGGAAGAACTGAAGTTCAGTAACATTTCTTGGACAGTACTTGGACAACGCTTCTTCGCTGCCGTTCCTGTGAATACGTATGCACCACACCCACGGCAGTGCTACAGCTGCCGTGAGCATCCTTTCTCTGAGCATGTGTTACAACAGAAGGCAAAGACCAGACCACAACTCTGAAGGTCTGATCTCTATCCACATCCCACATGTAAGAAAAATCCAGCCAAATGCACATTGTTGTACATTGGTAGTTACCATACTATGATTTGTAAGTAACTGCAAAATGCAAATAAAAAAAAAAGCCACGAATCTTAAATATATCCTTACGCTAATGAACTCTCAATGTGTTTCAAATTTAACTTTTATTATGAACATCTTACTGAAAGATTAAAGGCTCTTGGATATTTGAATAACTGGTGTATTAAGAGTATTAACAGCAGCAGCTAATCCAACACCCTGTATTTACAACCCCACACAAACTATAATCGTTAGCAAATAGCAGGGATTAACTGTATTAATACACTCAAGTTTTCAATTATTTTGTATCCTGATTTTGGAATGGCCTGGGGAAACCAGACATTAATGCTGGTTAAATAAGATTAATCTGTTCCTGCACATTGATAGATAAAAATCAAGCTCTAGCAGCATTCACAATCACAACCACCACCATGGTCTATCTTGTATATTTGTTTTGTTTGTTTTTAAATTACATCTTTAAAAACTTCCCCAGGCTGAATATAGATAATGATTGATTATCTCCATAAGAACTTTTGTTTGTTTGTTTTTTAATGTACATGGCATGAAAACGGTTGTTTTTAGGATCCAGTTTCAAAAGTTAAATCTAATACGTAATCAAGTGCCCCTCTTTCCAAATCCCACATGAAGAATTGCTGAGCCAATGAACTTTGAAAAGTGACATAAAACAAAACAAGCAAACGAGCCCACCCATCACACCCCAACAAAAAACAAACCCTTTCGAGAGCCTTGCCTGCACTCCAGCGCTTGGCGGCCGGGCGGCGCGAGCCGCGGGAGAGCCACGCTGTCCCAACCCACATCGCCCAGCCGCCGCGGGAGGTGGGAGCGAGCCACCGTGCGCAGCTGGCACCATCAGGTAGCGAGCTGTTAACGAGCCATCCTTGTGTGGATGCTGGATCTGCCCACCGCAAGGAACCCCCGCTGACCTCTGAGGAGCTCGGCAAGCAGAAATCCTCCCAGCAGGCCAGCTAAGCAAGAGAAGTTACAAAGGAACCAAAGGAATACAGAAAAGGAAAATCCGTGTCTGTCACTGACAAGAGCCTGATAAAAGCCAGGTCAGTGAGACGCACTGAGAGCCGAACATCTAGCCGGCAGTCGGGGCTGCTATCATATCCTTTGAATTTCATACGTACAAGTTATAACGGGAACACAGCTAGAAAACAGGAAGGGTTTAGCTCCCGAGTTCCTCCCAGGCAGGGAGCACACAGCAGTGTGAACAGCCACTCAAGCTGGAGAGCAGAACGGATCTGCCTGTAGGCTAGATCTTACGGAGGCTGGAAGACGTCCTATGGACTTTATTAAAAGCCCGTTGGCTGCGACAGCGGTACACCTCTTCACAGATGCGCAGTGCTAGTATCTCGAAACAGCATACACCATGGACTCCAAGAGCCTTCTAAGCAAGACATAAATGCTTTGTAGTAAACTATCACGGGTTAACTCATTCCGTATGTCTTATTGTATGTATTATATGTACCCAACCACACCTATTGCTTTGGGACAACTACTGAGCCAAACAGCTCAGGTACAAAATATTGCCTAAAAACAGCAGAGAAAAGCCATCCTACGGCATTCTAGACCTCCAACAGTGTTCTCAAACTTCATTTTGAACCACAACAGAAAGATGTGAAAGCAAATTGTTTTTTCCCCCTCACAGATTTATTTTTTCCTAGCAGACACCATAGGACACTTCCAAAACAATTCATCAACATTGTTAGTGAATTGGAAGTTAGCGATCTGAGAACATTCAAACACATCTTACCCCAAACTAAAAACTGAAATCTAGCAAACTGGCAGCAACACTAGAGAAGGAAAAACAAACAAACCACCAAAAAACAACAACAAAACCACCGAACACAGACCGCAGCAACGAACACGCCAGATTCCTTGGCTTTACCTTGATTCAAGCTGCAGTCAGGTCTTCTTCTGAACTAACACAATCACATACAGAACCACAGAATATCCCGAGTTGAAGTGACCCAGCAGGACCATCAACTCCAACTCCTGTCTCCACACAGGACCACCCAAAAATCAGACCCTATGTCTGAAAGCGTTGTCCAAATGCTCCTTGAGCTCTGGCAGCTCGGTGCCGTGACCACGTCCCTGGGCAGCCTGTGCCAGTGCCCGACCACCCTCTGGGTGAAGAACCTTTTCCTAACACCCAGCCTGACCCTCCCCTGTCGCAGCTCCATGCCGTTCCCTCGGGTCCTGTCGCTGTCACCAGAGAGCAGAGATCAGCGCCTGCCCCTGCGCTCCCCTCGTGAGGAAGCTGCAGGCCGCCATGAGGCCTCCTCTTCATCTCCAAGCCGAACAAACCAGGCACATCCTGTTTCCAGGCCAAAATCACATGATTTTGCCAACCACACCAGATCTCATTTGACCCTAAGGAAGAAATGGAATCGATGGTGCTCTGCTTCCTGTTACAAAACTAGCTTTTTAATAGTCCCCCCATCCACAAACAATGCAAAAATAAGACATAAAACTGATAACCTGTGGTGCTGTATAAAAATGTTTAGACAGAGCTTTTGAAGAAATATCTTCCATCACATAAATGGAAGAATCACGTACATTCAAAATCTGACTTCAGCTGTACAGCTCTGACGTGGAGTTATCGCCTCAGGGATGGAAACGTCTAAACATCTAAAATCCCCATCTCAGCACACGAATCTCACTGCTGCCAACTGCAAGGCAAGTGTGAAAGCAACTCCTGCAAAAGCACATTATCCTCAGCTCTGGCATTTTTAGTAAACTGACACATGAGCGTGTATAAGGGATTTTATGTCTGCCTTCCAGAGGGTGACTAAGACCTAGAAAAAAGTTATATTATTACAGTATCTGCAGGCCAAAGTCTAAATATGGACTGAATACTCCTGTGTACGAGAAAGATTAGACCAAGTCATCATGTTTATAGACATAAAATCCTACTTCTCCATTTATAAAAATAAGCTTTTTTTTGTTTGTTTTAAAAATAGCTTCATGGATATTTTGGCTAATTTGATTAAATTAAAAAGTTGGAATGTGTTATGTGCGGAAAAAATGCAGTATTACGCAATTGCTCACCTCTGTAGACAGGAACTTCCATGAGGTAAAGCTCAAAGAGCCAAAGTTCATGAGCTCTGTGCACATGAGCATACCAACTACTCTGAGCAATAAATGAGCTCTCCTTGAGAAGATATCCACATCTACAAGCTAAGTGCTTTTTGACTGGGGATGAAAGTCCAAGGTTTTCCCAGAATTGTTACAGAACTGATTCCAGGACTAACACACCAACAATGTACAAGCTGTCAAAGATGCAGCTCCAACATACCCCATTCCATCAGAAGAGATCTTCTGTGCCAAAACACCATAGTCCTAAGGGTGGCTGTCAATTTTCTGCCAAGTGAAGCATGGGGGATGCCAAAATGCAGCTCAGCACACTGATAAAGAAATACGTAGTGATCTAACGTAAGTATGCAATAGCCGAGGAGACCATAAGAAAGCTGCTTACATCTTACTTCAGCAACAGAGCACTGAGGGAGATACTTAGAAATGAATTTCAATTTGAGGTAGAGAGTGGGTCTTTTTTTTTTTTTTCCTAAACTGATGTGCATGTTTCTGTACTATGTGCATCTCTGATCAGTGGCCCTACAATTCACAAAGGTTACTCTAAGTTTTACTCAGAACTACCATACGAAAAAGCCAAAATTGTTTTGGCTTTGCTGGGAGGGAGTCTGGCAGAGAACATTTAGAACTGGACAGCATTTTCCTGCAGAAAGACAGCCTCCTGCCAGCAAACCACCCATAAACTAGCAGCATAATGCTTCACCGAGACAAAGCCCGTCTGCAAGGCGCAGCTCAGTGAGCCACACATGCTTCATCAGAAGCTCAAGAAGAGACAACTCCCAAGAGCTTCACGGTACCAAACTCCCAGCATTAGATGCCCTGAGTAAAGCACCTGCAGGGCTCAGGAATCCCCCAGGCGGCAGGCATTGCTTCCCAGTGCCATTCTGCCCGGTCCCCAGCACCCACCCGAGAAACAGGGCATCGCAGCACCGCTGCAGCTCAGCCGGCCTGCTCTCACGGCCCCAGCGACTAGGCACCAGGCGATGCCAACCCAAGTGGACATCAGGACCCTACTTCCACACAGATGGAAAGCAGAGCTGCTGCCCCTCCACCAAAACCGGGAAGCTGGGTTTTGGCTCTGGTGAGACCAAGGGCCTCTGCGCGCACAGAGCGCCGAGCTCCCCAGGCACGCGGCTCCCTGCAGCCCGCCGTGCTGCAGCCAGCCGGCGCCACGGCAGGTGGGGGCTGCCCTTACTTACGCCGTTGCAGTGGGAAAACGGGTCAGCAGTGCCAAATTCTGGAAGTTCAGACCAGGCTGCTCCGAGCACTAACAAGCCACTGAGCGCGTGAGTGATGCATTATCAGGGCACTGCCTGCAGAGAACGGGGGTACCAAAAATTCAGCGAGGTCTCATTCATTGCTCAGCCTAGGTGAAGGGACCTGAGGAGTCTCATCCTGACAGGCAAAACAGGAGCAACCTCTTCTACTGCTGCATGTCACAACCAGTTCTCCTTAAGCAAAATCAAAGGTTTGGGGTTTTGCTTTATACAGGAAGGATAAAGAAAAAAAAAAAAAAAACACCCACACATGGGAAGCATCAGCTGACCTATGTGTGTTATTACGGGCATCTTGATTGTTCACAAAGGGATATAAAGGGAGCCAAATCCTCACCCTCTCTGCACCCTCAGCATCCTCCAGGAGGTTTGACAGAAGAGGTTCATGTGCTATAACTACACAACATGCAGTTGCTCTAGGAAGCAAAATTTAAGAAGAAAAGTATAGATTATGCTTTACCATAAAAAAAATGAAGTGTACTAGGAGAAGTAAGTCTGTGAAGCCATGCCCAAACAACTCAGACTGTGCAATTAAAACAATTCAAAGTGCTAAAAGGAAAACAATTTTGCTCAATTTTATTAATATTTATGCAATTTCTAAGAAGCCAAAGCAGCAGAACCAATATATGTAACTGGAAATAACACCCTTGTTATTCTGTTCAGTTTCCATAAAAGACCATAAGATGTCTTGACAATGTAATCTTGCAGAGACACAAATTGACAGAGACACACGTACAGCCTTTCAGGAAGTCTTATCCAGTCAGTTTTAGCTTAAACAGAAGAAAAATCTCAAACAAAATACAAAAGTACTTTTCTGTTGCTTTTAAAATCGGTACACATTTAAATTCAGCGTTGATATTCATTTGGAAACCCAAGTACCAAGCAATATTGAAGCAGTTATTTTAGATGCCTAAAATTGGGATTCTTCCAATTCTTTCAGTGTATAAATCTTAGGGACTGTGTTTGGGTCCTGATTATAGAGAAGAACCTATGGTTATACAGATCTGTTAGCAGTATTTAGGCCCCAGGCTTCTGCCTATACAGACTGGATGTATAGTCATTTATTGCTGGTTTCAGTCAAGATACATGTTCAAAAAACATACCAGGAGTCAGTCCTCCATGTTATACAAGTGGTGAGAGGAAAAGAAACAAACAACAACAACAACAACAAAAGGCAAAAAATCTCCAAAAAGAAACCAAAAAAAAAAAAACCAAACCCACCAAACCTAAACATATGCTTCAAAAGTAAAGGTTTTACTCTTCCCGCACCTCCAAGAACAATGCACTATACAGTATGAAATTAAGCTTTAGTTGCTTCCGTAAAAGAATAAACAAAATGAAAAGCAAAAATACATTACCAATTCTGATTTGTGTAATGCTCTGTTAATTCATATAAGGTTATTATAATGTCAAGGAGGTAGCATTGACGGTAATTTTGGAATTTACATAAATTTACTGAAATGGGCAGTAGTTGAGTTCATGTAACCAGACATTAGTTCATTACTGCACAAGAACACAGCAGGGAATATCATAAGCCTCTGCCCTCTGAAAACATAGAACTATACCTAGACATTGCTGTGACCTGAAGGCCAACTACAAAAAAGTAGTAAATTCCCCAAATCATACAGATAGCTTTACATTCCCAAGCCCTGGTCCTCACGGGGGACTTCAACCACCTCACTATCTGTTGGAGGGACAACACAGCAGGGCACAAGCAACCCAAGAGATTCCTGGAATGCACTGATGATAACTTCCTTCTCCAAGCGACAGAGGAGCCAGTGAGGAGAGGTGCTATGCTGGACCTTGTTCTCACCAACAAGGAGGGTCTGGTGGGGAATGTGAAGGTCAAAGGCAGCCTTCAAATTCAAGATCCTTAGGGTAGTGAGGAGGGTGTACAGCCATCTCACAACCCTGGACTTCAGGAGAGCAGATTTTGGCCTCTTCAAGGATCCGCTTGGTAGAGTACCAGGGCATAACACCCTGGAGGGAAGACAAGCCCAGGAAAGCTGGTTAATATTCAAGGATCACTCAATCTCAGGAGTGATACAACCCAACAAAGAGGAAATCAGGCAAAAACATAAGGAGGTCTGCATGGATGAACGAGGAGCTCCTGGCCACTAAAACACAAAAAGGAAAGCAAGGACAGGTAACCTGGGAGGAATACAAAGAGTGAGAGCAGCCAGGGATAGAGTTAGGAAAACTGAAGTCCAGATAGAATTGAATCTGGCCACAGACATCAATGGCAACAAGAAGGGCTTCTACAAGCACACTGGTGACAAAAGAAAGACTAGGAAACCTGTGGGCCCTCTCCTGAAGGAAATGGGAGGCCTGGCTACCTGGGACAGTGAAAAGGGCGAGGTACTGAGGTCTACTTTGCCTCAGAAGTTACCAGCAAGACTGGCCCTCGGGAATCCCAGGTCCCAGAGGCCAGGCTGAATGGCTGGAGCAAGGAAGATGTACCTTTGGTGGAAGAGGATCAGGTCAGGGGACACTTGAGGAAACTGGGTATCATAAGTCCATGGGCCCTGATGGGATGCATCCACGAGTCCTGAGGGAACTGGCAGATGTGACTGTGACTGCTCTTGATAATCTTTGCTTGATTGTGGCAACGGGGAGAAGTGCCCAAAGAGTGGAGGAAAACAAATATCACTCCTGTCTTCCAGAAGGGCAAGGAGGAAGACCCAGGGGACTACAGGCTACTACCTCAATCCCTGAAAAGGTGATGGAAGAGCTAATCCTGGAAACCATTTCCAGGAATATGAAGGAGAAAAAAATCATCAGGAGTAGACAGCATGTATTCACCAAAGGGAAGTCATGCTTGACCAAAAATGAAATGACCAGCCTGGAGGACAAGGGGAGGAACAGTGGATATGGTCTTCCTGGACTTCAGTAAGGCCTTTGACACTATCCCCCTTAAGATCCTCATAGAAAAGCTATTAAGTATGAGATGGATGAGCAGACAGTGAGGTGGATCCAAAGCTGGCTGAACGGCTGGGCCCAGACAGTAGAGGTCAGTGGTGCAAAGTCTAGTTGGAGGCCAGTAATGAGTGGAGCACCCCAGTGGTGAATACTGGGTCCAGTCTCGTTTAACATCTTCGTGAGCAATATGGACAGTGGAGTAGAGTGCACCCTCAGTAAATTTGCAGATGACAGGAAATGGGGGGAGTGGCTGACTCACCAGAGGGCCATGCTGCCATCCAGAGGGACCTCAACAGGCTGCAGAGGTGGGCTGAGAAGAATCTCCTGAAGTTCAACAAGGACAAGGGCAGGGTCCTGCACCTGGGCACCAGGGGTTGCACCAGCTGGAAAGCAGCTCTGCAGAAAAGGACCTAGCAGTCCTGGTAGACACCAAGTTGAACATGAGTCAGCAGTGTGCCCCTGCCACTAAGAAGGCTAATGGTATTCTTGGTTGCATTAAGCAAAGTGTTGCCAGCAGGTCAAGGGAGGTGACCCTTCCCCTCTACTCAGCATTGGTGAGGCTGCACCTGGAGTGCTGGGTCCAGCTCTGGGCCTCCCAGTACAAGAGAGACAAAGAGAACAGAGCCAGGCTCTTTCAGTGGTGCCCAGTGCCAGGAGAAGAGGCAATGGGCACAAAGTGGAACACAAGAGGTTCTGTCTAAAATCAGGAAGCACTTCTGTGCTGTGTGTGTGATGGAGCACTGGCAGAGGTCTCCCAGAGAGCTTGTGGAGTCTCCTCCTTGGAGATCTTCAAAAGCTGCCTGAACAGGATCCTGGGCAACTTGTTCTGCATGTCCCTTCTAGAGCAGGGGGTTGGACCAGATGACCTCAAGGTCCCTTCTAACCTGAACCAGCTTGTGATTCTGTGAGATAATTAGATATTTACAGATTGCTTTTCCATTCAAGCACTCTTCCTGTTGTTAGGGAGAGGCAGAAGTGAAATTTACTGCTGTCGCAGAAGTGATCTTTTTCTTCTTCCTGCCTGAATTTCAGCCTCCACAAAAGCTAAATCGGGGGAAAAAGCCACCAGTTGTTTAAACAAGTAAATATTGTGACACTTACCACTGCTCCCCATTTCCTGTTTGTTTCCAAAGACTGATGGTGAAACAGGCTTTTGATGCATCTGCGTTCCTTGCACCCCCTCAGTCGCTGTGCTCACTGAGTTCGGGATTACCTACTCACCTCAGCTCTCCCAAGGTCTGACGTACCGGCCTAGGAAACTCCCTTGAGCCATTCACAGCACCAGCCGCAGGCTTGGGTGAGGGCTAGGGGCACTACAAACGGAGCAGCTGTAACAGGTTAACTACTGCCTGATACAGCTGCACTCGATGCATGCCCCGGGGGGCTGGCAGGGGTCCCTGCAGGCCCCAGGGCAGGTGGCTCAGGGACGCGGCTGGAGCACCGCCGGGGGGAGGACCACAGCCTCCCCGGGCAGCCTCACAGCACACAACAAGCTTTGTCCCATCTTTAAACGGTATTTTCTGTGTTTCAGTTTGTGCCGCTACCTCTTGCTCTCACTGGACACCACCAAGCAGAGGCTGGCTCCTGCTCCCTTACTGCCTTAGCAGGGATTAGGGAATGCTGACAAAAACTAAGCTTCCTTCGGAAAGGAATGCTTTCGTTTGCTTTGAAGCAGAAAAAAAAGGACAACCCTTGCTGCTCTCAGCCAGACAGATACAAAGAAACACATCCTTCAGCCACCATAAAACATTAACACGAGGACCATCAAGAATTTTGCCTTAATAAGGACTTTTAAGAGTCCTCTAATAAAAAAAAAAAAAAANAAATTAACTAAAAAGCTTGCTGTTTCATACGCAACATTACTCTGCCTCTGCAGCCTGCAGGGTCGAGGTGGATTGCTTGGCCCGCCGTGCAGGCCAGCCCCTCAGCGCCTCCCGGAGTACTGGGAGGCCCAGGCCCAGGCTGCCCAGGGAAGCTGTGGCTGCCCCATCCCTGGCAGTGCCCGAGGCCAGGCTGGATGGGGCCCTGGGCAGCCTGGGCTGGTGGGAGGGGGCCCTGCCCATGGCAGGGTGGCACCGGGTGGTCTGCAAGGTCCCTGCCAACCCAAACCAGCCTGTGGTGGCCGGTAGGGACGATGGCCAGCACCTTGGCCACCAGTGCTGCGAGCGTCTTTCTACCCCTCCGCTCGCAAGAGACAAGAGCAGCCTTTGGCTTCTCCTCCTCCATCCCCTCAGCGCCATTTCGAAGCCGTCAGGCACAGGGATTTCCTCCGGGGACGTCACTGCCCCAGCCGCACGTCCTGTCCCCGGGGCGTGACTGGCTCCTGCCCCGGCGGAGCTGAACCACCCCACGCGCCCGCGTCACTCCGGCCGTACCCACCAGCTGGGAAACGCACGGCCATTGGAGGGACTAAAACAATATGCAAAACTTTCCAAGTTCCTACATTTTAAACAAAACAGTCAGCCCATGTATTTAAAGAGAGATTTCTTTTCGAGCACAGATGAAGGACTTGCAACCAAATGGCATTCCTTAAATTGCACGAACAGAAATAAGAACTTCTCATCCCTTGGCAAAACGGCACAGCTCCTCTGTTTTTGTCCCCTTTCTCCCACACTGGGATAGATTTGACATTTCAGTAATTTTATCCTGAAAGATTATTTTTAGAGCTATTAATGAGGGTGAGGAAAGCAGTTCACATTCAGTAACTTCTAGCATATACAGCAGTATCAGCCAACAAATCTGCTTCTCTCAGAGTCTGTCCTACTTGTCACTAGCTGTCTGTACTGTGAAAGCTGACTTTTCCTCCTTCGTGGAGGGACCCTACAGCATTTCCCCTACGCTATGTGGCACAAAGTTGTGTTACAGAGACGTATGTGGGGCACATATAGAGCAGCTACCCTCAGCATAGGCACTGAAATCTGCCAGCAACTGTAAAACCACGTAGCAACGTTAGCTTGTTAGTTCTGGACAGCTGCAGCCTTAAACATCATTTTAACTGGTGCTGTTCCCCGTCTTACAAAAGAAGGCCTAATTCGAGCTACAGAAAACAAGTCAAAAAGTATGAAGGGGATGGTTATGGAGAGCAGGAATCTTTTCTGTTAGTGTAAATTAACCAGGTTTCTCATTTAACATTTTTTTGCCATTACATTCAAAGTAAAAGTCTACTCATGTGCATGAGTTTCCACAGGAAATCCTGCCCTTCGTTCACTCTTATCCCTAAAGAGAACCATTTCCTTTTGTTTGAAAGGCAACTGTTTAGCCCTATGCCACAGTGCATACTTTTTAAACACTAAATATAGATTCTCAAGGAAGGAAATATTAGGCAGGCAACAAAAGCTAGGAACATTAGTGTGCACTGCGTCAGATGGTGCAGGCTCTGAAAAAAAAGCAGTGACTATGAGAACACATGCTATGTTAACAAAAAGAAACTGCAGACTAATGAACAATAGAGATTATGAACACCTCTCTAGTTTGAGAAAAATTAACAGTTGCCTAAAATAAATAAAAAACAAAAAGGCACGCACAGGTCAGGAAGATACCCTATTAGCACTGAGGCTCATGTTATCAGTCTGACTGTTACTCTACGTTAATGGCCATATAAACTTGTCACTTTTTTTTTTTTTTTTTAAGCACAAGAATAGGCTATTTCTCCCAAGAATGGAAACTTCACAATTAATTTGCACGACCTGGACAGATGCATGTTGCCCCTTTGCAGTTACCTCACCTACTTACGTGAGCAGCATTTATTTTACGTGGAGAACAGACATCAGCATTTTCCGTGGTGGCAGCTGAAGGTCTCCTCTCTTCCACCTGTCCCAAAGCGATCAGCAGCGGCAGAGCAGACCGAACACCCCGCACGGCTCCACAAGCAGCTGCTCGTGACCCCACACCCCGTAAAGCAAGCCTGCAGCACACAACAACGGTGTCCCCCCGCTCTGCCACGCTCCCACATTGCCAGCACAGCCGAGTACATGCACGCACGCAGCTTCACTTGTGAAAGCGAAGCCTCCTGTGTAGCTTTGCTACACAACCGGAGCGACTTGTGGTACGACTGCACGGGCGAACGCGCAAGGTGAGCGGCACCGAGTATTTCGGTTCTGCCTCCGCAC
>VXAA01006982.1:0-10978 GCA_013399115.1 Anseranas semipalmata
ATAAAATAAAATAAAATGCACAAAACTAAAAATAAAGTTTGGTATTAGAAACAGCCATTAGTTCCTCTTTTCTTTACATTCTAACCAATAAAGGATGCTCTTAATAAAAACACAGGTGTTATCTTGCTTAGCAGCGTACAGGGTTTTTGATATGTACCAGGCTATTTCCTCTTCTGGAATAAATCAGTCTGGTTGCCGCAAATTCAGTACTATATGTCCTCTCCCAGGTAGCAGCAGAAGAGTCTTGTGTTACAATAACACATGAAGCTTTCTCTGTATGCTAGAGTATAAACTTATGGCTGCACGGAAACAAGGGAGTATGTGCTCCAGAACAAAATGTACCATATACCAGCAGGAAGAATTTCAGTTGGTGTCAATTCTAGTAATGGCTGATGCTCAATTTGGTGTCTTTATATAACCTAGAGATGTATGTAACTGGTCTTAAGGGTGCTTCTTGATTGGAAACAGCAGTGATCATTGCTTTGGGTAAGAGGACTAGAAGTTTGCTTAAACCTTGCTCAGGAACTCAAAGAAACAAATAACTACTGCATCCTCCCAGAGAAAAAGAAGTGGATGAAGACTTCCTTTTCCCAGTAAACAGTAAACCAATAAAACACCACCTCATTTTGTTGGCTGCAGCTGAAGTTTTCTGGCAGATCACCCCATGTGTCAAATTCTGTACCTGGCTAAAAAAAGAACTTCAATATTCAGAGAGGAAAAACTTTCTAAAAAAAAAGTTATATGTTTGACTCAATGTCAGCATTATGAAAATGTTGGTCCTGGTGGTCCTGTTCACTGCCAGGTGGCCCCACTTGATGAAAACTGGAATAAGATCATTAAAAAGTATAACTCTAAGCCATTGAGTTGGTAGTGAAAGGGATGAAATTAGATACTTGAAGTAAATCAGTTGCTTTTCTGAGCTGTGAGAAGGTTTAGATGTAACTGATAAATGTTGCCAATAGGAGTGCTGTTTCTGGTGGTGGTGGTGGTAGCGGTGGTGGGGTTTTTTGGTGACATTAAGGCCAGTTTGAGGCTCCAAGTGCAAGAGATGGGTAATTGATACATGTAGAAAATGTTCATCTTGTAAATCTTTCAGTGACAACAGTGAATAACAGTAGTTTGTATTCACCATGAGGCTTTCCTAGGAAAGTCTCAAGGAGCCTTGGCAGTCAATAATTAAGTATAGTAGTTGCTTCTGCACTGCTTAAAATTGTACCAGAATGAAAAGAAGCAAACTGAGCCAAAATAAGCATTCTTTTTTTTTTCTTTTTTTTTTCTTTTTTTTTTTTTTCTTTTTTTGGTCATTATTCCTTCAACATGCAAAGAAGGAGATGTTTTCAGAAAAGATGTGAACAGATTTGTTGTCATCTTTGCATGAAGAAGAAATCTGGAAGCTGGTTTAATCTTTACTATCATAAGGCTTAGTTGGCTACCTGTGAAAAGAATTGTCCTGCTCCTACAGGCAAAGGTTTTCTATAGTTGGTGCCCCTGCTATGTTGTGGCACCGTTCTGCAGACATGACAGGGACATGGATAACTATGTTTTTTTCTCTACCTTCACAGGGACTACATGCATGTCAACAACAGTCAGCCTTCCTGGGCAGTTGACAGATATAAAACTCTTGATATGTGTCTTGACTAAAGCCCTGTTAGAATTAAATTTGGCCAGGGACATCAAGGGCAACAAGAAAGGCTTCTATAGGTACATCAGTAATAAAAGGAAGACTAGGGAAAATGTGGGCCCTCTCCAGAAGGAAACCGGAGACCTGGTTACCCAGGATACAGAGAAGACTGAGGTACTCAATGACTTTTTTGCCTCAGTCTTCACCAGCAAGGGCTCTAGCCACATAGCCCAAGTCACAGAAGGCAACAGCAGGAACTGGGAGAATGATGAACCACCCACTATAGGAGAAGTTCAGGTCTGAGACCATCTAAGGAACCTGAAGGTGCACAAGTCCATGGAACCTGATGAGATGCATCCGTGGGTCCTGAGAGAACTGGCAGATCAAGTTGCTAAGCCACTGTCCATCATACTTGAGAAATCATGGCAGTCCGGTGAAGTTCCCACTGACTGGAAGAGGGGAAACATAACCCCCATTTTTACAAAGGAAAAAAGGAGAAGACCCAGGGAACTACAGGCCAGTCCGTCTCACCTCTGTGCCCGGCAAGATCATGGAGCAGATCCTCCTGGAAACTCTGCTAAGGCACATGGAAAACAAGGAGGTGATTGGTAACAGCCAACATGGCTCCACATGGAAAACATGGAAGAGGTCTCTTCTGGAACTGGAACATCACAAGTTTCTTCCCAATCTTTCCTCTCTCCATCCCCTCTCTCCCATCCTGTAGTAAGGACGCTAGAAAAAGGTACATTGTCAAAAGGTACTATAGATCTTAATTTGAAGGAGCAACATTCCCTTAAGGGACAGTGAATAGGGTTCATCTGACCAGGTGGAGATTTGTGCGCCTGAGCTGGTCACCTAGACTTTGTGATGGAGAAAAGTGCATCTAGTGCATAATTTACATCATCAGAAACTAGACATTTGAAGTAGGTCAGATGAAAGAAAGGCTAAAAGTACACATTTTTCTTCATTGACATCAAAGGTGTCTAGTTCAAAAGCAGATATCTACCTTGTAAACATGTCACATGAAGCAAGACAACTTCCACCTGCTAAAGTCCCTTTCTCTTGAAGGTCATCATTGCCAGTAGGTCCCAGTGCACCTCAAATTAATAATATGTTACACTACCAGGAAGGAAGGAGATGAACAAAATACTAAAACACAGACTGGAGTTTTCTAAAAATGAGTTGCTGGGAACTTGCTCTTGGCCCCACTGCCATCAGTGGAAGTTCTGACACTGACCTTGCTGGGGATGTTAATTCTCAATAACTCTGGAGACAGAAAGGGTGCCCAGCCATGTCTAATCCAGCCATATCAGCTCTAGCTCAGTTTAGTGCAGCACATTGACATCTATCAGTTGCCAAAGCGTAGCTACTTATAAGTAGAACTGAGGTCCAGATGTATCGTTCGCTGGAAAAATGGAGCTGCTACCCTCCCAACAGCAACACTGTTATTATCACTGCTGTTAATATTTTCCAACACTCATTTTACCTGCCCCTGCTGAGCTAGAATTAATTTAGAGGAAAATTGGTACTTAAAGCTTTTTACATAATAAAGTAACTCTTTCCCAGCTCTGATAAAACACATAAAGTATATAGGGAATTTGATAAACAAAAATATATCAAGACCAACAAAATGCTTTACTTGACTCCAGAGAATGTCAGCATAGCTTTCTTGGATCACATTCTGGGTCCAACTACCCTAATATTTTGGCATGGCCAGTCACTTCTTTTTCATTGTAGTCTCTAAAAGATGGGGAATGGCTTATCCCCTGATTCATGAGGTTTTAATGCCTTCTGGTGTGTTTTTCTCTAAAATTTGTCCTCAGTTCTACCATTTATTTCCCTTCCTGTTCACGTTATGTATTCTGCTGAAACTAGAAATTCTTGCTATTAATTCTTATAGTGTAAATGAGATTCAAAGTTATCTTGATCAAGAAAAAAGCTCCCATAAAATTTAGCATATAGGAAAGTAGCAATTAAACTCTTTTGATAGTTGTAAGTCAAAAATGGATCGACCTTAACAGAGTCCCCAGTCAATAGTACTAGGGACAGTTTTCTTGAAGAACTTCTACAAATTTTGGCTAATATATTCTCAGCACCAATCAGTAGTTCAAGGAGTTACTATCATCATTGTTTTGCAGGTGGAAACTTTGAAGTGCAGATACTTGCCCAAAAGAGAGTAATAATGTTGAAAGGAGGCACAAAGACTCCTTGCTTTTTGTTCCCAGTTAATGTTTAATCCAATAGGCCAATAATATGTGCATAGTAGACTTAAATTATGTTTACAAAAATTAAGGACCCAATAAAAATGAAGGTACCTAAATGACTTGAAAGGAATTATAAAAGAATTTGTTAGTAGTGGATTAACAGTGGGATGCTGCAGGATACCAAGATGAACATCTGGCTTTTCCTTTCATCCATATGCAGTTCTGATGCTGATTCAAAGCAATAATAGGAAAAAAAAAAAAAAAAAGCAGGAAATAATAGTAAGGGAAATTGGTGACTGCATGAATTAGGACAGGGAGAAAAGGGAATGCTCAAGCCTCCTACCTGTGATGTCAAAACCAACAGGAGAATTGAATCACAGAATCATAGAATATCCTGAGTTGGAAGGGATCCACAAAGATCATCAAGTCCAACTCCTGGCTCAACATGTTTGTACTCAGCACACCAATCTTCCTGTATTCATGATTTTCTATGTAGTATTTGTCACCCTCAAATTATCTGAGTCTATCACCTGCTAATTTTATGAGCAGTAACACTGTAAGTAATTCTACTGGCATGCTAGCAATTCATGACCAGATTGAGAACCTCACTAGAGAAATAACCACGTGACAATGGCTTGCCATTTATGATTACATTTTAAGTGCTTAGAGGAATTTTGATTAACTTCTTTCACACCATATGAATTTTTTAGTTTTTGCTGACAAATAAAAATGCTTTGTCAAGTCAGATGACTTCTAAAATAAAACAAACCCATCATCAGGCAAACTATTAAACGAACTTTATAAGTTGAGCATGGAGTTTAATCAAAGTCTATTTTACAGAAACTTTTAGGATTTCCAGCAGGACTACTCTTCCATTTAGATACCTAGATCCAGATACCTAGGTACCTAGATATTACTTTAGATACCACAACTGAGACAGCAAGCGTTAAGTTATATATGGCTGTCCTTGAATGAAGATGGAGTGTAATAAATGTGAAGGCTGATGGAAAGGAGCCACCTGCAAAGTGTTAATTCCCCTGCTAAGCAGTCTTGCTGAGTGGGTGGAGAGGGGCCCCTCGCTACAAGAAAGGTATTGAGTTTCTGGAACACGTTCAGAGAACAGCAACGAAGCTAGTGAAGGGACTAGAAAACAAGACGTGTGAGGAGTGGCTGAGGGAACTGAGGTTGTTTAGTCTGGAGAAAAGGAGGCTGAGGGAGACCTCACTGCACTCTACAAGTACCTGAAAGGAGTTTGTAGTGAGGTGGGTGTTGGTCTCTTCCCAGATTACTGTTTTGGGTATACATAGCAAGGTTTTGGTAGTGGGGGAGCTGCAGGGGTGGCCTCTGTGAGGAGTGCAGAAGCTGCCCCATGTTAGATAAAAGCCAGTTCCAGATGGCTCCAAAAGGGACCTGCTGCTGGCCAGAGCTGAGCCAATGCGAGATGCTAGTAGCACCTCTGTGAAAGCATTTTTAAGAAAAAAAAACTGCAGCTGGAACAGAGGAGTGAGAAAATGCAGAGAGTAACAATCTTTCAGACATCAAGATCAGTGAAGAAGGAGAGGGAGGAGATGCTCCAGGGGCTGGAGCAGAGGTTCACAGAATCACAGAATCAGAGAATGGTTGAGGTTGGAAGGGACCTCTGGAGATCATCTAGTCCAACCACCCTAACAAGCAGGGTCACCTAGAGCACATTGCACAGGATCGCATCCAGGCGGGTATTGAGTGTCTCCAGAGAAGGAGATTCCACAGCCTCTCTGGGCAGCCTGTTCCAGTACTCTGTCACCCTCACAGTAAAGATGTGCTTTCTCATATTCAGCCAGAACTTCCTGTGTTTCAGTTTGTGCCTGTTGCCTCTTGCCTTGTCTCTGGGCACCACTGAAAAGAGTCCGGCCCCATCTTCTTGACACCCTCCCTTCAGGTATTTGTACACATTGATAAGATCCCTTCTCAGTCTTCTCTTCTCCAAGCTAAACAAGCCCAGCTCTCTCAGCCTTTCCTCATATGAGAGATTCTCCAGTCCCCTAATCATCTTCGTAGCCCTCCGCTGGACCCACTCCAGGAGCTCCATGTCCCTCTTGTCCTGGGAAGCCCAGAACTGGACACAATACTCCAGGTGTGGCCTCACCAGGGCTGAGCAGAGGGGGAGGATCACCTCCCTTGACCTGCTGGCAACACTCTTCCGAATGCAGCCCAAGATACCATCGGTCTTCTTGGTCACAACGGCACATTGCTGACTCATGGTTAACCTGCTGTCCACCAGGACTCCCGGGTCCTTCTCCGCAGGGCTGCTTTCCAGCAGGTCAGCTCCCAACCTGTACTGGTGCATGGGATTATTCCTCCCTAGGTGGAGGACCCTGCTCTTGCCTTTGTTGAACTTCATGAGGTTCCTCACTGTCCAATGCTGCAGCCTGTCCAGGTCCCTCTGAATGGCAGCACAGCCCTCTGGGGTATCAACCACTCCTCCCAGTTTTGTGTCATCTGCAAACTTGCCGAGGGTGCACTCTATTCCATCATCCAGGTCTCCAAGTGGACTCAGGGCTGCTGATCACAACTCTCTGAGCTCTGCCATCCAGCCAGTTCTCAATCCCCCTCACTGTCCACTCATCCAACCCACACTTCCTGAGCTTGCCTATGAGGATGTTGTGGGAGACAGTGTCAAAAGCCTTGTTGAAATCAAGGTAGACAACATCCACTGCTCCCCCTCATCCACCCAGCTAGTCATCATAGAAGGCTATCAGGTTGGTTAAGCATGATTTCCTCTTGGTGAATCCATGCTGACTACTCCTGATCACCTTCTTCTCCTCCATGTGCTTGGAGAAGACATCCAGTATGAGCTGTTCCATCTCCTTTCCAGAGATGGAGTTAAGGCTGACTGACCTGTAGTTTCCTGTGACTAGAAAAGACCTCTTCCTCTGGAAGAGGATTGCTGAATGAAAGGTGGTTTTTTTTTGTTTGTTTTTTTTGTTTTTTGTTTTTTGTTTTTTTTTTTTTTCAGCTGGTGAAGATGCTGTATAGTGCTATGAGGAATTAAATTCTAAATGTCTACAGATTTAATATGTCTCTTGGTGTTTTCAAACTATGATTTCAGGTCAACTTAATGGAAATTTGATGTGATAATAGTTTTATACTTGAAGATTAGTATTGTTATATTGCTTATGGGTTTATGGTTTTCTTTCTTTTTAGACTTTATTGTTCTGCCAGAAAGTAGTGTTGGGTGTATTTTTATTATGAGGAAACATTCCTGGAGTGGGATTAACATGAGAAAAAGACAAAGGATATGGTGGGGTGGGGACTGAAGAAATGCATCTATATTGGTGTTTGTGATTGTGATCTGAAGTTACATTTCCCAGCTTTTGAAAGTATTTGTACCTTACTGTGAGTTGTACAAAAAAAATAAGGAAAGATTAGCTATGACAGAGCAAGAAAACAAGATAAACACATAACAACACAAGCAAGTACCTTCTAGTAAAAATTCTTCAGACTGCTCATTTAGAGTATTTGCAGACATCTAGGCATCGAAGCTATCAACACAAATATCTTAATTACTTTCCCACAGCTTTTACAAACCACTGCTTCTACTTTATCCACTTTTTCTTGAAAATGTCTCATTGAACCTCTCCTAAACAATTTGATTTCTACCAGTTTGGAACTATCACTTCTAAAAGAAACCCTATTTCCTATAATTGCTCTACATTAGTCCAGTAAGCTTTTGTTCTTGCTTCAGTTGTTACTGGAGTAGAAGAAGCTCATATTTGTGTGGTCCATTCATCATGAATTAATGAGAAGGAATTTTCTACAGGTGATGAGCTTGCAATTATTCCTTTTCTTTGCCTGAATTAGTGAATAAATCATAGCAAGAATCAACACATTGCTCATGCAACCTGATTTCTCTTGTTGAACAGAGTGATGAACAGAGAAAGATTTGTTAGTTGTAACGAACTTGTAATTTGTGCCAAAATGTCAGGTTTTTTATTAGTATTTTCTGCTTTCAGATTTGTCTGTTACTCTTTCTTGACATCTTGTCATTCATTCTTATTTTTTACTTTCACTTTTAAAATGTCATAGCCAGCTGGGTGGGAATGACTTTTTTTGTTGTCCCTCACCATGTTGGCCTTGACCTGGAAATGGGCTTGTGAAGCACCCAGCATTACACAGGTGAATGGAGCAAAATTGGCACCTCCACTTCACTGGGAATCAGGATCCTAGACAGTAACGTTTACTGCATGAAGAAAGTGTCAGAAAATAAGATTGCTGCAAGAGTCAGTTGTTACCTAAATTACTTGATAGCACTCTTGCAGATTAGCAATGTGGTTTTTTTTTATTTCCAAAATGTTTCATACATCTTTCTTCTAAATAGAATCTTTGCTGTTTTCAGACAGCCCATAGCTATATTGAAAGGTTGCTTAAATGTTTCCAAACATTAACAGTATTAAGTTCAAAAATTTCTGAACAGTTTCATAGTAGAGAGAACTTCTTTTCCGTCCGATACAGTGACAAAGGCCAGCTGAGTTCCCTGTAGAAATGTATTTGCCAAAAACAAACCAACCAACCCTTCAAAATCCAAGACTTTCCAGCTTTGAATGACAACCTGTTCACTCGTTCTCATTAAAAGAAGGCCTGTGGTTCCTGGGTAGGTCCAAGCTCTGTTGTTTCACTCTGTACTCAGCACATCCAGCCCTGCAGAATATTTTTCCTGCTGCTACTTTCAAACCACGTAGAGGAGTACGAAGTTCTTCCTTGAATGCATTCAGCTCATGTACAATTAGCCACTGCTATATAACTACTGTAGATCAGAAATGCTTTCAAATTACTATATCCTATAATAATTGCTCTGCCAAGGCTTTCACTGGTTCTGTTTGTGTCTTTCAAGCTGCTTTGCAAAGGGAAAGAAACAGCCCCCTGTTACATGTGGGACTGTTTGGGTCTTGGAGAGCCAAAGTGACTCTGTGGCCCTCAGCAACCTGTTTTGCTCTTGAGCTGTGAGCAGCATCAAATGTCTGGACCCTTCACGCTCAGCATAGTATTTCCAGTTCACCACTGTCAGTGGAGGATTTTTTCTCAAACCTCATTTGTGAGAAGTAGAAATGGCTCTGCAGTTGAATATTTAAATATGTCCCTCAAAAGTAAAAGGAAAGACTGTAGTTCTTATCTTTGTGGAGTAATGTCTAAAAAGTGAACCTAAAAGCAGGAACTAGATTGTGAAAGGAGGAAAAAAAAAACACCTCACCTCCCCCACCATCATCACCATTTGAATATCATTACTATGTTGCTGATTAGAAGTTTTAAACAACTCTTGTGATTTTAGCATCAGTGGCGAGGAATTGAATGGATGCATCAGTGCTATGTTAAGCACCTGAAACATCCACAGCAGATTGCCTGGCTCCTAGTTCTCTGTGGAGATGGGAGGAGATCCTCAACAGCTTGTCCACAGAAGCTGATGATGTGGTCTCTTATGCTCATGTTTTGCCAAAGCATAAGGCTGTGGGCAAACATAAACTTTCAGCTTCAGCTGTGTCATGTGAGTAGGGTACTTCCTTGAGCTGCTTGTGTCTGAAAGGAGGCATACCTCCATACAAGGGATGAAGGCTTTTGCTGATGGTCAATGAGAAAGAAATAGGACCAGGCTGTCCATATTTGTCTCCTCAGACAGCAAAGCTGCAGCAAAACTCAGCTGAAGGTTCAGCTAAGGGCTAGAGTACAAGAAATCCTCCTCCTCAGACCAGAAATGCAGTAGTCACATGACAAAAAACACTGATCCAGTATGAACATGATTGTATTTGTTCCAGTAGTTTGTATGCACAGATGCAATGTCAGATCAGGTCCCCTCAGATGATGAGGAGCAGTGTGGTGTTGTGGCATGACCCAGCAAGATTCTGTCTTGATGTTGATGACAATGTGACAGGAACAGGCTGTGATTGTAAATCTACTGTTTGTTGCACGGTTCAGACATTTTTTTAGGTGTAAAATAAACCCAGAAATCACTATGCTCTGTTTTGTCTGTGTGTATGTTTTGTTGTTTTTGTTTGTTTTGTTTGTTTGTTTTTTAAAATGTTCTTCTTTGTGGTCAGGTGGAGAATGTTTCTGCTCAGATTTATCCCATTCAGTTTTTTTCTAAAACCAGTCAGAAGTGATTTTGCTCAGCCATGAAACTTTCGTTTTAGATCAGCTACTCATTTTCACTTCCTTACCATTACCAGACCATAGGGTCTTCAGAGCATTGCCCTATGAGTTACAGGGAGAGCAGCTAAATGGGAAAGGTGAGCTCTTGCATACAATAGAAAGCTCAAGGCTAATTCCCAGATTAAAAAAACTGTTGCTGGCAGTTTCCCATTAATAGGCTTTTTCACCACAGGAGTCTTATGTGTATTTTCTATAACTATGGAGTCAAGTAAATACTGCAGTCTCAAGGACTCAGAGTGACTGTCTCTTTGGTGCATCACATAGATGAGTACATTTTGCAGTGGTGGAAAGTTCACATGCCAGCATTATACTCTCATTTATGAGAGTATATGTAATGTGCTTCTTAAGCGATTGTTGTTTAGTTGGAGTTGATGATCTCAAGCTAAATTATAACCTTCTGTGTCTTATCATTTTTCTTTAAATTTTGTTTCAACAAAGTATAAGAAGGTTGAACTGGCAGAGTCTTTTCAGAGTCCTACGTCAACTTCTATTGCCCTGCACTCTAGTCGGGTATTTTAACAAAGACTATAAACTGGAAAATAGAGGTGCTTTGCACACTGCAGCCTCTTAAATTATCACATCTTCTTTATGGTTAATAAATGCTGACAGGACCTACAAGCTGTTGGATCCCAACTATTTCTATCCCCTACCTTCATTTCCATGCCTCCTCTTAAATGTTGCTGGGGCTGCCTTTATACCCTTCCCCGACAGAAGATGATTTCACTCTTCTAGCAATGTAAAAGACACACACACATAAGTTTCTCCTGGTGTTGCTCTTCCTTGCATCTTTCTTTACCGTTTTTGTAAAACAGATACAACAGAGCGAATAACTGAAAGATAGCAAGATAAAGGATAATATCTATACAATACTTTCAAAATCAGTTGTATTCCTTAAAGGAAGAGTATGTTTAATACTGTTCTTTCTGCTATAAAATCCAATAGGCCTTAAGTGTAATGTCTTTTTTTTTTTTTT
>VXAA01006990.1:0-28520 GCA_013399115.1 Anseranas semipalmata
CCACATGCCGTAAACTTCCTTCTTCTGTCCAAGCTTCGCCAGGAGCTCCCTGCTCATCCATGCAAGTCTCCTGCCCCCTTTGCTTGCCTTCTTGCTCATAGGGATGCACCAATCTTGAGCTTGGAGGAAGTGATACTTGAATACTGACTTGGACTGTCTTGGACCCCCCTTCCTTCCAGGGCCCTAACCCATGGAATTCTTCCAAGTAAATCCCTGAAGAGGACAAAGTTTGCTCTCCTGAAGTCCAGGGTCGCAATCCTACTTTTTGCCCTGCTTCCTCCTTGCAAGATCCTGAACTCCACCATATCATGGTCACTGCAGCCAAGGCTGCCCCCGACCCTCACATCTCCAACTAGTCCTTCCTCATTCATTAGTACAAGGTCTAGCAGCACACCTCTCCTTGCTGGCTTCTCCACCACCTGTGTCAAAAAGTTGTCATCAATGCACTGCAGGAACCTCCTGGAAGAAGAAGAAAGTTATCTTTCAAAGAAGATACAGTTCCACTTACAAATCCAAAAGTAATGTTTCTTGTTCTACCTTCTGTTTTTTCGTGCATGGAATGCTGTAATGGTTTTGCTGTCAATGTATATTAAAATGTATCCATGCGTAAGGACTCTTTTGTTATATTTGACTCTCCAGCTATTCAGAACTCTGTTAACTGTGAGTAACCCACAAGAAAATGAATTTCCAGCAATTAAGAATGTGTTTAAAATGAACATCAGAGCCAAATTAAAAACCACTGAGGTTGTTATCCAGAATACAGATAGGAGCATTGCAATGTTTTGTGGTATACATTGTTCCTGACCCGAGAGGTTCCTCCCTTGCTCTTGGGAAGTTCAGGCTCCTTGTCTAGTTGGGCCTGATCTAGGGCCACTGAAACTGATAGCAAAATTCTCACTAACTCCCCAAATCTTGGTCAGAAAAATTCCCACCTCTCTTTTTGTTGAAATTGCCTGAGGGAAGGAGAAAAGGGATACTGAATGTGGTGGTACTGCTTTTCACAAGAAACTGGATGGAAAACACGAGCTTGTAACATGGTCCAGCAACAGCTTCCAGAGGCAAATAGCTATCTGTCGCTATCACTGCCAATTTAGAGCTGAAAGACTTTGTATCCCATTACTAATCAACTACCTTTCACCTGCCCCTCCCACAGTGAAAGTTAGTATACTTAATTCCTTAAAGAAGATAGAGGTACCTGAGAAATTCAGCCTTGCTAAGTGATAGCCTCCACATCCAGACCTCAAGCCACCACTGTTGATTAGGTGATGTGCAATGTGCCAGAACTTCTTATCTGCTGAAAAGGACATGGGGGCATGGAGCAAAAACAGAAGAAAAAGGAGATCACCATGGCAGAAATACAGTCTGTGAACTCTTCTTCTATATTTATGGCTGCTGAAGAAAAAAAGAGAGAATGACAATGTTGCCATAAAAAATTATATAGTAAATAACCAGTACAGTCGTCTGGTCTTTCAAAAACAATTCAACTGTCTGGAAGGATCAGAGACTTCTCTACACGTCAGCTGGCAGAAAGGAGCCCAGATTTGTCCCAGTTAGATTTACCTTCCAATCTCTTTCCCCCATAGACTTCCATTAAGACAATGACAACTCCAGAAGAACAATAGTGCATCAAGATAGTCCAGCAATTGTAGAATAAATTAAATGCAATATTATGTGCAGGTGCTATGACAATTATGCTGTTAAACTGTAAAGGTTCAATCTTCTGTAGTAATGAACACTTTCTCTAAGCTGCAGTGCTTCAGTCCTTAATGAAAACACCCAGCACCACCAAGAACGAGGCCCCAGGTTCTCTTGGTGTGGTTGGTCACTCAAGCCAAAACAGAAAAGGCATCTACTCCCTCATTATTCCCAAACTCTGCATTCTTTATTTTAGACACCAGAGAAGCTGTTCAGAGATAAGTAAGCTCTTGGACTCTGCCTGCTGTTGAAAGGCACACACATACCCTTGCATATCTCTATCATATTATTTGGTCATGGGAGAAAATGACCCCTCTTTGGAAATCTATTCAGCTGTCAAATCAACCCCTTTATCTGGTTTCATACCGCTAGCTGAGAAGACAAGGATCCCCCTATCAACCCAATTTGGTGTTAACTGATTTAGCTTTCATCAGAAATTTTTCTGAACTCAGAAGAAACCTGAAAGCCAGATCTTTGGGAGCTTTGCAAATGAGGTCCAAGAAAGCTCAGTTGGCAAACCATTTTGTGTAGGGATGTATTCAAATATGCAGAAATGTCCCCATAAGTGAAACAACGTCATGAAGGGAACTGAAACGGTGGGTGCAAAATGAATGGCCTAGACTGTGCACATAAGGCAGCACAATTATAACAGTCTTTTCTGGATTTAAAACCTGTCTTCCAGCCTTAACAGGATTCTTTGGTAAGGGCAGTAAAAAGAGCTATTAGCACATTAATATTTATTTACCTGAGCTCCCAGAGTACTAATATCCACAGGAAGAGACAGCTAGCTAAAAAGTACAATTTTCTTGTACTGAATTTTATTCTTAAATTAATTAAAAATAAAATGTAGTACAGCCTCAAAAGTAGCTAAGGAATTGTTTCAGCTTTGATAATTAGATTCCAGTTGTGGGCTTAAATAGCATCTTCCTCCAGGAGTTGCCCTGGAGAAGCCAGTGGCACTGCTTGTACAGTAAGGCATTATTAACCATGAGTAAAGGTGCAAGGATCTGGCCTTAAGCCAACAGAAGCGATGACGTGTGAAAGGTTTCTGCTTCAGTTTTACATGGTGATACAAGGGATAGGCAGATTTTGGGACAGACCATCTTTATCTGTCTGGCTGTCTAGGGATTTAAGCTGTGTCTATCACCCTGGCATTCCTGTGTGCTCAGACAGCATCTGTAGGAAACACTCCCAATTATTCTCTTAAAGTGAAGTGGTCAGGGCTGGTTATCCCAGGGGGGACCCCCAGGAGAGCTTCATCTCTGTTCATTTATAGAGGAGCAGGCAGGGGGAGCAGAGAAAAGTGGATAAGAGTAAAATGTAATTCTGATGTAGAAGCTAGTGCAGCTCTCTGCTGTCACAATCTCTAAAAGGAGTTGCGCTCGTTAGCTCCTGGACCCTCAAATGGAGTCACTCTGTCCAGGGAGCTAAAAATGGTGTCTTACGAAGAATACTGTTTAAAGAGATCTGCCTGGGTATACAACAATGCCTTGCACTGCCTGGTGCATGCAAGGAAAGGCTGCACCCCTCTTCCCCAAGACACCTCTGACTCTCAGATCCATGCAGGTTCCCCAGGTGCAGGCAGCCAGAAGGACTTGGCTCCTCACTACCAAAAGCCCAGATCAATCCATACGGAAAGGATTCCCACATGTGCTTGCTGCAGGAAATGCATCCCAGGCATGCTGGAGCCACCTGGTCAGTCCACACTCATTTCAGCCACGCTGCTAGTGTGAAATCCTGATTTTTTGCGATAAGAAAGACATTTTACAATGCAAGTTTTATGTCGGGTTAAGGTTTGAACCTCTCAACCTTGACAGAGCCTCCATAACATCTGATTTTTATGGGTACCTGAAGAGTCCTTCTGGAATATTAATGTTCTCTGGTTCTTTAGGTGTATATTGCAGGTATCGCAAACATATTTTTATTGGTATTTGATGGCTGCTTCGTTTGCCAAGTACTCACATCAAATTTATGGAAGGCTATTTCTGAGCAATATAAATATGGGAAATCCCTTTTGTTGTGACATGGTATTAATCGTGTTAGTGCCTAGATCTCCCTGCCCTTATACCAACAAGATATACTGCTTCAGTGTCTACAGTCCTAAAAATACACTATCTTCTGACAGATTTCATACCTCAGAGGAGATGGGATATCCTGGTTCTTTAAAAATCCCTTCCCTTTCCCCCATGCATTCTCTACAGCTTTGCATGTTTAGGACTAGATGTGTGGAAAGAATGATGTGAGAACTGCCTAGTCCCGGGCATAATACAACTCACAGCAGTAGCAGCAGGGATGCCACTACAGGTCGGGATCAAATTAAGGTATTGCTTAGTATTGATATGAATGTATTTGCAGATTAGGAGCAATGAGCACTTTCAATAATCTGCATTAGCCACAGGCAGGTCTGTCTTCTGCTATCCACAGTCACACATTATAAAAAGGAGGGTGGCACTCAGCCTCTACATGGACATCCCACCTCCTTAGGGAGCCATGACAGAAACTTCATGGGAAAAAAATGAGCTTGCCCACCCACATCAGTTGTTCATTCTCTTGTCTTACACAGGGGAGGTGTTTAATCAGTAGTGAGAGGGGGGCAGAGAGGATACAGGTCCACCACCAGAGTACCTTGGTGCTGAATATGATCTTCTCCTTATGGCAAAGACTAATCCAGCAACGATTATCTCTGCTCCTAGGAACTGTGTCCAACATCTGCTGGAAAAGAGGCATATCGTATCACATTGCATTGTATTGTATCGTATCACATCGTATCATATCACATCGTATCGTGTTGTATCATTTTGTATTATATTGTATCATCTCTCTTTTTCAGTGTATGTTCATTCAGTCTTATATTTGTATATTACCAGCACATTCTGGTTTTCCTGTGTATGTTCATTATGCATGGACACCCTGTGCATGACAGCATAGTCTTTTAGTTATTATTACTTCTTTGACTCTTTGCATTACCTATTTATATGAAAGTAGGTCTACTGGGATCCAGCTGAACCTCCCCTAGTCTTTTTCTAACCCTCCCTCACTCATCCTCCCTTTGTCTCTCTTGTTATACATCAGACCTAGCTCCTAGATTTGTCATCAGACCTAGATTTGTCTACCAAACACCTGATGGACTCATGCCAGTCCCACCATGCAATCAGGCAAAGAGAAACTCCCTGCAGAGAATAAGTGAGAAGAGTACACTAATTAAGGTCAAAGAGTGCACACAAGTCACCCACAAAGCTGTCCCCACACTGCTGCACCTAGAATTGTTTATGAATATTTTCCAAAGACTGTTCCATTAGGTTTTCTGACTTGAAATTGGTGCTTGGGAAAAACCTGTTTGAATGAACCATGCCAACATAACTCTAAAAGTGACAGGGCTGCCACATCCTGGGTCTGAGCTAGTGCAATGCACCATGTGGTTGACCTGCACATATAAGCAAGTCTGACACTTTCCAGGGTAATAGACACCCTGCCCCAGCACAAATCGGCTCTGTATCACCTGTGCAATGAGTCTGATGCTACAGAAATATTCTTTCCTGAGGGATTTCCAGGAATCTGATGGTTCACCACACAAAACTGCTAGGCAATAAATTATGCTTACAAGCATTTCTCTTTGGCTAAAACCTATAGGGCACGCAGGTCACATCTGATCACCTTTAGACAAAAAAAATGCTCTATTTATTAGCTATATAGATCAGATCTCCATTGGTGAAATTTGTCAGAAATTGCCAGGGGTCTGTCAGTAAATCTATTTTACACCATTGGATGTCTGGCCCCCAGCAGCACAGTGGGAACAGCACCCATTTCTGTACAAGATCTTACGGCTGAACAGAGAGCTCTGTAGAGCATTGGTCCTGACACTGAAAGAGTGAGTAGCTCTCTCCAGACCAGCGCAATGTTGATCCCCCCTGGTAAGTAGGCCAATTTGTACCACATATGGTGACGATTTTTTCTATCCTGTGTTGAGACCACCCACCCACTATCCACAGGGCGCTGGATAGCAGCTATGATAGAAAGATTTCTTACCTCAGCTAATGGTGACCAGAAAATGATAGACTCCTTTTCTTATTATCAGTCTTCTTAGGACTGAAAAAGCAATTTTTTCCTTGAGACTGCTTCTGTGTACTAAATTACATGGACTACCTCCAAAGAGCAATGACAACTCAGTAAGCTGGGTGTAAGCTGGGTTACCTCTGTCCCTGACCCATAAACTGCTCTCACTAATGTTGTGGTAGTGTTGACAGACTCCAGAAATAGCCATGTCCAGTGTTTTCTTGTAGAAGTCAGGTCTGGGTCATATCAGTGTGGGAGGTGAATTAAAAATGACAAGGGAAACCGTTCAGAGTGGTCTCATCCCTCTCTATGCAGTCCCCAAAGTCTAATACTGAGCCAGGCCCAGCATGTAGCCCCTCACAAACATGTGAGTGATCCTTTCTACAGCTGGAACTAGGGGTGCCTGGTACATTTTGAGCTTCCTGCCTCTCTAATATTCCTTCCCACATTCCTTCACTGCCAAATGAATGGCAAGACTTCCTCAATGTTTTCTTTTTCCCAACACTTTCTTACAGTTTTCATTTAATTTTAATGCAAGGGCACCGATCCTAGTTTATGTCATAATAGATGGACAACAATAGTGCAATTTAACAAAAATAAAATGCTAAACAGTGCTACATGTTGACGGAGTCATGATGGATAAAATTTGGAGTGTTTTGGTGGTTTATATCTTCAAAGAAGAGCTGGCAAGTTTACAAAGTGACAAATGTATTTAAGAATCTATGCCATTCAAATGATACTGCCACATGTCTGTTTGGGATTTTTCCCATCTAAATGTGGGAATATGGGCACAGACTCACTTGCATACTGTGTTCTTCTAACATAAAGTGTCTGCATCTCAGAGGGTGTGTCAGTGGCACCCGATGTCGCCAGATACACATTGCAAAGGAGACAGCCGAAATAAGTGTATCTTATGTGTGCCAGGCAGTCTTTATTTATTTCCTGTAAAAAGGAGGGGATCATGCTCAAAACATTCTCACTGGAAATTTATATCAGCATGAGAAAGAGTAAAATGTATCATTTGCATTTCAAGGCATTGCAAGTCCCTATCCTATCTGAAGTTGTCATCAGTTAGGATACAAAGGAACCAGATCCTGACGTGAGCAACAGTGATGTAAAAACCCACTAACTCATGTCATCTGGACTGAATTATTCTGCATTTACAACAGTTTCACTAAGATGGAAGCTGGCTCAGGGTCTTTACCCAATCTATACATTTTGTGCCTTTTTCTCCTTTTATTTGTCACAATAGGCCACCTCTTTTGCTGATTATTTTTTATTCGTGGAATGTATTCATATTCTCAGAGTCCATCTGCTAAAAGATGGACTATTTAAAAGAAGATGGCATCATTAGCTACCCTTTTTCGCTATAAAGAAAGAAGCAGTTCCCATATTTTTGCCCAGTTCAGTGGCTCAGTGGATGCACTAATCTTGCTGAACACTTCAGTTTAGATGGTATATCAATGAGGCATTCAAACAGAGCAGTTTATACACAAAAATTCTGTCTGCTTTGTAAAAGATTATCCTTTTATAAACACTCTGCGGAAAACATAAAAGCAAATAGGGGACAGCACATAGGACAGGAAAGATGTTAGCAGGGAGATTAATACTGAATGGGTCGAAATGAATGGTGCTTACCAAAACGAGGTCCAGATACTTTGGCTGCAGTGAAACATAAATAATGGGAATGACACATCGTTTATTCGGGATAATGAGTTGATCCGAAGTAGGGGCCTAGAACAAGAGATTAAAGATTAAATATCCATCTCCTGATGAATATCAGTAGCAAACTTTAACCTTTTCCTTCCAAAAGCACAATTTCTTTGAATAATCATGTCAGCACAACACAGTGAAGAAATGAGCTAAAGCAAACTTAAATCTCATTCTTATTTTATCCTGTAGGAAAACACCGCTTCATATTTTAAGACAGAGAATTGTATTTTTATTTCTAAGCTTGTAACTCTTTCCAAACAATTATACAAGAACACAAAGATTTTGCTTGATGTTTTTTATTATAAAAATCTGGCTTTAGCATTTATTGCTCGCATTTTAGTTCTCTGCAATAATTGAAGAAAGAACATACCCATCCTGAACATTCACTTGGGTGGAGAGATAATAACAAAAAGCAGCCTGCTGGAAAAGCACAGCATACCACATGCTGCATTAGAGTCTTGAATGCAAGGAGGACTTGGAAGATGACATAAGCTTTGGATCAGGAAGGGCTGGAAGTGTAGCGAAGAGGGGAAAGGCACAGACAACTGGGGACAGCAGGCTGACTGTACTGCAGTGCTGGCAACCCGTCCAAGCTGGTCAATTAGTGGTCCTTCTAGCTCAAGATGCTGTACTGCAACTGAGGCAGAAGACATAGGACAAGTGGGAATCTGGATAGCTGTGGCTTGCCCAGAACTTGGAACAGAGCAGCTGCTGAATGCACGCAGCCAGCCAAGCCCTGCATTGTGGTTTTGTTGCTGATGGCTGCCTCTTGAAAGAGGGATAAAATGGGGGATGGGAGAGGAGGGGGTGAGACTTTCAAATGACATTTAGAAAACAGCCAGGCCAGGCGGCAAGGGTGAGTTCAGCATGTTTTCACCTGCTCCATGGAAAGGGGTTCACCAGCAAAAGGAGTTTGTGGTTTCATTTTACTCCCGAGGGAATGTTTTGTCCTGGTGCCAAACCAGCATGCATGTACAGTTGGCAGTTTCTCCGCAAAAGAAGCCTAGGACTAGGAGCTGTGGAAAAGTATCCATTTTTACTTGGTAAATATTTGCATGCAAAACCAGATATTCCCATAGGTTTTTGCAAGGCTCTGTGAATTTGTTAAAAGGAAGGATTTTTGATTTGTGCGGCGGGAGCGTGCACGCAGTGACGCACAGTGCCAGTGAGGATGCGATCCTAAGGGGGGTAAGCTCACTGAAATGGTGTCTTGAAGGACACTGAATACCTACCAGAGGGCAGGCCCCACACTTGCCAAAATTCATACATTGGCAACAGAACAAGAATATTACCATTTCATACAGTCCATCGAGGGAACATACAGGATTTGCCAGGAGAAAAGAAGCACTGTACTTTTCCCATTTTACCTTCCTTAGTTTTTCCTTGTGACCTTCAGGTATCCCTCCTGTTTGACAGGTACTGCTAGATCTCATACTCTGTTTTTCCCTCCTCTAAGGTCAGGGACCTGAGCTGTCTCAGACACCATTGCTCCTGGGCTGTACTGTAACAGCCTCTCTCTACTGCCCTCATCCTAAAATCTCCTGGAAACCAATTTCTCCAAAGTCTGCTTCTGCATCATGGGTAATATGTGTAGAATATGTTCATAAGTTTCAGAAAGGCCAAACAAATGCCAGTCAAGGAAGAGGACTTGGGTGCTGGGCTGGTAGAGGAGGCAGAGCTGACAAATCAGTAGTAAGGGCATGAAAATAAGACATATGGCTGCTATCATCACGGTTAGCCAGGCTCTGCAATGCCTGGCTGGCTGGGGCAGTCCAATGCCAGAGTGTGGGTCATGTTCTACGCTACTGCTCATGGTGGCAAGGGATGGGCAGGTCCATCTCCCTCGGTGCTGAAGCAGCAGCCTCTGCTCCAGGGAACCAAAGCACTGCTCTCTGGGGATGCAGAGTGACGTGCTCAGATCAGCTGCTTTGCCCATTTTCAGCACCCTGCACTGATTTCCAGCCAGGCAGGCTTTTATCCTCAAGATATGAGCAGCTACTTTCCTTTTATTCAGAAAGGAGCAGCCATTTTCAAGCATTATCGCAGTGAAGATAATATGTATTACAAACAGCAGAGCTGTGTAGGGATGCCAGAGCCCTGCTGCTGACTGATGCACAGCCTTAGGAAAGCCCATATAACTGTGCCACACCACAGTGTGCTCCTCTGTGCAATGGTGACTGTCCTGCCCAGGGCCCACAGCACTGAGGGAGTCTGAGCCAGGGTCCTTGCTGCCATGTGCACTTCTACTCTCACAGGGCCAAGGGGCTCCTCACACAACAAAAGACACCCTCTGTAAGGTTTGCAGCAGACATTTGATGGATCCTACAAGGAAAGTTGTCGTAGACATGCACACAACAGCACAAGCATGTTGTAGTAGAGGAAGCACAGCTTTGAAGGCTCTGGTGGTGGCACAAAATGGCGGCCCCAAGGCTCCCTGGGGAGGGAAATGGTGGCAAGGTAGCAGTGGGGCCGGGCCTAGGCACTGGGCCTCCTGGCTTTGCCTTGCCTCGCTGCTGAGAAGGAGGAAGGAGGAGTTCCCTGCTAACCCCGGTGCATGGCAATGGGATCTTCTATTTTAAAAGTATTTTCTCCCCAACAGTTGTGACTTGATTTAAAACTAGCCCTTAATAATGTGAAGTTCGTGATCAGAGCAGAATGAGACAGAGAAAAGTCTGATCTGGGAGGAGCCAAAACTCAGGTGTTCATGGCCTGACTTGTGTGATGGGACTAAGTTTTAAAACATCTGTGAATAAATCTGTGCACATAGATATGAGGTTTCTTAGCGCCCACATCCACCGTGTGGTTTGTCAGTCCAGAGTCCTGAGGCTGACCAGTCATGGTGCCTATAACCACCAACCGTTCAGGGAGTCAATGCTCCCCTACAGCCACCGTAATGCACCTTGAGGTACAGGGGTTTGCTTCCCCACGTGATCATGGATAACATTTTCCCTTCCAGGCACAACCAGCTCACCACGGGCTGGCCCTACCTGTTCCAGCTGGGAGCAGCCTCCCAAAGCCAGTGGCACTTACACTCTTTTTACGCTGGTGTGGTTCACTGAGATTTTGGTGACTGTACTCACCACATGGGAAGAGCACATATAAAGGGGAAAAAAAGATATTGTTATAGGCTTACCTGTTCCCTCAGATACTTAGGTCAAGCTACAAAGAAGCACTAAATTATGAGCAATATTTTTATAATAGGTAGTATAGATTTAAGAGAGACTTACAGACAGTGATGAATTAAAGCCTAAGAGAGCCTTATACAGTACCCATCTGAACTAAGAGAAATGTAGGTAGTGAGAAGTTCAGGGATTGTCCAAGGTCTCTAAGAGATTTCTGGGGGCAACAAAGAGTTGAACCCCATGGCCCTGCTGCAGAGGGGGAGTTTCAGCTGTAGGCATCAGCATGAATGCTTCCTGCCCTGGGTTTGCTGCATAGTCCATGAAGAGAAACTGGAGCTTGGTTCACTTCCTCCAAATAGCTGAGATGAATCCCACCACAATATACCTGTCTCTCTTCACGGACTGTGAAGGAAGCTAAGGCTGTGTGCTTCCCTGGCCAGGGAATACTTATTTTATTAGTAGCATTCCTTTATTAACATTATGGTACAGGTATTGATATAGAACTTGTGTTTTTACAGGTGTTACTGATTTGCCAGATCCTCATGTATTCCAACCCAAATCATCGTGTCATTTTTTATAGTGCAAGGTTTTGAGGAAACAAAAATGTTTTTACATTGTGGATGTGAGTTTACTAGATGTATGTTACCCATTAAGCAGCCAAACCTGATAGAAATGTAATTTTTTTCCATTATAGAGTAGGAAGCTTAGAGCATGTCAGAGACCTTTGGACACTGAACCTGAACCAAATTGTTACCCAGAGCAAGCATGGAATATGGGGACATTTAGACTTGTACCTGGTTACAGATCTGAAATCTGGATTTAGGTCCACTAGCTAGTGGTAGTAGACAGAAGTACATACAGAAGCCTTGCCTAGACCATTCTAAGAAGGAACCTGCCCATTTGCATGTGGTCCAGTTCAAGGAACAGGATTTAAGGGTATCTTGTGGCAGCCTGATCCTGGAGCAGCTAGTGAGGTCCTGAGGTGCAGTGGAGGGTTTGGCAGCCAGCAGTAGAGCATGTGGGGCTGCACAGGCAGACTGCTCCCCCTTCTGCCACTCAGGGACCAAAGGTGGTTGACCAGCAAGCTGGCCAAGCAAAACCCTGAGTTGCCTCACAATTCCCTTCATATCAAAGGAGTCTCCCAGAGGCCCTACTGAAGGCCATGGCGAGGGCCACGAGCAGAGCAAAGCTGCTTGAGAAGGGTTAGCAGTGAGCTCCCATATGCTCTTGGATTGTACCTTTCCACAAACCAGCTGTACCTCTCAAATAAATACATTCTGGGCAAAGCTCAGAAATGCATCTTTCTGGAGATTATTTCCATCTGCACATTACAAAGGATATATTGATTTAGCCACACTCCTGAGATCACAGTGGAAACACTGTATAGCCGGGAAGCAGCCACATGTGCTGCTTATCAAAGCAATGCATATAGTACAAAAGATACCAGTGTGGAGAGCAACCAGCTATATTTGCACCAGCCCACGACCTGTTTTGTAATTCTCTAAAACAAAGGAAAAGGAAGTGCTGAATACTGCTGTTCCTTGGCCATGCAAAATGGCACGGTGGGACTGCACCATTATGGGCTGAACTCATGGTCATCAGGAATCTAAGGAGTTGCAAATTGCTGCCTATCTATATTCCTTGGAGCTGCAGAGAAATGCAATAGCTGACACAATGGGAAAGGATATCCCAGGAGATGTACCAAAGGGAGAAGTTGCATCTCTTTCAAAGACATGTGCAAAATGGCACATGTTGCTAGAGCAAGGCTGTATTCTCCCTGCCAGACTCTTTGCCCATCTGCAAAAAGGACAAGTTACCTAGTGCCCCAAATTTGTGGCATCTGGGTTTGTAGAGGGTAACATAATTAAGCTAAAAAATTACAAAGCAAGAAAGTCAATTACCTAGATCATGCAGTACCACTGTATGCTGGCAACATACGTACCTCAGTCTGGTTCTGGGACTATCAGTATAATGATCATCTGTGGAGGCAGAGAGGTGACTCAGCTCTCTTGCACCATTAATCCTTCCTGTTATCTCTGGGATAATGTAGAACAGAGTACATTACTAGGAGAAAATAAGCATATATAGGACAATCCTTGCACTTATTTCAGAGATTTTCTGTCTTTTAATAGTTTGACAGTTTACTGTAAGTTAGGCCTCAATCAGCGGAAATGTCTTCAGGAGTGATGGCAGGAAAGCTGTTATCAAGCTTTTCTCATCTCTGTAGCTGCTGTTGTACCCACATCCACAGCAGCCGTGGCTCCAGGATGGAACAGGACTGAGTCTGTATGTCAATCTATGACAAGTCATCTTCTACAGTCCAACTGAGAGCGCTTGCATGTCCAAGACAGCTGAAACAAGGCACGCTCTATTGCCTGCTCACATGGGAGAGCTGACTGTGGATGCTTGGCCTCAAGACTTCCATCTACCTATCTTCCAACTAACCTGGGAGAAAGGGGTCACAGAATCCCAAACCCACTGATGTTTCCTCAGCATGAGGTTTGCTTGCTCTGTGGTACCTGGCCTCAGGCGCTGCCTTCCAGCAAGAGAGGGCTCCCTCTGAGGCTGCAGGTTCAGGCACGTAAAATGGCATAACTGCTTTTCCCTGGAAAATTCCATCCAACATCTGCATAGCAGCTGGATTTCCCAAGTCTATTATCTCATTTCACTGGTCTGAATGGATTTGCTCTCAGAACAGTTGCAGATCTGTATATATCACTCCTGGCTTGGTTTACCATGGTTTACCTGAATAAAATAATAATTAGCTACACTGTTTCCCCTCCTACTACTATCAAATGCTAATTAATCATAATTCATAAATGAAGAAAAGGTACATGAATGGTTACTCTGGTCCAAAATGTTGAATAGTTCTAAAAATCCAAAGCAACTTTAGTCCAAAAATCCAAAGCAACCACAGTCTAGGACTCTACTGGGGAATAAATTCTACTTCAGTGGCATTCTTTCCATTATCAGATGCTTACATGCATTTTTTTTTTTTCTACAGATTCAGGCAGACAGATATATCACTCACATGTTGGCCAAGCATGGGAATTCTTACTTGTCCTTCTTAATCCCAGAAGGGTCCCACAGGAGAAAGTATGACTGATGTGTTTATCATGAAGTAGAGACACTAGGCAGGCACTGGCACCTTAGGTTGGCAGATTTTGATCCAAGATGCAAAGCATAAGAGCTTTACTATCTCCTTAACTCGAAGGCCATAAATACTTTTACTACAAAACACTTGCACCTCCTACTGAAATACACATACATGCCGACAAGTCCTCAGGAATGGGGCATTGCATAGGAAAACTCAGAAGTATGAAGAACACACTCAAGGCATGCATTTCCTAAGAGGCCATGCGACAGAGTCTTCCACCGTAACAGTCACAGCTTGCTTTTGAATAGAATTTCACATAGTTTGTCCCTTCTTTCTGAACTTCTTGTTGCTTATGACTCTTACATTTAGCAAACAAATCAGGCCATTCAATTCTGCATATTCTAGTGACGGCATTCTTTCTTCTCTCTCCCTGTAACAAAAACGCTTTGAAGTCCTATGCCATTAGCTACAAGTATTTTGATATTTCCCCAGCAAGGATGTAATAGGAGCCAAAACAAGCCTCCAGGTGCCAATATTACACCTGACAAATTAGGCACACGACTGGAAAAGGGTGGGCCCATCCTTCTGCTTAATGTTCATTTCCTCTCATTTCCACATTAACAGGAAGTAGTTGGAATGGAAAAAAGGCTTTCCTTAAAGACCCGGACTATCAAAGGCCTGGAGCTGTTTCTCCTTGCAAACAAAAAACTTGGAAGCCAGCTAAGTCCTATGATTTGGATCTCATTTACAGTGACTTATTTAACCCCTACTGACGGCACGATGAACAGGATGTTATGATTTATTTAACACTTAGAGCGGGTGTGAGAACAAGGTGGATGGTGCCCTCAGACGTAGTCTTTTCATAATTTATTGCTCTAAGTGCTTAATTTTTCCTCAGGGAAGTCTTTGATAGCTGGCTGCTGCACTGTAGTTAAGTGTGTGCATTAAGCTGTAAAGCAAAAATATTAATAATAATACTAAAAATAATAACTATAATAGAAGTTATTATTTCACATAATAATAACTTTCACATACTGCTCAGCTGGAACTCTAAAGTGATATCCCCACACCAACTGAATTGACTTGAGGACATCTAATGGAGCAACACAAAGAGTGTTGAATTTACCTTGTGAAGACCTGAGCTCCACAATCTACCCACAAACACAAAGCAAACCCCACTCTTACAAAACACTGCATGTCTCCTAGGAAGCCATTGGAGAACAGTAACAAAGCTGGCTTAAAAAAAAAAAAAATTACTAACATCTACACTGGTACCACAGGGGACTCTGACCAAGAACGGACTCACAAAAAATGTTGTCTGACTGGCTTTAAAGTTGAACTGCCGCTTAATAATGTTGTAGCATGCCTCAGAGGGTTTATCTTGAAGCACCTTCTTTTGAATGGTCTGTAATCTTTATCTGGAATACAGGACCATCCTTTACAAACCGTTTTTATGTCAAAGTTACTCTGTGAAATAATGCATAGATCATCTACCCTCTGGAGATCAGTGTTCAGCTCTGCTTCATGTCATTACATTGAAGGCCCTTGGTGACTCTAGCAAGCAAGATCTGTAGGAATGCTTGCACCTGTGGATAAAGGACTTCAACCTTGAATGATAAATACATATTTCTGGGATTTTTTTTTCCTCTTGAGCATGCATGTGTGAGCGTAAGTTGTATTTTAATATAGACAGGCAGGTAATACATTTCACTTTTAGGAGATGAAGTAACAATTTTAGCAAATTACATTCGTCTCTTTAATCTTATATTTCCATGCACACTGAGTTAAATGTTGTAAAACTATCAATTCTGTCAAAACCTAACAGAAAGAAAACAAGAAACCCTGCAATCTTAATGTCCAAACTGACTGGTGATTATCAGGAATTAAATGTGCAGGAATTCCAAATCTTTTCTGATCGGAGATGTCTAGATGACTTTTGTTTTTCCATAATTGTATGAGGTTCCTACATAGTATTTAAGAATCAATTATATTGCAATTGATGTAATTAACTCTAATAATCCAGTAAAAGTCAGTAGGAGGGCTATTCAAGTCAATAGAAAAGAGAGACTATATTATGAAGGTGTTATTAACCTATACAGAATTTTACTAGACATTTCCTTTTCTTACATAATAAATATACAGTGATGAGGAAGGCTGTCATTATAATTTAATGGGAACAATGGCTCATCACTTCCTTTCCTGTACAAGCCTTAACTAATTCTACATACGGTGTATAAGTAAAATGAAGTTAAATGAATCTCGCAAATTAGCTATTAATCATCCATCAATCATCTGTTGCTCCATGATTAAAATCCGTGTTGCATTCAGAGCTGGGAAAGGTATTTGGGGAGTGGCAAGAGATGCAAGTGCATCTTCCAATTCATTTATTCATGCACTTCCATTTTGCACTGCCAAGGGTACTTACTGAAACCAGTCCTGAAGTCAGAGCAAGTCTCCTGAGGAAAGTTTCAGCCCTTCTCAGAATAAAGCAAAACTTTCATTTACATGTTTATAGGCATTTATCTGGCTTTAACCATTGTAGCTTATGAGAACCTCATTAATACTTCTGAATTCAGCCAGACAACTTTTTTTTCAGGAAAGAAAGCAACACTACGAGGTTAGGGAAACTGAGGCAATGGTCTGCCATACACCATGCAAAAAGATGAAGGGAATTTCTCTGTACAAGTTCCTAATCCCTTGTCTTATGCTCTGAGCCTTTTGCACTGCCACATGAGGTAAAAGGGAGTTCTGTTTGAATATGGCTCTTAACATCAGGCTTTTAGGAATTTCTGTCTTCACCTTCATCAAAATGAGCATAAGCCTTATTAGATTTGGAAGACTGCATTGATCTCATTAGCAGAAGTGCTTGTCTTGGTGTTAGACAAAGATCGGTTGTTTGTGCTAGCATTATTCAATGTATTAGTTGCCTTCCATGCGGCTGGCTATAGGTGAGCCTCTTGTCTTGCACCTTGGCAGCCCCAGGCCAGGTGGCTCCCCATGGCATCACTTGTCTCTCTCTCAAAAACTGCAATGGACTGCTGTAGTCAGTTCCAAAATGTACCCATGTGTCCACACAGTGACTTGGTGATATATTGCCTCTACTTTCCCACACAGAGCTGAGGTGATCTAAATAGAAAAGGCAAGGACGGACAGAGTTTTATTATTCTGGAGCCATTTAAAATGAATTAAATAGTGAGTGAACTGGATCCCCAGTACAGTGTCACTGAATTTAAGCAGCGGATGAGGTTGAGACTGAGGAGAGATTTGTTTGTCTGCTGTTAAAATGTAAAAAAAAAAAAAANGGGAAGAGGGAATAACTTCTGAAAGCTCTTCCTACACAGCCCCCTCTCCATCTTTGTTCACATGTTCATGCCGCTTCAGGTAAGATGTTGTATGTATACTCAGCTAAAGAAAGAGGGAGCTGCGATGTTGCAATATATAGAACAAAGAGGAGTCCAGTTATGCTTTGTAACTACAGCACTGATGTTTTTTTAAATCACAGCAGTAGGGCAAGTGCTCTACAGATATCAATAGTTGCACCAGAGCTGACCTATGTTGCACAGAATGAATGAGCTTTGACTATAGGAACACAGATAGGCAACCCTGCTGACTCCTGCTGAATAAACCTATTGTAAAGCTGGCAAGCAACATCCTTCCAGGGCTCAGACTTATAGCTTCATCTAGTCTGGGACTCCTGAGAGCATTTTTTTTCTTTATAATAGCATCACGCTTTCCTGTGCTGCTAAACACAGAGGACATTTCTGATGTTCACATTGCAAGCTTCACTTGTGGCGTACTTGATTTGGTGTTGTTTGACAAAGCCTTTGCTCTAATTTGGGAGCCAGTTCTGTGATAACAAGGACAGAGATGGAAAAATTGGTGCTCCATGAGGCATTAAACCTCTTTTTTCTTCTCGTTGTGGACCAAAGCAAAATGTCCACAGGTGTCATGCAACCCCACATACCAATAATTAGTTCACCACAGCAGGTATATCTCACCACAAAAGCTGTATTTTGAAAATGCCATCTTTTCTTTTGGGAGCAGAGTAATGCCTCACTCTGGGCATGGGACGCTGGTTACGATGGGGTGTAAGCAGAACACAGCACTGCCTGTTGCAAACACCTCCCGGGGAGCAAGCTTTGCTGCCCTCCACCACGCCAGCGCTACCTGAGAAGCACACGAGTGTTCTTCAGGTGTCTTTGGAGCTGCAAATAAGCTGTGCCAAAAATGATAGACTGAGAATCGTTAAAGTACGGCAATTCAGCAGTCAAAACTTCCTTTATTTAAATCCCCAAACACCACTTAGTTACACAATAATCTCAGTTCTTTCACGCTCCACGAGCTTGCCTGAAATTGTCTGGAGCAGCTCCTCAGCCGACACAGACAGCCCCAGCCCGCAGAAGGCGGTGGAACTGGGATGGTTCCCACCAGCTGCCGCGCTGCCCCAGCTGCAATTGCCTTCCACACACAAAAGATGACAATAATTTACAAAATCAAAAGAAAAACCAAACGAACAACAACAAAAAGACCCTCCCCTCAGTTTGAATTATCATCTGCAAGAAAAGATTCCAGTGTTCAGGCTTCCATGGAAAATCAATATGGTCTTATCTTTATTTTTTTTTTACTTAAAAAAATACTTGGGATGACAGTATTAGGTAGCACTGTGAAAAACAACTAAATATAGCTGTAGATCATGGTGGGTGTGAATGGAAAACAAAGGAGTCAGGAGCCGAGCTCCTGCTGCTGCTACGTCACTATAACACCCATAATTATGTTATTATGTACACTGCCCACTTCAACTATATCTGGACACCACTTACCATGATAAAAATCTGATTAATAATATGACATATAATCTTAGTTTCTTTGATGAGCATTAACTTCTGTCTTCTATATTGTTTTTCAAACAGACAGGAGATTTGTTTTGCTTCCCTTCTACAGGGAGTTTGGAAGGGTGAGCATACAGAAAAAGGTAAATATTTTTTTTAAAACCTCATTGCTGGACTCATTTTATCTAAGTGTACAATACGTTGAGCCACGTCTAAAGCATTGCTGTGCATGAATTATCCTTCCCCCAAACACCAAAATTTTAGAAATACTATAATCTCTGAATAGAAACTATCTGGACTCAGGGCATGTTTAGCTATAAAACTGCTATGCCTTTTTATCCACTGCTTTCAACCTTAACATGCCCTCGTATCAGCTGAAGATGTTTTTGACAGAAGTGTTATGTTTCCTATTAAGAAGTTAGCACGCAGGGGAAATCCTTGCTCCATTGACATCAGTGGAAAAATTCCCACACAGTCTCTTACACAAACTTTATTTTCACCCTGTCCCCTTTCTCCCCCCCCTCACCTGCCACGGATACGATTCTGCCTGGAAGTTTTTCAACTGTGACCAAGCCGTTGTGGCAGAAGCACCTGCGGTGGCACCCGCTGCACCCAGTCCCCGTGGGGTAACTTGCCTGGCACCTCAGGTGCTTCTTGCAGCGGCTGCATCGTTCCCTCTTTGGCCATTTGTGCCCAAAAATCAGCATGGTAAATTGCTACCTATGCACTAATGCTTGCACAGTGTGAAGGATTTTAAAGGCCACAAAACATTTTTTTTTTAAGATCTGGAAAGTGAGAGGGGCAAAAAGAGAATTGGCAAGAAAGTGAATCAAAAACGACGCTCTCCAAGACGAAAGAGTTTTTTTTCCTTTAGCTAAATGAATATTCAAAAAGCCTATACGTTATTATGTCTTCAGCCTGTGAGGTTATCCTAACTGGTTTGTTTCACAATTCACCAGGAAAAACCCTCAAGATATTTCTAAGACAACAGTTAAATGTCTCATTTTCAACCACAATAGGAGAAATCTGTACGGACCACAGCTTGTTCTCAGAATTCCACCTTAAAACAGTTTTAGTACCACCAGACCAGAAGGGTTTGATGCCAAAGAGCTGTTCTGTCCTATTGAAAGCAGAGAATGGCTTCCTCTGCAATATGTACAAAGAGCAAGGAAATTTACTCAATTAATGTGAAACACAAAATGGCATCTGCCATCTGGAGATGCACACAAAAGCCATGGGCAGTCAAACACTTCTTAAGACTTTGGCATGTAAAATTAACATATTTTAAGACTTAAAGGGACATGTGAACTCCTACTATGTGAATATCTCATTTTTCTCACAGCAAAATAAAATAAAGAATAGAATATTTCCAATGCAGTGTCCCAGAAACAACAGTGCTAACCACCTACAAAAATTTGCATGTGACACCAAGACCACCGTTTAAATTCTGCTGGATGGGAAGGAAGCAGTTATTTATTTAAATATACATTTTTAAATACTGGACAGAAATATGCTTTCATTACACTTTACCACTGTTCAAGTTACTGCAGGTGAGAAGTGTGTAGAATGGGCTCCCTTCACCTTAGTCGTTTTTAAGCATCCTTTTCTTAAATAAAATGAAGAAAGTTTGGCTCAAAGTCTGCTCCCTTTTGTGTATAAAAGACACGCTGCTTTAAAGAAACACACGACATATGGTATCTAAGTGGTCTCCACCATAAATTATTCAACCTCTGCTCGCTCATCAAACGTAAATCTAACAAAATGCAAAACCTGAGGCCTCACCACCAAGCACACGGCCACAGATCCCTGTGGCACACTTTTGGCCACACAAACCTGATCCCTGGATCCAAAATTTTCACCCAGACACCTGCAGTGATATGCAAATCTACCTGCATTTTCCTCTACCTGCTTCCTCCATTTTGACATGATGACACGCTGTAAGTTTCACAAAACCTGTCTCAAGCATTGTGCTGGAGAAAGAGTGAGAAAAGCAGAGGAGAGGGGGAAGTCAAATCCTTTTCTGCTTAAGACGGAGCCCGTGGCTCAGCAGCAATGCTGCTCAGGGCCATCAGGAAACATGCACAAATCCACCTCATTTGCCTTGCAGAGGCAACACTCATTCAAGCACCCCACACCTTCACGGTGATTATCTTAATTTTCTTTTAGCAGATGCTCTACTTTTTTAAAGCCCAGAAGTGACCATTTCAGAGCACATGAGAAAGTTGCTTCATGGAAGAATTCAGAGCCAAGGACACCAAACCTGCAAGTACTTACTCATGTGAATTATGATAATGCAGTCTGTACAACACAATGAGGCTATACATGTTGCGTGCATTTATTCTGATGTGTAAAACAAGGACCTCAGTAAGCTGGAGTATTAGGGAAGGAATGTAGGGTGCCACAACTTCTTAAACAGTGACCCTGTTGCTTGGTCTGCAAGTTTCTTGTTTTATTATATTGACAAAGATTTGTTTTTCTACTAATCATTTTTTTTTTTTAGTTAAAGCACTCTTGAAGGTAACCCAGTAAAAAATTCCAACACAAAGCAGAAGATGCAAAAGTCATCACTTCAGTATCAACGTGCACATGGCCCGTACATTTTGTGATATATTTTACAGCAAAAAAATAAAAATTAAAAAACATAGTACATCAAAACTGTACACTCAGCCAGAAGAAGGGGGCTGCTGGGCAACCCACATGAATTTTTCTCTCATTCAGAAGCACAAGTCATGAACTGCCAGGTTCCTGAAAATGCATTAAAACATCATTTAAATTTTATTTGCCAGTTTGTTGATTTGTGCTTGCGTTTCTGAGCACGTGTGTGCGAGGGGAGAAACAGAGACAGAGAGAAGAAAATGACTCATGCCTGACAATGTTACCATGTAAATGGTCATAGCCGGGGGCTTCCCTGGGGGAATCTGTAACACGGCAGCAAAATTCTAGCTAGCCGGCAATTATGGTGCCGGCAGCGAGTCCCTCCCGCGCGAGCCACGATGTCTGGTGCGGCTGATGGGAGCGCTCTGGCTGTGTGTCCTGTGCTCTGGGACTGGGCGGCTGGCGTGGGGCAAGGCGTGGGGCAAGGATCGGCCCCACACCTCCAGGCTGCATAGCTCTCCCAGGCACCGCTTCCCCCAGAAGGGCACAACGCAGATGGCACTGGGACCAGGGCTGGTGTCCAGAGCCACCAGCGCAGGACCTTTCAAAATCACTGAAAACTAAATATGTTTGCAGTGCTCTCATTCATGCCACACAAGTTCCTCTATGACCCCCAGCCAGCCCTTCCTATGGCTGAAGAAGAAACCGCCACCACCATTGATGCAAAGGGCTCTGTGTTAAAAATAAAAACAGGGGCCTCAGCAGAAGAGAGAAGGGTTCCTGGGTGAGCAGCGTGAACCCCTGCCAGTGACAGCCTCGAAGTGCAGCGTGATGGAGATGCTGCTGGAACTGGACAGCTGAGGGACGAGCTGGGTTTTCCAGGCATGTCACAGGGATGACATCCTGCGGCTGCGGGGGCCGGGGCCGGCGAACCTGCTGGCGGCCAATCCTTGGAGTGTCACTTACATGAACGCCGAAGTAGTCTTCTGGCCCACCCTTCAGGACAAAGATAAGATGTCACGATCAGCTAATAGGAAGTGACAAGAAGAGATAAAATGGATGGGGAGGGAGGGAAGGTTTAGGGTTGAAAAGGCATTATTCTTCCCTCTGATGCCAGCCGTGCGAAATATAGGGCTGAGTTAATTAATGAGCTATTTGAGCACTTTCATCCATTTTTGCATATAGCGTTATTTTTTCTACAGATACATATAACACAATTAACCTGTAGCTTTTTAAACAATTGTACATGGCAATCCCTTCAGTCTGGTGGGGAAAACATTGTACTTTTACAGGGAAAAAAAAAAGGGGGGGTTTAATTAGAGAAGAAGATTGCAAAGAGTCTTTGTTCATCTACTCTTCCAGCCGTAGCCTTCCATCTGGCATGGGAACCCATTACCAAGACATCTGAGCATCTTACAGAAAAAAAAATCAAAAAACAAAAACACAACAGGAAGGTATCAAGTTTCTGGCTTCCCTCCCTCTCCAGGGTAGAAAATCCTATCTGTCAGCCTTAGCTCACTTGCAGTGAAGAAATCTGTTTCACTTGACAAAGTCCCATTGAGCACACAGTGAGAGGTCTGGGCTGGCAAGTGCCTGTGAAGCTTGTCCCCAGGTACTGCTGGGTGCCACCTAAGCCAGGGGACATGTCACCGCTGCTGCCCCCTGCAACCACTCCTCTGCACGTGCCCAGAGCCCACCGTCCTCCATCAGCCCCGCAAACTTAGCAGAAAATCTGATCCAGGGTGCCAGGCTTTTAAGATTGTAGCCACGCCAGCGTTTTAATCAGTTTTGGGGGGAGAGAAGTGTCTCTTGTGGGTACAATGCTGAGGACGAGAGGTTGTGATCTCTGTGCCACAGCCATACATATGACAAACACCAGCAGCAGGCTGCTGCGTTCAGCAGAGAGCTGAGTGCGTCCTGCAGACACAAAAAGCTCCCTCCACACTGCAAGGGATTCGACACTTAACCAAGCCACAATGTGTTTTGAAGCTTTTGCCAAAAAGTACAAAAACCTGTAGCCAGTGTAGCTAAGCATTTAATAACAAGCATGGTTTCTTCTGCTTGACATATTTTCCTGGTGTATTTGTTTGTAAAGGTAGAGATAAGTACAGTAACACAATCTGTTCTTTAATATCGTAGGCAAAGAAAAATCACTAGTCACTAGCTACAACAGTTGACAATATTTGTGAGACAGCTGCAAGTATATGTTTGGTGTTTTTATTCTAAAGATCTCAAATGGAGCCTGATCCCGAAAACCCTTCTTCCCTCCAATGACCCTTGACTGCAATAATAACACTAACAAAAAGAGACTGCTGGTGTAAGGAAGGAAAGGAAGATGAGGCTCTGGTTCCTTCTGCAATGTCTGTAATGGTTGTTTTCACTAAAGATAAGAAAGCAGACTTGTGTGTGCAGTGTAACAGAAACAAGCCATTCTGCCCATATGTAGAAATTTGACAGTCAGCTATGGAAAACGTGGACTTGAAAAACTCTTAAGAATAATTATTAGAAATCACAGCCAAAATAACATACATCAGCCTTGATTAGTTACATGAAAAAGCAGCCTTAAATTGACAGTTTAAAAACAGGAAAATTAGCGGTATGATTAAGTATGAATGGCTAATAAAAAGAATTTTGCTAAAACAGATTAAGGTTCAGATCAAGGTCACAAAAGGAACTGATTGAGGAAAACTGTCATTTTTGCTGGGACTCTGTAGCTGTTTTAGCAATGATGTTTCCTCTGAATCACAGCCTTGTAATGAAGAATTGCACTGCTGGGGTTAATAAAGAGTTGGCACATAGGTTTATCCCAACATTTCAGAGAAAATATTGTGGTCCAAAAAAAGGCAAGTTCCTTGTGAGATTTTTGTTCTTCTTGGCTGCGGATGCCTCCAGGAGCCTCTTTCTTCATCACAGGTCAAGAGCTGAGCCTTGGATCCATAGGTGTGATCTGAAATTCAGCATTTCCAAGGGAGAGACTTGCAGGGAGACCTTTCCCTGGCAATGCCTGTTTTTGTGCATGCAGACACTAGTGGTCCTCTGCTGCACATGGGATAGTGCCAGTGCCTGCAAACTATGGGCACAGCTGACCTCAGGAATTTCAGGCAAGAAGCAATCTTCTGCATGCATTTCCCTTCTGAAAACTACTCTGTTTTCTTGTTATCCCATTTGCACAGAGCTGGGTTGATTCCCGAAGAAGCCAAAAGCTGATGTGCAAGCACTAGCACTTCCTCACACTTCAGTCGTGTCCTGCTGGTGTGTAGGAGAAGGCGGGATGGACCACAAGCGTTCAGGTCATTGTCCACCACCTGCTGCTCCCAGCCCCGCGGGACCTGGGTGCGTGCAATTCTGCATCCGGGGCTCCTCGGGGAGGACCAGCTCCATGTACACTAAGGAGCTTTGTAGCATCAGTGAAACCCTTCAGCAATATCTGCTGCTTTGTGGATACAGTGCTCCAACGCAATAAATTGCCAACTCTGTAAGCTGGGGATCACGGGGATGAGGATCGTGTGGGGTGTTCCTCTTTTTTTTTTTTCTCCCGGGCTGGCGCCTTGCACAAGGGGGAGCTGACACGTCTGGTCTGCAACAGGCACTTGCTGCAGCCTTCGTTAGCGCTGGGCTGCTGCTCGGTGCCACGAGCTATTGCGGCATTTAGGACTGCCACCAGGCCTGATGGGGGTCAGCAAGCCGGCGCGAGAGCCACTGTATGACCGAGTCAGAACAAGGCAGTCCCCGTCCCGGCGCGCACCCCGGCTGCGCCCCTGACAAGCTGTAACAGGTTCTGTGGCGGCACCTTTTCTGTTGCTAAATAAAGAAACTTCTGTCTTGCAGAGCCTAAACCCCTTGCTGAAAGATTGAAAGGAAAACGGACGGGTAGGACAAAGGGGCTGTGTGCGATTTTTAACGTTTGTTTGTTTGGATCCTGGTTGAAGGGAATTCACATCGAGCGAAGCGCATTGACACTCGGAAGAAAATAAGTCCTCAGTTTGAGAAAGGACAACTGCGTCAGATAGGCAGAATTCAGAAAGTCAGAACCATAGAGATAAGATGACTGTGCCAGAAATCACATTTTTATTAGTACATAAAACACATGTCACTTGACAATGAGTATCTGAAGCACAGAGTGAAATAACCCTCCAGCAGTGAAGTCAATATTTAAATCAATATTTCTGGTAAGGAAAATATCTTACTCATTGATATAGATTGGATTTTTTTTTCCTTATGAATCTCTCAGGAGGTAAACAGCGTATTTCTCTTGCAAAAGCAACAGAATAGCATTGCCAAGTAGGTCTAATCATTCCTAGAATCCAATAGCACGATGCTCTGAAATTATTAATGTTGTTATAAATGCCATTTGACCTTTATGTCAAGGATGTATTTCCTTTCCAGAAAAAGGCACCTACATTATTTTCGCCCTGATGCTGCCGAGTGCGAGCCGTTGGTAACTCCCAATAACTTTGGAGGCAGCGTAGGGCACTCCGGGATTAATTGTTTACATGATGTAAGTAGCTATTGGTTCAGCTACTCAAGGCTAATATCCGTAAGAGATGTTAGTGCCTTCATGCTAACTGCTGCGACATCCTCCATCCACCCCAGAGAAGCTGCGCAGCACTACAGAGAGGACCACAGGCTGCTGAGGCCAGGAAGAGGGGCAACACAAAGACCATGCATGCCCCGGAGGCGTGCACATCACCTGGACTAAGGGACTCCTGGGCTAGAGATGTATTTTGCATTACAGAGCCATCATGGGTGGGTAAAGTACATAATCCTGGATGCAGAGCACTGCTCCCCCCCAGTTCATTGTTCTGAGCACCTTTCACAAACTCAGGCTCACTCATTGCTTCTCCTTTCATCCCTGTGATAGCCTGGTTCCTCTCTGCAGCAGGACGAAACCCCAAAAGGAGGGGAAAGGATCATCCCACCTCACAGCCTGGTGGCCAGGGCATTTTTGTGAGAGAAGAGAGCCGCGACTTTGCATGGCTTCAGGATGAGGAAAGTGTTAACCACAAATTTCCCACCCCTAGGATAGACACCCTCACTTGTAGGCTGTCCTATGAAAGATGGGAACTGACACCACCATGAGGACATCTTGCAAAGAAAGCAGAACCGAGTGGATTTTTGCTGGAGCCAGTAGGCATGGAGAAAGCATGTGCATTGGCTCCTGACAGACTCACAGCTACCCCTGTCCTCAGCTACTTGCTGAGGGGCTGCTCTGGCACAGAGACAGCACTGGAACACTTAGGAGTGCATCTCCTGAGCTGGACGAGCTACAGACACCTACAGTCACCCCATGTTCTGCTTTAGGCTCCTAAATCCATTGGCTTATTCAGGACCTTATAAAATATCCAACCACCTGCATCCTCTTAAAATTAACAGTGTAGCCCTTGAGACTGTTTTAAATTGTTATTAGATGCCTCTGCCCTGGAAAAAAACTGTCCCTCAATACCTTGCAGGACCGGGTCCTTAAGGGTGACAGATAATGTGCATCCTTAAAATAACAGGAATGATTTTTATTAGAGAAGATGGCTTCTTAAAGCTGTTGCTGTATAATGTAAAAAATAAATTAATTCAGCACACAAAAAAATCAAAATCATTTTCCCCAGGTTATAATCCCTCTACAGAAATATCTTCCTCTCTCTTAAAAACACCAACCAACCAAAAGAATGTAAGTCTATAAAATTAAACGACATTTCCCGTTCAATACCAGCTTTGATTATTCAGCAGGGTAGAGTACAGTTTTAAACTACCAAATGCGCTTCCTCTTCTTCTGCTTTATGACTTTAAACTTCTTAAGACTTTTAACACAAATAGTAGGACAGGCAGGGCAACCCACAGTACTTTTTATGTGCTTCTAACCCCTCCCCATGGAGGCTGCTAAAATAGTTGAGATCTTTGAACCACAGTAGGGTGGCACTGGCTGGGAGCTGTCACTCTCTAGCAGCTCTTCTGATACGATTAATAGAAAGAAAGCTGCGTCAGGATGAGTTTTTGCACAAGACAACAGTGTGCATCCCCAACGTCTCCGTTCAAAACGAACCACCTGGCTAGCTTCTTAAATGTTGTTTTTAAACTCTTGTCCAGCATCACGTTGGCCCAGACCGCAGGTAAGGCACACTTTGGTTAAAAGACACAGAAAACTGTTCAGCAACGTGAGCAGTGACTGATGCAACCAAACCCCTGCTGAGCATAAACCCCTACCAGAGGAATGGATCAGAGCTGAGATTAAATCAGCTCGCACCTCACAGCCATCGAAACCTATATTTGACAGAGTTTTGCATTTGATTTCTGAACGGATTCGGCGATCACACCTCCCAGAAGTGTGATGCCATGAGAATCCAGTGCTGACAGAGAGCAAAGGGTTTCCTAACTCGCAAGAGATGGATCCCTCCTCAGCAGGGACAAATGATGTGACAAATAATCACACAGTTTGCTGTGAATTCGTGTCCTGTGGGAATCCCCAGCCCGGCAGCGTGGATCCAGCAGCTCACACAACCGTGGGGCCAGAGCCCCAGCTGATGTGCATGGTGGCGGCTCTGCTGGATCTGACCGACATCCTACATTCACTTAGGATTTCTGAAGGGAGAATTAAGGGGAAGAGGGGGATGACATGCCCACAGTGTTGCTGTTTTGGAGGGGGATGAAACGGAACCAGCAAAATGTCTGCTACCAAAGGGACACCAAAGCTACTCCTAGTGCCCTGATATATAGCTCTTCCTTAGCAAACCCCGACCTGCGTTGCTTAGCCTAGAAAGGCATAAATGGTTAATCTTAAAAGCAACCTGGCAGAAACAGGGTTTGGGAACCAATTCCCCAGATTTACACAGTGGTGTTAAAACCAAGCAGGACATTAGGTGATACTAGGTGGGCAGGCAAGCTTAATGGCCAATGTCACTCCGTCAGCCTTTTCCCATGAAAAAACCTGCACCTTAGGTGCTACCAAGTGCTAATTTGTTAAGAAACCCTTAATTGAGTGACAGTTAATTATTGACAGATTTGAACTACTTTATCTCTCAATCAAAACCTGGCTCTGTCCCAGGCAGCAAGCAATTTACAGCCACAAAAGGTAAATCTGGCCACGTGCAAGCTTTTTATGCTGGGGCCTGATGGCTCTCCCTCCCCCACCCCAGGTTTCTGCTAAAATTTCTCTCTGAAGGAGCCAATGATCCCCTGGTGATCACCATCCCACATCAAGGTGGTTACCCTGCTTAACCCCACTTGGCACAGAGTGGGAATTGCCAAGGGGACATCCATCTGGAGCTGCCTGAGATAAGAGGTGTCCAGTGTTAATAAACAGGCTTCCTCTACACCTCAGCAGGGCCTTCCTTTTCTAAACAGTCTTCCTTTAATGTTGTAAAATGTTTTTTTCCATGTACTCAACAATCATGCCTTTGGTGGTGGGGAAGGGCCAAGGGAGAGGAG
>VXAA01006994.1:0-13692 GCA_013399115.1 Anseranas semipalmata
CAAAGCCATGTTTCCACCCTTTACTTCTGTAGCTGTAAATTTTAGTGGCACTGTAGCTCAGCAGAGAAGTAGGCTTCTCTTCTTTTAGAGAAGAAATTATATTCTGTGATATGCATAATGGTAACTACCATGGGCGCCCTGCTTTTCCATGATGATATGAGGTGATCCTACCAGACTGTCAGTGACCTACAAGTTGTAGAAGACCGCAGTGTTGGTTTACCATGGCACTAAGGTGAGTGCATTAATCCAACTGCATGGGACTTGAACTATTACCCCAGACTTTTGCACAGCTTTTGTTTTAAACTTTCTTGAGTGATAGCTGTCCAGCAAAGCGCTTCTTACTCATGTGAACACTTAAAGCTGATTAATGTGATATGAGCACACTGCTGTCAGCTGGGGAGCGTGGTAACCATTTTGCACCCTTACCCGTAAGACAGAACTCAAATTATACAGGTGCCATGTTCTGATCTTATGTTTCTTTGCAGCACATATGACTGAAAATAGCAAAGCTGACATCTGATATGCACTTTTCCATGCCTGTTTAGTAAGTGAAAGCTGAAATTATATCTTTGAAATTACCCTTCAGATGCCATTCAAAGAATATTAAGAATAAATTAAACAACACAAGACTGAAGATCTATGACTTTAGCTTCCAGCAAAGTCAGCCTTTAAAGTCAAGGTCTGTTTTCTGAATCTTTCCATAAGGTGCACAGCTGGGCAGTTCAGTCCTGTCCAAGAGGAAGTGAGGAGCAGGGCCTTATCAGACATTTACTTTCATCTCTTTGGCACTTCATTGTGTGAGACTGTATATACAGAAAGCAGATTGGTGTTTAAGCTCCCCACAGACCACAAAATATTGCTCTTTCTGCTATCTTCAAGGACTTCAATAAGGGAAAAACTGCCAGTCTTTCTCTAGAATGATTACTTGGAAAATGATGTTTGAAGAGTGAGGGAGGATGACATTTTAATTTGAGGAAACATTTCACTTCCATTTATCTATCTAATCAATTGATTCTGCTGTCATTAATGTTGCAGTGTGTGGCAGGGAGGTGGCAATCTTCAGTTTCTACTGGAGATGTGGAAGTCTTTATATTCTTAAATACAATATTTTCCAATTGTGAAGAAGCATTCCAGCATAAGTATTGTGGAAACTGTTGTGAAGCAATGCAGCACTGTGTGGGCTTTGTCCCAGGAGTGCATGGGTATTCATCCACCCAAGAGACCATACCATGTCCCTGGCCTTCCTGCAGAGAAGGGATTCTTCCTTGCTTGTTATGAGGTGTAGTCTTTTAGTTGGTAATGTCATAACAGGACGAGGCTTTGAACAACATTGAATTACTTCTGCTGTGCCAGGCATGGGCTGTATACCCGAGCCTTGAACGCTTTGAGAAAACAAGAAAAACATACGGAGGGCTGATGGCTGTTGTCACTTACAGAGATTACCCATTCTGGCCAGCGCTCCAGGTAGTCGAACGAGGAGCCAGTTTAACAAGTCAGGGACACAGCCGGTGCTATAGGAGAGTTATGTAGGATCTGCTGCTACCCATAACCTTGATCCATGATGGATCAGCTTTTGCTGCAAACAATACTGCTCCACATGCTCCCTCCTTAAACTTGCATAGAGGAACAGTAAAGCAGAGTTTTTGGAGATAGTATTTTCTCAAGAAAAGATGGCTTCTTTTTTTTAAAATAACTCTTCTAACAATTATTCTGTAAAGGTGCTTGGGGCTGATTTTAACTTACGTTGTGTTTCAGATCTGGTGTTAATGCTGAAAAGTGTTCTCAAACACTAACCTCTTCACTCAATAGTTTATGCGTATTGGGGAAAAAGAGAGTGTAAGCTGTATGCTTTTGAGTTGTGAGCATGCAATTGCTACAAAGGAAAAGGTGGCCTGATACCATATTTTGACTTGTGGGATCCCATGATACCATCCTGAATTTGTGCCGTACTTATTTTCTTCTGGCATTTTAAACTTCCATATCTCATTGAATCATTATCGGATATAAAAGAATATTTCATTTAAAGTAATTTATGGAGCCCCTTTTAAAGCAAACAAGCTTGAAATTGTATCCATACACAAAATGTGGATGGATATCTCTGAATCATTGAAATAGGAGAAAAAAATTGCAAGTCAACCTAAAGTGCACAATTTGAGGTCCTTGGAATACTAGAGAAAAAGCTTTTAGGTCAGTTTTGACTTAAGGGTGTGTGAAAATGCCAGCAGTGAGATATTTCAGATGTTTTCTGAGCTCAGAAAGCAAGACTTTGTTTTTGCCAATAAAGAGAATTTCATCAAATATACTCAATTTCATTGTGGTTTCTCTTTTATCTGAAATAACCTTCTGAGCCTGTGTTTTTTTTCTATTTCCTCAGATCAGAAATGATAACAAAATGCTTCTGAAAGCGTATTGTGTAATTATTAAAGCAGCCAGGGAAGAGCTTTTCTGTGTGTTAGTTTGTGTTCTGTAAATGAATGACTTATACAAAACTCAGAGCAAACAAAAGTTTATATAAAGATTTATTATTTATATTTATATATTTATTATTTATTTATTATTTATTTAAAACCGGAGTCTGTTATTGCTTTTGCGAATAAGTTGCATGTATGTATANNATATTTATATATTTATTATTTATTATTTATTTATTATTTATTTAAAACTGGAGTCTGTTATTGCTTTTGCGAATAAGTTGCATGTATGTATATGTGAATTAATATGTTAGTGGGTTTTTTAGACCGTGTATAAGGTAGATATGGAAGAAAAATTTTAGAAGCAGAATTATTATTCTTCTCCCTTCAGTTCTATCATTATGAAAACAAAATATTTTAATGCATATTTTTTGTCAGAATTTTCCTTTGACTAGCTAGCTCATGGATGTCACTTCTGTATCAGTATATCCAATAGATTTGAGATATCCTAAAATATAACAGTGGCAGGTGGTTGAAAAGAGCATGAAGTACAAAAATATGCTATTGATATTTTTACAGAAGAGAACAAATCTAAAGAAATATTTAAAATACAGGGAAATGCATTAAAAACAATGGACAAATAAAGGTACTGTTTAGTATGTGTAAGAAAAATGATAGAGGTGTGAAAGAGATGTTTTGTTGTTGTTTTTTTTTTTTTTTTCTGGAATTATGTATTAAACTAACATTCACAGTTGGAGTAATGGTACCTTTTGGGGCCCCTCTAGAACTTAATTCTTCTAAGCCGATGTTGACTGAAGCAGCTATAACACACAGGAACAGTTCCATCACACCAAATAATTTAGATGATAACTTATTCCTAGTTAAATTATGGTAAGCAATACGAAGATCCGTTAGTTTCTGCAATGTTAATCCACACTTGCAATGTTGCAATCTAATAACACATTTTGTCAATAGGTCTTGACAGCTATGCTAATCTGTGGAACTGAATACTGTAAGCTGTGATTGAGGTAAAGACTAAATCAAGCTTCAAAAAATATTGGATGTAAGGCAGGTAACATTTGCAGCTAAAACAGCTAAAAGAACAGATGCTGAGTTTTCAGATGAGTTTAGTTTGTGCTTTACTCGCTTAAGGCTGTTGTAAACAGACGTACCAACTTATTGCTTCCTAATTCTTGGTCAATAATTCTTATCTTTCTGTTAGCAAAGCCTGGCACCAGCCAAGGTCCCTGCTTGTGCCAGTTCTACTGATTCCATTTCCATTTGATATTGGAGTATTTTCAGCTAAGATGGGACCTAACAAAAGTACCCCAACTTCTACTGGTGGTCACTGTCTCCATGGCCTTCAGGGGATTGCAGGCTGCAGAAATGCTGAAACTGGTGTTATTTGTATATATATTTGTATTTGGTTGAATTGACTCTCTTATTCTGAACTTAGCCAAGCTAAAGTTTGCTTGATCTTCTGGTAACATGAATGGAATAATCTTCCAGCATACCTACAGCTTCCCCATGGAAGTCCAATTTCAGCCCAGTGAGTTCAGTTTTATTTCTTGGAGGAAGAAGAGAGAAAAAAAAAAAAAAAGGCAAAAAGGGAAAAAAAAAACCTTCTTTACTTGTCTTATCCACTCCTTAACAAGCATGTTGAATTAAGACACATGGATCACCCAAGTTCTTTTAGCAAGAATGATATGAAAAGATGTGGTGGAGAGAGGCCACAGGAGACCTTTCCTTTAGAAAGAGCAGTACACAAAGCAAGTGCTTACTTCATGTGAAAATATACTTTATATGCCACTTAATTTATGTCAGAGTTGTTAGCAGGGAAACCTGATCTCTGTAAAAGTGATCCATCTGCTTTCAGTTTCTAATGAAGAAGAACAGCGTTTTAATTCGTGAGATGGCAATTCTGCTTCTGATGAGCAGTAGAGGGAGACCTTTGTATTTAAAACAAAGGTTGAGCTTCCACAAAGTCAGTGGTTTTGGCCAAATGACTAGGAAAGCAAACCTGAAAAGTTGAGCTATACATATATACTTAGGGAGTTTTATAGGTACACCTAGGGAAAATTATCCCATTACTCAATGGCTTGTACAATAAGCTAACTTTATTAGTAGAATTACTTTCATTTTATGGTGGCTTGTCTGCATTCTCAAGTAAGTTGATTTTTTGGCTGCCCCTAATGTTCTTGGATCCTGAGTTGTGCATCCGTGAGGACAGCCGGCTTTACCTGCTGCCTAGGAGAGGTTTTCAGGGAGGGTGCAGTGAGGGGCTGTTCCCCTCCTCTAACTCACCTCACCCAGTGTGTCTCCAGTAAGGCGCTCACCTTGAAGGATGCGCTCCACCTGTCTCACTGTGCCATGTTCATCAGCTTTATTTTTGGCCATGTGTTAGTCAACACTACTCGCTGCTTTAAACCATGGCTGATGTTTTATGGTGGGGGCAGTGAGAAATTGAGAGCAATTGCGTTAGTTAGGATTATTGCTCGCTTTCCTCTTGTCACCTTTTTCTTGATCATTGATGCTCCCTAGTTGTAGTGAGGTCCTGGCTGGCCTTTCAGTAGCCATTGCAACCTGCCTTTCTTCCCCTCAAATGAAAGGAGGAGAGGACTGCTTCTTCTGTGTACAAACCTTAACTCAAATGTCTGCATCTGTCACATCAAGATTAGATTAATGTAACACACATACTGTGCTCTGGACTAAACCTTTTAAATCAACCTCAAGTTGATGAAAAGTGATTGTGATACCTGTGGTGCCTGGGACTTTCCTGGATGCAGTTCAAGATGCTGGGTTTCACCTACAGGTCCATAGATGGCCCTGGAACTTTTTCAGTTGACAAGATGATTTGTTTTTTGTTATACTTAATATGAGGAAGTGGAAACCTGTAAGCTGGATCAACTTTTTTAATAGTGAGAGATGCTGTTAGACTATTTTGTGGGTAATACATTTCTTTTGAGGGCTGGGAGGAGATGGTATAGAGAAGGGGAAGATGATACGCCATTTTGTGATGAATTATTGTGGTTTATTACCTGGCTTTGCTGAGTGATCTTGGCTTTATTTTGTACCTTAAATGTACAGATCTGCTCCAGAGAGCAGATTAGTGCCAGTTTCTGCCCCTTCCATATCTCTTCTGCTGCTACTCCATGTAGTGACTTGAAATAAAATTACATACCTGGAAACTGACAGCCCACAACCAAACTAAAGAAGTTCCTTTCTCTCTTTCTCTGTACATTGAACTACTGGGTTGTAGAACTTGGGATGGTCTTAAATTCTTTAGTGGGGTTTTATAGTCACAGCAGAGAAATGATGTCTATTGCCTTTTTTATGTTATAAGTCTGGTACGTCTCTGACTTGTAAGACTATGGAGGGGATCAGGAGGTAATCCTTACAGAAACCTCAGCAGCATTGGAGGATTTACTTGGTTATTTTTGACTAGCTGGGGGGAAAAAGGCCAAGTGCCAGAGTTTTTCCGATGGAGTCCAGTGACAGTACAGCTCTAAATGAATTACCAACTGCTGGTTAACTGCTGTATGTGAAGATTTGTCTGTCTTCCAAGCATGTGTGAAATGGACAGAGGTGTTGCCTTGCAGTGCATGAGAGGCACTGTTGCACTGCAGGTGGATGCTCTGCTCTCCCTGTGAGCTATTTCACCAGCAGTGCTTTTCCTGTGTTTAGTCATCCGTGCAATCTTTCAAGTAGAAGAAAAACACAGTGAAGTTATTAGTAATTCTAGTAAAATCATTTGACAGAAGCTTGTTAGTCATTAACACAGAGTTGTCTTCTAGAGCATCATGTGATTGTTGAATGGGTTTGGTAGTAATATATCAGCTGGAGATGGAGCAGAAATTGGCCGCCTACTTTTGTGGAGGCTACAAAAGCTATCACTGAAGGATGAACACAGTGAGTATGGACTGAAGAGAAAGGAGAACAAACTATTGGTACTGCCAAAATATCTTTCTTCCTCCCATATTCCCAGAAAAACAAAATGCAAAGGGAGAGAACACACATCCAAGGATGGCTCGCAAGTAAGAAGATCTGAAATAAAGTTAATAGGTTCAGAAAATTCGAATATGGTACACTTATCTGCAGGTCCACCATGCATTTTTTAGTATAGAACATAGAAAGAAATTAACTGTATTCATTTTGGAGGTGATATTTCTTTCCTGCAACTTTTTTCCACATGCCCCCCCGAACAGTTTTTCTGTGTGACTTGTTTCAACACCTTCGTTGCAATTAATACACTAGAACTCAAGGGACCCTTCAGCTAAGGGGAGTGTGCAAACTTGTTTGTCCTGCTGCAGGTTTTTATCTAAGCCTCTGCTGCCAGTCTGTCGAGCACTTCAGTCTCTTCTACTGAGCAGTTCTGACCAAGAGGATATTTCTTTTTACAAAGCAGATAGGAGCAATGAAGTGCCTACTCCACTGTGTTCGGCTTTACTTATCTTGCCAGTTTTAAGTGTGTTCAAGAAGCTGACTCTTCCAATACTTTTTTCCTGCTGCCTTTTCAGAGTATGTGATTGGCAGCCACTCACCCAGCATTACACCCTGGAGAATCCAACACAGCTGTGGCAGCCTGAGTTCTGCCCTCTTACACTTGCAGAAAATTAAGGATTTATAGCAACTAGAAAAAAGGTTATGAAAGATATTTATATTTTTTCCTCTCTACAAAACATTTACCTTTTTTCACCCACTGCCTGTATCTCACTTGTTTTAGCTACTTTGTTCTCAAAATTGCACAGTTTCCTTGGACTCATTGGGCATTTTAAAATAATGGAAAGATTTGCGTTTACATCTGATTTTTTCTCCCTCAGAAATGATGTTGTGAATCTGACCTTCATATAGACCTTGCTTGCTGCCTGTGCATCTCTTCCTGAAGTGCCTGCCATTGCTCTGGCCTTGTAGCAGAGTGCCAGATAGTTGCAGGGATGTACTCTTTATGACTGTATGGTTTTGCAGCACTCCTCTACTCCATATTTAACAGGAATTTAATGTGTCCTGCGGAGGCTGACAGGACTCATCTCATATAGTGTCATTACCTTGAGATAGCTGCTTCTCCTCCCTCAAGGTTACTTAATAGGACTTTATTTGCTTCTGAGTCTGCTATGAAAATGTTAGCTCTTCCTTGTAGGTGCCAGAACCACTGCTTAGTGGAGCAGACCCTGGTAGTGGCTGTGGAGGTTTCCAAAAGTACTTCAGTCACATTGTCCCAGACCAAGAGGTTCAGTAGAGGGAACAATTTAAACATAAACAGGAATTTGACACAAATCAGCAGGTCCACGCTTACCAATGCAGAGAGGGATAGCAGAAAGCAGGAGGGGACGGAGGGACTCCTGTATGGGCAGCTGCTTTTATCTTCCCTATCATAAAGCTCTACCTGTTCACTCACACATTAACTTTGTAATGAACAAACATTGTTTCTAATGTGGAAATATAAATGCACATTCATATGAGCTTTGTAAAATATATTCTAGAACTAAGTGCTCCTATGGTTCTCTACTTTTAAGAAAGATTTTGGGCAGGATATCAAAACCAATGAACAAACGCTCAATGCAGTCTAGCAGCAGATGGTCTGAAACAGCCTATGGACTAGCTATCTTTTTTGAAGTCCAAAATGATACTAACCAGCAGAAGTGAGGATAATGAGATGAGCAATTTGTTTAATGACAAGTAGGCAAAGAAATTTGCTTTGTAATTGGTCTGCCATGTGAGGCTAAGGTTAAAGCATTTAAGAATATAACCATTTGGGTTTTAGTGGCGTTCAAAGTGTCACCATTTTGTACTGCAAAAATAAACTGAGCGATTTTAGGCTGAAGTTGATAGGCAGGGATCATGGGAACAATTGCAATGAAAGCACTGAGGCCAGCAGAACTGGTTTGGGTATATTACACGGTTGTTTTTCCATTGTATTCTGTGACTGGCATAATGAAGCTATCAAGTGCTTCTCTATAAATTGAATATCTACTTTTAAAAAAAAGGTGGAATTTATTCTAAGAATGATTCTAGTTCCCATTACAAAACCAAATGTATATAACTTAAGCTGCAGGAGAAATGTATGTATAAGAATTATTGAGTTTTCAGACTTTTTTCAATTGCGTAGTGCATCATGAAAACTGGAAGAAATAAGCCGAATGAATGTTATGCTGGCTTCTATATAGGGTGATCCTGGAACATAATGGCTGTCAGAAAATGACTATTGATGAATGTCAGTGTTGTATGACAAGCTGCTGTCGCCACTCACATCATGCTTTTGCCTTTTCCAATGCGCTATGAAGTCACCGCTCTAACACCTGAGAAGAAAACATGTATAGCACAACCCTGCACCCTTTAGAATGCTGCAACCTCCCACACTTTCCACCACGCTTCTGTGAAACTTGCCTCAAAATTCAATCCTCAGGCCCATCAGCCAGTGCTTGTTCAAAATCTTTTTCTTGGAAATCTCTCTGCAGCTTTTCCTGTCTGTCCCTGATGAAGTTGCTGTTTTGTTCTGGTTTCCCTTGTGAAAATGGGTGGTGTGGGAGCAGCTGGGAGTGGGGGACCGGTCACCTCGCACCTTGGGAAGCAGTGGTCCTGGTGCTGCCCATTGTCAAGGGGAAGTGTTGTGCTCCACCGTTTACATCCTCAGAGTAGGAATTTCCCTTGGAGCACAGGGCACATGCGGTACAGAGCTAATGCTCAGAAACAAAAAACAAAACAAAAAAAAAAACAAAACAAAAACAAAACAAAAAAAACCCCACAAAATTTGCATTTTGCTCTTGAATTAAAAGCAAAACAAAAACCACAACTCTAGGTATTTTTGAGAAACAATAAGTACCTTCCAGTTTTGTGTGTACCACAGCTCTTGCCATTTTGATATAACTTTCACGTTGTTTGGTGTGTGATATTGTGTGATACAAAAATGCCACTGAATTGTTGATTTGAGCACTCCACTGGCACCCCAGAAGACTAGTGCAGAAATCCTATGGGCTGGGATCTTCTTGCAATAGCCGCTTGTTTAGTATCTTAACATGTCAAGTAAATTAATTTTACCTACATATTTAATACAAATACGAAGGCTTTATGTCTGTACTGCTACTGTGACTGCATGGTTGCTAAATATCTGGAAACCTTGTTTGTTTGCAGTGCCTATGGGAAGGCACCAGATGACGAGTTACTGATTTAGCTGGGAGTGGAAATAGCCCAAACTGATTAAGAACCCATGGAGACACGGGCAGCTCAGGAAGTGTGGCGTTTTCACCCGCCACTGTTTTTTTGCTGATATTGGGCCAAGTGCTGTCTGTAAACCTCTGGAAGAAGTGGAGAGTGATACAGCTTATCTTTCTAGTGCCTGCTTCTTGCACCAGGGCCAGCGTTATTACTGGTCACGGTCTTGCATGTTTTGGGGACTGCTGTTGCCAGCCTTTATCCCTTCCACTTCCATGACAAACACTTCTCTTGCAGTCCCTTCATCTGAGAACCATGAACACATTAAAGGTTACACAAAGTTTTCCTGCAGTTCAAATGAGTTCATGTGGAAAAAAAATCACACCTCATGCTTGGTAAAGTTGCCTTTACCGCTCTTACATCAGAAGAGTTTAAATAAATCACCCTCTCTACCCTGCTCTGTCTTCCAGTGTGTCCTAGAAAATAATTCTTGATTATACCATTAGGAGGAAGATACGGAAGGAGGACAATAAAACTTTAAAACACAGTTGTTGGTAGTGCTGTGCAGCTGTGTTCTCCATTAGTTGAGGCAGCGGTGTGATGGGCTGTTAAATCGGGCCTCTTTCTCAGTCCGATTTCTTGAGATCTCTGCTGTGCCGGCATCTTCTCACCTGAACGACTGCAGCTAGCTTCCAGATCTTCAGGGAGATGTTAATAATGCACATAATATCATTGTCATTTAAGTTGCTCTGTCCCTTTCTGCTCCTTTTATCTTTTTTCTTTTTGAGCCTTCTACTGCCACAAAAAATGAGAATAAGATGCTCAAAACCCTTGACAATGCACCTGAGAGAATGCTTTGCTATCCTTAAAACAGGATGGTAAATAAGCCATTTTCTGTCACATTTTTTTTTACATTCTACCCATTTCCAAGGGTACATCGACCATGGCTTTATAATTGGTGTTTATATTGGTGACAGAAGTTGAATCCTTCCTGTATGAAAAGACATCTGGTAGCAGTGAGTGGGTTTTTCTTCTTTAGTCCTAACTTACGGTCTTACATTGTACAAGGGGCTGTGGTGGGGGCAGGAGTCACAGGAGTAGTGTCTCCTGAAGCAGAGGTAGAGGAAAGCTTTATAGTGCACTGTTAATATGTGGCTAGCGTCAAACAACTGAAAACATAGACCTTTGGGATTTGCTTTTGTATTTTATAATTGGAAAAATTTGCTTCTCTGAAGCAAAGAATGCTACCTTGCCCAGGGGGCTTGGTGATCTTACAGAAGGAAAGCTATACTAGATTTCAAAGGTATAAACGAAGATCATAGATTATCTAGCAGTCTGTCTAATTGCGTGATATCTACCTCAGTGAATATTATGATAGGTAGACAATAGATTCAATAAACTATTAAAATTATTCTTTCACGATAAATACCTTAGACTAGATCTTTTGGATGAAGTTAAGATGTTTTCTTTCTCCACAACATTTTGTCTGTGTAGTGCCAAGTCTAGAGAAGATAAGACATGAAAAAATGAGTTATCATGCTTGGTCTTGTCATAAATTAGTCATGCAAGATCTTGTCTTACGTGTGCCTTCCAAGGATTGTTTGTATTTGTGCCAGCATGTATTTTCCAAGAGCCATTTTAAAGAACTTTTTTTAGATGTTCTATAAAGATATTTATTTAAATAATGATACTTAGGATTTTAAAATCTAATGAGTAACATTTCTTTTCACGTATAAAGAATGCTGAGTAGAAGTAGCCCAATTTTTCTTCCAGACAAACACTGTATGGCTTCTTTCTGAGGAACTGGGTGAATCTGTGCAGCTTTCAGCCCAGAGCAATGAGCTGTTTCTGTCTCCAGGAGTTGAACTGGTGTGCTGCATGAGGTGTTGTGTAGACTTGGTCTGCCTGATGCAGCTCACTAGCATGTAAAGTAATTAGGTTTTTGTGCTATTAGAGATGAGGAGGGGTTAACTTGTAATCCCATGTGTGTGTTCAGTATCAGTTGAATAATGAGGCTGGAGGGAGAGTAATGAGAGAGAAAGAGAATTTTATCCCAGATATTTTACATATCTGAGGCACAAGCTCTCCAAATTGGGAGATGCATATGAGATGGAGGTCTCTCGGTGATAATTAGGACTCTTTCCCCAGATTAAGAATGTTTCTAGGTTTAGTGATGTGTGTGTCAGCTAATGCCTAATTTCACAGTATTCTTGCATACTTCTCTGGTTAGATTCTCTAGAAGTCTTTTTTTTTTTTTTTTTTGTCCTAGAAACACAATATTTTGTAGAGGACTGTTTTTGTGCACTTAAAATTCTGAGATCTTATTTATGACAGCTGATTAGAAAAGAAAGATGATGTTAGTGTGAAAATAGTCCGTAGAGACTCAAATATGAGCTGGAAAGTCAATAAATAAAAAATATATTGCTATGTAAGGAATGTCACATGGTGTTGCCGTGTAATATGAGCTCAATTACTAAATAAACACCAGCACATCTTTCTTGAAATGAAATAGTGAGGGTTATGCATATGACTGATAAAAACCCACTATACAGTCCATCTTCTAGACTGGAGGAAAACAGTCTTTAGATTGTGGTTTGTCACTTATGCGTGCAAATAAGTTTGCCCTAGTGTGTGCTCAGTGATGGTGCAATCAGCTGCATTTACCATGCTGGGGTTTGAGGCTGAACTTCTGTCAGATTGACCCCATTATTTTATGATGGTGCAAGCCTCTTTCAGCTTGAAAGTGCTGCTCTTATATTTATCTCTCTCTTTTTTTTTTCTTTTCTCTCCATGTAAGCTTTGTGCTCCTGAGAATAATGTATATGAAACTATAGATATAAGCAAGTCCCTTGTGACTTGAGTTCTAAAATTGTGATGGGATTAGATTAAGTTTGCACAATCCTGATTCTCATTGGGAGCCCTGTCAGAAAGCTAGATTCATGTTGTGCCATTTTCCATCCTCATTACCGTTTTTGTCACTAGAATGAAATTTTTCATCTGTCATACAGGCTGGAAAAGACAGCAGCCTGCACCTGTATTGCGATAACCTTTCCAGTGCTTTTTGGTTTGACAGGCTGTGCCTTTCTGCTTTGTTCTCTGTAATGGTTTCTCAGTCTGTGTGAGGGAGGGAAGGGATGGATATCCATCTCAAGGTGTAACACATGATTAATAGTGTTGCCTGTATTCGGAGGACTGCAACTTTCCAAACTGAGCTTGCTGCAAAAAAGAATAGCAGATATTGGAAATGCTGCTAGTGTGAACCAGGTCCCTTTTTCATTTGCCTGTGGCCCAAGAATCTGAGATGAGGCTAAAAATATTAAAGTATCTAATTCATACCTGTTCCCACAAATTCATGGTTGCTTTGTCCTGCTATTATTAAACGTCCAAGAGATAGAGTTCTCCTGTAAAACAGATATGACCAACTGTCAAAGTTTTACAGTACTTAGCCAAAAATTTCCTATTCTTAATTTCATCTCATTACCATGGTTTATGCCCTGAAAATTACCCTGTTTTATCAAATTCCTATCCTTCCTTATGTTTGTCAGTAGACCAAAGAGATATAGCTCTCATTTTAATTATTCCTCACAGTCTGTAATGAAAATTTCAACAAAGGGTTTTTAAATAGATATCCTTCACTTTTATATCTCATTTGTAATATCTCTTGACCTACTCTATTTAAAAGGGAAAATAATTCATGGTTCTGTATCTATATTCTCCCTGTGGTGATATCCTGATTAAACTACCTGTATGATGAGGGTAGGTAATAGTACTGCTTCTGCAAGGGCTCGCGAGCTGAAGGATGCTAGGATGCTGTGTATTGAAGTTAATAAATTATTGGCTAAGTAAGATAGCTGTCAAGGTGTGGATGCCAGCAGGCCTCAGGGTTGGACCAGATGACCTCCAGAGGTCCCTTCCAACCTCAGCTATTCTGTGATAACACACCCAAGTGATAATACAAGAGCAGTGCTCTTGCAGGGAAAACGCAGGAACCACAATGTGTACCTCTTTTGGAGAAAGTATTCTGGGGAGAACTTTCTTGCACTGCACCCTTGTAAATAACAATATTGGACTGTTTCTTGCCCTTGCCCCCCCCCCCCCACACGTGGAATTTTATATCGCGGATGCTGCCTTA
>VXAA01006996.1:0-18257 GCA_013399115.1 Anseranas semipalmata
GCTGTTGGCATTCACGGCCGTCTCATAGAAAGCAACACTGCCCGCAGTGCCTGTGTGTGTTGCGTGGGCGCCGCCGCCAGCTGCTCTTTGCTCCCTGGGGCTTCCCGCTGCGCAAAGGAGCAGCGAGCGGGGGGGTCCTGCTTCACCGGGAGGGAGGGGGAGGACAGGGGCAGCCCCAGGGGTGGGTGAGGCATCAAACGCTGCTGGGCAGAGGAAAGTGACCACGCAGACTGGGAGGGCTGTTGGCAGTGGCTGCGAGGGACCGAAGCTCCTTCCTGGCCCCAGAAGACCCTGGAGCGGCGCTCGCCCTGCTCTTGGGGCAACGCAGCTCAGCCCTCGCTGGCCCCAGGCTCCGCAGGGGCTGCCCCACGCTCCCCTCCGGTGCCCCACGTGCACAGGGGGAGCAGCCGGGGGGCTGCAGCGGGGGGGGAGGACGGGTCATGGGGTGCCCATGCGGGTGCGGACCCAGCCAAACCCCCCGGGTGATGTCAAGGACTAAATCCAAAGGCTGTGGCAGGACGCGCTGCAGCAGCGCAGCCCCACGCCAGCAAGAGGCTGAGCCTGAGCTGGGTTGTTAAGAGGGCAAGCGAGGGGCTCAGGGCCGCGGCCAGGATTGCAGAAGTGTTTTGTGGGCACGCGCAGGCGTGTGGCTACTAGCTCAGCGCAGCTTCCTGACTCCAGTTCCCAAAGCCACCAGATGCCTGCGAGAAGAGCGGACGCGAGCAGCGCTAGGAAATGCAGCGCCCGCTCTTTCAGGCTCCGTCCGTGAAGTTGCCGTAAGGCGCAGCCCAGGGCAGCGCCGGCAGCGAGACGCCTCCCGCGCCCCGGCTGGTGACAGAGCTGGCGGCACGGGACAGGGAACGCTCGGCCCCGCGCGGCTGCTCCGGGCCAGAACCCCAGCAGGGAAGGGGCTGGGGATGCCCCGCGGGTCTGAGCCCCTGCCTGTGCCTCCCCAGGCTCGGCTGCAGCCTCAGCCGCAGGCGCAGTACCGCTGGCCCCAGATTCAGCCCCGCCACCTACACTGATTTGCCCAGCCCTGCAGAGTTGGGCAGGTCCAAGGTCGGCGCGGGCCTGATCCAGCTCTCGCGGCTGTGCCATTGTCTGCTCCTGCTTGCCCCCCGAGCGTCCCCACTCCGCTTGCTGAGTCCCAGCCTCCTCCTCCTGCTGCTGCTGCCCCGCGCCACGCTATGTGGCCGTGGCTGTGGCTGGCGGCGGTGCTGGCGGGGCTGTGCCTGCTGCGGCGCTGGCACCGGGAGCGGCAGACGGTGCCCGGCCTGTCGGAGAAGTTCGTGCTGATCACGGGCTGCGACTCGGGCTTCGGCAGCCTGCTGGCGCGGCAGCTGGACGCGCGGGGGCTGCGGGTGCTGGCGGGCTGCCTGACGGAGCCGGGGGCCGCGCGGCTGCGGGCGGCCACCTCGCAGCGCCTGNGGCCTGGGAGGAGGCAGTGGCCTCGGCTCATCCCGTCCCTGTCCCTTCCTCAGGGCTCTGGGGGCTGGTGAACAACGCCGGGATCGCCATCCCCACCGCCCCAAACGAGTGGCTGACCAAGGACGACTTCGTCAAGGTGCTGGACGTCAACCTGGTCGGCCTCATTGAGGTGACGCTGAGCCTCCTGCCCCTGGTGCGGAGAGCCCGGGGCCGGGTGGTCAACGTGTCCAGCGTGATGGGCCGGCTCTCCTTCTTTGGCGGGGGGTACTGCCCCTCCAAGTACGGCGTGGAGGCCTTCTCCGACAGCCTCCGGTAAGTCCACGTGCACACCCTGCTGCTGGTTCTCCAGGCTGCTTTTGCTTCTCTTGGCTTCAGCTGGCAGAGCCTCCGTCTGCGCAGACCCCTTCCTTGTTCCAGCGAGCACACGTGGGGTTGTTTTAGCTCCTGCCAAAAGCGCGAGAGGAGGGGCTTTGGGGACGCTTAGCACACGGACCACGTGCTGCATGACCTCGTGCCGTACCCAGGGGACCCTGCTGGCAGCCTCCGCTCTGGATTCAGCCGAGCCCCTGTGGAGGCAGCCCAAGGGAGGGGAAGGCTAAGGACGCTGCAGGGCTTTGATTTCGTTCCCCGTGTGCCAGCTCTGCCTGGCGGCAGGGGAGGCTGCTGCCCCGCGGGCTCACCCTGCCTGCCTGGACAGGGAACCTCCCTGCTTGAACCTTGTCCTCGCTCCAGATCCCGGGGGAATGGCCCCGAGGTTTGTTCTGGCCCCGTCCCATCCGGACTCAGTAAACGTTTGCTCACGTACCGCATCGACATGCTGGCATGGGGTGCACTGGTGCGCTCAGGATCCCCCCACTGTACCCCGGCACGAGGCTGCCGTGCATCCTGCATGAGAGCCGGCATCCACACACAGCCCGCACTGGATGCTGGATGCATCCGGGCGCTGGTCCCATATCCCACGGGGCTCGGTCCCCTCCAGGCTCGAGATGCGCCACTTCGGGGTGAAGGTCAGCGTGATTGAGCCGGGCTACTTCAAGACGGCGATCACCAGCACTGAGAACCTGGAGAAGAGCTTTCTTAGCAGCTGGGAGAAGGTCTCGGATGAAACCAGAGCAAGCTATGGGGAGAATTACCTGAAGGACTGTAAGTACCTCACCTAGCAGCCAAAGCAGTGGTGCTCCCTCCCTGAAGCCAAAGCCCACCCCAGGGCCGCAGGGGGTGTCCAACTGCCCTGAGACCCAGCGGAGCCATTCAGCCGCCTTTGGCATGAGGGACGAGGCTCAGCACCCAACCAGCTCCTTCTGCCTCCGCAGTTCTGGCAGCGACCAGGAAGATGCAGAAGAGGTGCAACTCCGACCTCTCGCAGGTCACGGACTGCATGGAGCACGCGCTGACCAGCCGCTACCCGCGCTCCCGCTACTCGGCCGGCTGGGACGCCAAGCTGCTCTACATCCCCCTCAGCTACCTGCCCTCCGCCCTTACGGACATGGTCCTGGGCTGGTCCTACCCCAAACCTGCCCAGAAAGCCTGAGGCAGCTGCAGGCAGCAGCAGCCAGGAGCTGGCTGTGGAGGGGCGGATCCGGCATCGCCCCGCAGCCGAGGCTGTGCTAAGAAGTTCCTGAATTTCTAGATCAACGTACATCCTACAACTCGCTGTCGCCTGCTAGCAAACTGATTTGCTGCTGAATAAAGATGACCCCCTCCTCCCTGCATGGCAGGGCTTTTTTTTTTAAGCTGTGCCACCTCCTTTGGCTGGGGCACCAAGGCTGTGCCACCGCCTGCACCAGGAGAGTCAGGACGGAAGCATTGGCATGGCCGCGCCGAGCCCCTCTGCCCACGCCAGCCCCTGCCCGCTTGGCTGTGCAGAAGGGTCAGATCCAGTTCTGCCAGCACGAGCAGCTATTAAAGGCTAAAGCAGAGCTCCTGGCACACGGATCTGCGCGAGGCAAGGCAGTGAGTTGTGATTAAGAGGTGCAAAGCTTTATAATGGGAGCTGGTACAATCCTGCCTCTCCTGCAGGATGACCCAAAGCAATTCGGGTATCCGGCTCTTCCTCCAGCTGCTGCTCAGTGCCCGGGCTGGGGCTGTTCCTCCACACCAGCCTCTATTTATACAGCACACACGTGCCAGGACTCGGGCTGCGCGAGGCTTTCGCTGAGCAGGAGCAGAGCGGGAGCTGCGCAGGTAACCCTGGGGTTTGCGCTGGAGCATTTGCAAGGGCGCAGCTCCTCTGGCTGGGACAGGCACACCTGGAGGGAGGCGCAGGAAGGGTCAGACACGGCCGGCTCGAGGACACACAAATGCTGTTTTGCTCTGGGCGGGGGGACACACAGCAAGGCTCCACCAAACCCACGTCCTCGGTGCTTCTTCCTTGCACTGAGAACAAAACGCTCGCGTGTGTAGGAGGGCCAGAAGGAAACAGCCTCTGAGTGCTGAGCAGGACGGGAGGCTGGGGACCGAGGGAGATGCAGGGGCCAGGTAGGACGAAGAGCCTGCAACCAGCAGCTGCAGCGAGAGCGCCCAACCCGAGCAGGCACCAGCTGCAAAGGGCTCCCATGGGTGGCAGCCAACAGGAAAGCACAAGGACTCGCACCTCGGATCCAAAGACAGCATACCAGATCCGCAGGCTCCAGGGCTGTCGCGTGAGCCTGCGGTGCTCTGCCTCCACCACTGCCTCCAGCTGGAGGAACGCTGCTGCCGCAGGACCTTGTCAAAAGCATTTTTCCCTTAAAGCCTGCTTGTTTCTGCTGCAACAGCCTTTGGGCCCCCCAAGTTCACAGCTCCCTCTGCAAGGAGGGGCACGAGCAGATGCACTTTGCAGACCCCAAGCCACCTACACTTTGCTTCAGCACTGCTAGGAAGCCCCTCCAGGAACCCACCCCTGCCCCAGCTCCCCCCAAGGATTTATCAAGCTCTCGGGGTGCCTTTATCCTGAGCTCACAACCTCCCTCAGCTGCAGAGAGCTGCCTGGGAGCGCCCGGGCAGTCCTCCCGCTGCGCCCACCAGCACAGGTGGAGAAGCCCCCATCAGCCGCCTGCACCTGAGCAGTCAGGGATCCGTCCCCGTGCAAAGCTGCAGGCTCCCCTGGCACCAGGTGGATGCTGGTGTGTTTCGGCACATCAGATGTGTGGGCGGTGACTCATACATCCTTCATACCCCTAATTAAGGGCTGATTAGTGATGACTAGCTGGGAGATAAGCCCCTTAGGTTGCGCACTTGCCTGCAGGACAAGAAAAGCGTTACCAGCAGCCTGGCTCCCACCAACCCAAGTCCCATGGTGCTTCTCCCTCTGATGCACACAGAGGCTGAGCTCGTGCAAGACTGGGACAGCGCTGGTCTGCAAAGTGGCTCAGGGCCCTCAGGGACGATGGCACAGCGTCGCATCCTTGCACGTCCCCAGGGGGCTGCAGAGCGCGGAGGGGATGCTGCGGCAGCACCGGGCTGGTCCCGGAGCAGCCCTGCCTGCTGCCAGCAACAGCAAAGTACAAAACCCACGGGAATTTTGGCCCCAGATTCAGCTCCATGGGGGAAAAGCTCCCCCTGGGCTTCGCGTCTCTGGGGCGCCAGTGCCCCAGGGACCCCCCCCATCTTCCCCTGGGCTGAGCTCCCTTGGCTGCCCCTCCCGTCCTGCCCCGAGCCCTGGAGCGGTGCCTTTCCGGAGAGGAAGCAGCCTCTTATCCCATTTATCTCCAAACAAATGGGAGAACCGGGCCCCTGGGGAGGGCGGGGGCCTCTTGGGGACAGTCACGTTTGGGTGCCAGTGGCCTCAGGGCATCCCAGCAGAGATCAGGAGAAGGAGCCGAGCCGCCTGCCCCAGCTCCTGCCCCGCTCCTGGCGGCACAGCCGACTTGGAAATGCAACCGGCTCCTGCAGCCGGCGGTCCCAGCTGGGATCGGGCAGCCCCAAAACACCCCTGGCAAAGCCTTCTGGCTCTCGGGTCACTCCTGATCCAATCGTTGCTGGGTCACCTGCATTGCTCGGTCCTTCCTGCTGTGTCTACCAATACTTCTGCTCTCCACAGCCAGGCCTGGTCCTTCCCTAAGCCCTTGGGAAATAAAATCCCAAGACAAACAGCTTCCCATCTCACAAAGCGTAGCATTTGTGCCATCAAAGCTGGATCGCATGCCCCAGAGTCTTAGAAGACAAGGGAGACGAAAACAAATAAATGAACCCAAGGCCCTCACGGCGGTGCCTGGCCCTGCTGAGCAGAGCACTGCGGCTGCAGCTGGGCAGGACGGAGCCTGGGCATCGGTGGGGCCGGACGAGCTTCTCTGTGCTCCTCATCCCCTCTTTGCTCCGAAGGCATCAGTCCCTGCTGGCGCTGGCTGCGGTGCTTGGCCCCAGCCAGTCCTGGATCCAATTCTTGACTTTCCCATGGGCTTGCAGAGGGCAATAACTCACCTCAGCTCCTCTCTTTCTGCCTCAGTTTCCTGATCTGTTACATGGAAACAAAACCGCATCCCTGCCCCGCGGGGAAGGCGCAGCCCTGGCGAAGGCAAAGCGTCCCCAGCCCCCGGGACAGCGCAGCATCCCTCCGTGCCAGCCCGCGGGGCAACGCGTACCCCACGGTGCTGGGGGCAAGAACAGAGCCCCGAGTTCCTGTTTGTAAACAGAGGCTGGGACCCCGCGGGGCTGGGGTACCTGCTCGCTGGGGTCACTGGCGACTGGCCTGTTGTTGGGAAAGGGCCGACTTATCAGTGCCGTTACGCTTCCCTGTTCCAGCCATGCCTTCCTTCCGAGCCGATTGTTGATCACAATGTCTTGTCTGCACTTGAAAAGGAGATTTCCTGCAATTGTTTTTCAGGACTTGCAGCTTGATGCAAAACGTTCTGCCTATCAGCCCCCTCCCCAGCGCAGGGGCAAGGCTAAAGCCCCCTCCCTTCCCCTGCAAAACTGCCAGGCAATCACCTCCCGTTGATTAATTGCTGCCTGGCCAGAGGTGTTGCTGTGGAGATAGCCATCTGCAGCAAATTCCGACAGCTGAGGAGGCATCGCAGCTCCAGCCGCCCCCATGCCTAAAATCCTGGGGGATGTGGCAGCTCTGCCCCTCGGCGATGTGCCGTGCTGCTTTTGGCCTCTTTCCCCAAAGGAAAGCCTGAGGACCCCCGAGTGTCACCTCAGGAACGGGCATGGTGCGTTCCCCCAAACCCACCTTAACCCTCAGGGCTCCCGGAGGATTCATTTTCCCCCTGCCTGCAGACATCCAGCACTGCCCTGCCCGCAGCAGCTCCGGGCCCTGGGCAGGATCAGGCCCGTGGCTTGGTGGCCACCAGGTCCCGCGTGGAGCAGGCGGCCGATGGGGTGACTCCAAAGCACTCGTGGAGCCCCTCCGGTGTCGAGGCCAGCACCTGCCCGAGGCCTCCCCTTCCCCAGCGCACGGTGACCTCAGGCGCACGCTGAGCCCGGGGGCTGGAAGTTGCGTCCGACGTCCCCTCGCACTGGGCTGTCTCAGGATATGGGGCTGCCACGGTCATTTCCTGCTGGGAAGGAGCCCGGAGCCCACCCTGCACCCTGCAGCAGCCACATCCCCGCACACACAGACGAGCGCCAGCTGCTGTGCCGCGAGGATCGCCCTGCGCAGCCGCTCCGCACGCCTGCTGGTGAGCCAGCGCCCCTCGCGCCCCTCTCCCACTGCCGCCACGGGAGCCGCGGCAAGCCCGGGTGGAAAGCCACGGAGCCTCCGGCACAGCTGGGCTCCAGCCCCACGGGCTTCTCACTGAAGCTTTCGGGGAGGGTGACAGCACCTGCAGCAGGGCTGCGGTGCGCGGTGCCATGCGTGGTGCCGAGGGATGCCCCGGTGCAGCCGTGCCCTTGGTGTTCCTGGGTCCCCTTGCGAGCTCTGGGACTGGGTCCACAGCACCTTTGCTGTGCAGCTGCAGCCGTGCTGGGATCTGCAAGCTTTCACACTTGTGGCAATAAAAGGATGCCATTACATTTCCCTTAAGTTTATAATTTCGGTACCTACTTGGAGCCCCGAGGGGATCCAGCGCGGCGCGTGGTGGGGAGGAGCGAGGAGCACTCCGGTCGGGTCCGAGGAGCACCTGCACGGCACGGCGGGGGCACGGCTGCTGCCGCGTCTCCTGCACGTTTCGTGGCCCTGACCGCGGCCCCTCTGCAGGCTGCTGCGTTTAAGGGCAGGGCGGCAGCAGCCGGGATTCCCACCGGCTCCGCGCCGACGGGAGCTGAGCCCAGGAGGTGTGGAGGCAGCTGCGGGGCTCAGCAGGGGAGGCTCCCGGGCTCGCAGCCCCGTGCCCACGCTGATGTTGCTGAGCCTTGGGGCTTGCAGGCGCCCTGGCCTGGCCCTCGTCCCTGCCACCTGTCAGTCCCCTGCACTGCGTGTCCCCACGGTATGGCCACGGCTGGCCAGGGGACGGGGACGGGAGCGGGAGCACGGCTGGGAGGTGGGAGGCTGGGGTTTGTGGCTGGCGTTTGTCTGGGATGCGAGGTTAACGTTCAATGCCAATGCAGCATCTTTTGAGGGATGATGTAGGAATTTACCCATCGGAATAAAATCCCATAGGGTTAAAAAAAATACACCCATACTTCCAGAACCTCCCCCAGAAGACTGAGCTTTGCCAGGAGAGATCAGCTGCTTTTCTCTATTTTCCGGCTGCCCTGCTCTGTGCAGCCACTTAGATTTTCTATCTCGGCTTCTATTTTAATCTTTTCCTGTGTCTAAATGAAGGCTGTTGCCCCCCACTCTTGCCCCTTATAAATAGGAATTGATTTTTCGGAGGGGTTCGGCGGGGTCTCGCTATCATCTCTCAGTGCAAGGAGGCAGAGGGGTACAAAGCAAGACCCGGTGAGCAAGTTTGCTTCCTTCAAGCCCACAGTCTCACAGTGTGACACCTACAGCTGGCTCTTTGTGAGAGCTCAGCGTCCCGTACCCCGGTGCTGCAATTCGGTTGCCACTTGGGCTGGCACCAACAGCAGCAATTGAAGTTACCGAGAAGCTGTCCCTGTGTGTGGATGCTTCCAGGGTTTAAGGCCTGGAAGGGGGAGGACTCCCAGCGTGCGTCGCAGCTCTCTGCCCTGCTGAAAGGCTCTGCAATTCATTGCTTTCCCTGTCTTTGCAGCTACCAGAATGGCTGAGGTGACCACTGCCCCCAGTGAGACGCCCGCTCTCCTGACCGAGTACGGGGACTACCACAACTGGTCTGAGCTGTTCCACCTCCTCAACTACACCTACACGTTCTGCGAGTTCAGCCTGGACGAGAACGTCAAGCGGGTCATCCTCTTCATCCTTTACCTGGTCATCTTCGTGGTGGGCTTGGTGGAGAACCTCCTCGTCATCTGGGTCAATTGGCAGACACGGGGCAACAAGAGCTTGGTGAACCTCTACATCATCAACATGGCCATTGCCGACCTCGGAGTGCTGCTCTCGCTGCCCATCTGGATGCTGGAGGTGATGCTGGATTACACCTGGCTCTGGGGCAGCTTCCTCTGCCGCTTCACGCACTACTTCTACTTTGCCAACATGTATGCCAGCATCTTCTTCCTCACCTGCCTGAGTGTGGATCGCTACGTGTCCCTGACTAGCTCCTCCCTCTTCTGGCGTAAGCACCAGCACCGTGCACGCCGCATCATCTGCGCCTGCAGCTGGGTCCTGGCAGCAGCCATCCCCTTCCTGGAGGTTGCTCACATGCAGCTGGTCAACACCGGAGAGCCCATCTGCATCTTCATGGCCCCCTTCGAGACCTATGATGAGTGGGCACTGGCGGTCAGCTTGGCCACCACCACCATCGGGTTCCTCATCCCTTTCCCCATCATCACCATTTTCAACATCCTGACGGCCAGGTTCATCAAGCGCACCAAGCCGGAGAGCAGGAAGCACTGCCTGCTCATCTATGCCTACATCATCGTGTTCCTCATAAGCTGGCTGCCCTTCCACATCATGCTCACACTGATCACCCTCGATGGCAACCACATCATCCTGCACTGCACGTTCGCCCACTTCCTCTACTTCTTCTACGACATCATAGACTGCTTCACCCTGCTGCACTGCGTGATTAACCCAATCCTCTACAATTTCCTAAGCAAAAACTTCCGCAGCAAGCTCATCTCTGCTGTGGTGAAATACATCCCCAAAGACCTGGCCAGCCAGAAAGGTGCAGACAATTCCTCCTCCACCACGCAGCACTCCATAGTCATCACAAAGGATGGCAACCCACCCAATTAAGCGGGGCACTGGACTCGCCCGCTTGTGGCTGGCAAGTGGCCCCAGGGGTCGCCAGCTCCCTGGGCTCACTGCGGTCGGTAAGATTATTTCCCCTGGTGATAAGCAGACACTTTGCTTTTAAACAACACTTCTTGGCTGGCCACCTACTGTGCTCTGAAGGCAAGGGCAGAGTGCCAGACGTGAAATGAGATGGTGCGGGGAGCCACAGACACATTGCCTCCGATGCGCTGCTCTGTCAGATCCACTTAGCTAACGAAAGAACCAGAGAAAGAGATGTTTCCTGTTTGCCAAAAGAAACGCTTGTACCAATGAGGTGCACGGCTCCGAAGCCTGCCCGCGAACCCACCGCTGAAACCGGCCCCAGCCCGCCCCGCGCTTCCCCCCGGCCGTGGCAACGAGCTGCCCTCTTCCTTTAGCCCAGGTTTGTCTGCAGCCCCCGGCTTCCACCTACCGTGTGCTCCGGACATACCCCGCTGCAAAGGTATGGGATGAAGGCTGCCCTGCTGCTCTGGTGCCATCCTGAGCAGGAACAAGATGAAATTCCTGCTTTTGAAACACAAACCTTCCCTCCCAGCACCCAGCAAGGAGCTGAAAGCCTGATTTTACAGAAATGAAGGCAATGCAACCCGGAGGTGCTGAGCATGACAGAGCTGAGCTTTAAGGAGGGGAGGAACCACTCAACATCAGCAACTTGTTGGGAGCAATTCTTCAAAACCAGCAGTAAATTAGAGATGATTAGAACTGGGTTTCTCTGCACAAGTCTGCCTTCAAACATGACGGGGGAGAATAGAGTTAGGGTTCCCGGTTTGCAGCAGGAGACCCGTCTCATTAACACCGTCTCCTTTAAAGCACCTCACATCGGGTTCCTCAGCCGCTGGGCACATTTCTAAGTGCTGGCAGGCTCCCGCCATCCCTGACATGCACTCCCTCTCAATCAAAGTCGCACCGATGGCACGCACCGTGGCGCTTCCGCACGTGCACAGATCCTCGAAGTGGGAGCACAAGCTGCAAGAAACTGCAGCATCCGGAGAGAGTTCCTCCTTGTCCGGCTTCTGCTCAGTCACATGCTGCGGGTCAAGCCCTGGGCAGGGGAAGGTGAAAGAGTGGCAGCCGCTGGAAGGGAATTAATAAATCTGAAGGCCTTGAGCTGCTTGAGAAAGCCATTTTTAAAAAAGCAAGGCATAAGCAAATTGGACCGGATCCGAGGACAGGATGCTCATCCCGCAGGCGCGGAGGGCAGGATGTGCAGGCTGCGGGGCCCGCGCAGACCCGCAGTCACCGCAGGGCTGGCCGGGGGCCGCTCTGCTCCCCCACCGTGCGCTTCAGGGCTCCTCCTGCACAGAGACGTCCTCATGGCCAGAGGGGACCGGCCTCGGCAGGAAAAGCCAAATCCTTCTCCGACACAGAGTTATTTGCTGAGCAGCTGGGGCAGAAGTCAGCCCCCCGACATGAGGGCAGCCCGCCCAGGGAAGCCGACCGACGCGGCTTACGCACCCCCTCCAGCCCGGGGCCGCGGCGCCCGGGTTTGTGTTTCAAAGGCAGGAGCATGGAGGCAGCCGCTGGCTCCGAGCCCGACCCCTCTCAGGACTTCCTTCACTCGTGCCCTCTCATTTTCACCGAAGAAACTGAAGATAAGTACACAATAGCAAGACATCTGATACGTGACATAACCAGGACAGCAATATATTCAATTTCAAGTCACTTAAACATGTAAAACTTGGTATTTGACCTATTAACTTTTTTTTTTTTTTTAAACTCTCCTAATGCATCTGCAACTTTGTGCACCGTAGCTCACAGCCCTGGAGGCCAGAGCAGCCTCACAACCCCCCCGACAGCACCAAGCAGAATTTCACCGACCGCTTCACCCAGGGGCCTGGCTCCGACACCCCACAGGTCCTGCGGCTTCCCCCCACCTCCCTCCAGAGCTTCCCTTTTCACCTCCCGTGGTAAACTGCCCCAGCAGCGGCTTCCTTCAGCACTTCCCAAATGCTCGCTCCTGGGCCACGTCCCCAGCTTGAATTTGTCCAGCGCCTGCTCCTGGCACTGGCCGACCTTTTATAAAGATTCTTTCTATATATATAAAGAAACAAGGCACAAGAGGTCAACATTTTTCGTTTTATTATTCTAAATAAAAACCACACTTTGTGCTGAACAATGGAGTATAAAAGAACCCGATGTACAACGATTTTAGACATCTACTATTTGGGGGGAAAGTTTACAAAATATACAAAACTTTACAGCAAATAGATAGTAAACACTTAAATATCAGGAGGTCAGTACCTACTATTAACTTAACGAAAAGGTTAGACAGCAATTCAACTTGGTTTTTTTCTTTCTTCTGCTTAATTATTTTGTTAAGAGACCTGGATCCTTCGAGAAAGGGGAGGACAAACCAGGACGGAGCGATGCATGCAGGGGTCGGAGCAAAGCAGCCCCGAGCACCCTTTGCAGCGGTTCCAGGCCGTGCTGCGGGGGCTGAAAGCGCTGCACGCTGTCCCCCCCCCCCACGCTCCCCAGGGGCGACCAGGAGCCGGCGCCATGGGGGCCGTGGCCCAGGCCCGGCAGAGCCACTGTGAGGGCCGCGTGGGGCCAGGCCTGGTGCAGGGCCGCAGGGGAGGAGAGCTCGGACCTCAGCGCCTCTCACAGGGCCAGCGCTGCGAGCTGCAGGCCGCGGCCCCGGCCCCACGCTGCCTCTGCAGACGAGAGCTCGCTGCCAATTGCAGGCAGCTCCCTGCAGGAATAATTCGTGATGACACAGGGGAGAATCCAAGACAGAAACATCAGGGACCTGAGCGCTCTCTCCCCACCCACACAACGAAAGCAGCCGGCAGAAGATGGGGTGGGCTGTGGCTTTCCTGTCCCTGTGCTCAGAAGGGTGGGCTTGCTTTGCCCGCTAGTGTTTCAGTGTAAAAGCTTCTCTTTTTGGTTTATGTGCACAAAAGGCTTTTGCTTCACAGCTTAGCTAGACACGGGGCCACAGGCTGCTACCGCGCGCCAGTGCCCCGAGGCGTCCCGAAGCTCATTGCAGCTCCCGGGGCGTCTCAGGAGGGTCTCGAGGCTTTAAAGACTCAGCGGTCCCAAGCCTCCCTCACATCCTTCATAGCAATCTCCAGAGCAGACCGCATCCATCCCCCATATCCTAGGGCCCCGTCCACCCGCACATCTCACCACCGCCAGCACAACGGAAGAGACCTTGTACCTCGGCGAGCCCCGCAGCTCCGGCCACGCGCTGCCAGGCCCCCACGCTCTTTGCTTGAAGCCAGTGGGCTGCACGTGGCCCCTTGTAGCTGGGGATCCCACCCCAAGGTCGCTGGCTGACCGGCAGCACCCCGCAACCAGCGCTTGGGAAGCGCAGCCCCAGCTGGCAGGCGCCTGCCCCATCTCCCGCACGAGCCACCTACCATCTCAGTACCTATCTTCCTCTGTAAACATACTGCAGGCACCAAAGTGTCAAGCGGACAAGTCCAGTTAGACATCACCAGCACACCGTCAGCTGGCCCAGGCCTGGTCAATATTACGGGGGGGGATAGGACGTGGAGCCCCCAGCAGCCTCGGCTCCCCTTTTTTCTCCCAAGCGAGGTTGGCTCCTCCACCCTGCCCTGTGCTGACACCAAGGCAGGAGGAGGCCACGCCGGTGCTCCAGGCGCCGGAGCAGAGGTTCCCCTGCAGCCCTGGGGGAGTGGGTGGATGTGGCCCAAAGGAGGCTGTGGCCCATGGAGAGCCTGTGCGGGATCAGCTGGGGAAGGACAGCATCCCGTGGGAGGGACCCCATGCTGGAGCAGGGGCAGAGCGCGATGACGAAGGAGCGGCGGAGATGAAGCGTTAGGGGCTGACTGCAGCCCCCATTCCCCTGCGCCGCTTGGGGGGAGGAGGTAGAAGAGGGTGGATGGGAGGAAGGTGTTTTTAATCTGCCCTTAGTTCCCACTGCTCTACTGTTCTTAATTGGCAATAAATTAATCTTCCCCAAGCTGAGGCTGGTTTGCCCATAATGGTAAGTGGCAAGCAAGCGATCTCCCTGCCCTTATCTCAACCCACGAGCTTTTGCACCGCTTTCTCCCCATCCTGCTGAGGGTGAAGGCAGTGGGGTGGGCACCTGCAGCCAGCCCCCCGCAGCCCCACACCGCGGCACGCAGCTCTCCCCTCACCTCGTATTGCTACACGGCTCGTTCCACGGGGCTTGGATGAGGCTAAAGGAAGATTTGCTTTCAACGGAGAGGGTTGTAACAGGAGCAAAGTGACCCAGCCGTGTGGCTGTCGTACCTCAAGGAACCGGTACAGGACAGGAAAGGATGGAGGCTGTCATCTCCTCGGATGCTACACATTAATACTCACGAAGTGCTTTGCATCTTCCACGCGCTTTGCAGACGTGAGCCAGTAATCTTCAGCACACTCCAGGGAGGTAGGTCGGTACCACAAGTGTTACCACCCTCATTTTACAGATGAGGAAACTGAGGCAAAGAGGTGAAGTGACTTGCCCAAGGCCACAGTGGAGCGGGGGGAGCAATCCCCAGGAATTCCTAGCTCACGAACCACGCGTCCAGACCACCCTGGGCTGCGGGTTGCCCCTTCGAGCGGAGGGGGAAGCGGGGTGATCTCACAGGGTTTGCAAATCACTAGTTTTGTTTTGTAACAGCATATCTTTGCAGAAGCGCAGGAGCCCAATTTACGACGACTGTGGCTTGAAAGCGCTTCCTGTTTGTGAGGTAGTATGAGTTACCTAAGGGCAGTTATAACTCACGCTGTGGTATTTGGAAAATTTGTTCCTCTCCACCTCTGCCCCACAGCAGGATAGCATGGGAACAAGCCAGTCCCACCCTTCCTGGTGTAAACACTGCCGGCAGGGCCGGCCCGGCCGCGCGGCCCCGGCAGCCCACACTGCAGCGCACGCGGCTCCCAGCGGCCACCTCGGCACGTGCCACGGTCACAGCATCGCGACAGAAGGCGAACGGACTCACATCAGTACCGACACCGTCCTGCAGCGCTCGTCTGCGAGGAGACGCGTCCGGGATGTGGCGGCAGGGGCCATGCCTCCAGCAGCGCTCCGTCCTTCCCGACGACGCTGACGGGGAGTTAAGGCCACGGTTTCGTCTCGTGCTCATCTGCCAGGATCGCGCGGCCTCATCAACACCGCTCTCCGATGGCCAGCGCTTCCAACATGTGAAGCCCTGGCATGGCCACACGTGGCCGAGAGCCGCAGAGGTGTCAGAACGTTCTTGGTGGCCAACCATGGGCCAGCAAAAGCCGGGCACGACGGTGCCGCTGCAAAGCGCCTCCTAAGAAGCAGCCGGCCCCGCAGCATGAAGCTGCTGCCCTGCCTCACTTGGCCATTCTTCCGCGGGACCTCCCCGCTCACAGCGCCGGTCCCCTCCAAGCAGCCCCTGCCCGGGCTGCTCCCTCCTGCAAGGTGGCCGACTCCTTCCTTTCCCTTCCTCTGGGACGGGGTCTTTGAAAACGGCAGCGGTGCCGTGGGCACGGCATCGTGCCTGCTGCCTGCTCGTCCCCCTGCAGCGGAGCCACGGTGCCGAGGCTGGTCCTGTGGCACAGACTCTGCTCATCTCCTCACAATAGCAGCAGAACCCCAGTGGTGCCTGAACGAGTCTTTGTTTTCCTTTTTTCTTTTCTTTTTCTTCAAGTCCAGCACCATCCTGCTCTAGCTCTGTCCCTCTCTACTGAGGTCAGGTGTCAAAATATCTTAGCAGCATCAGTTTGTGGGTAAGCTCAAACTGAGGGTTAGCCTAGTCAAGTGGGCTAAAAGGTTTAAAAAAAAAAAAAATCTAGATTCAAAACCTAGCGAGAAATGCTAAAAACACAAAACTCGTTGGCCTCTAATAGGATCAGAGGTAAGTAAACATGACAGACTTCTCGGAAACAGTGATGTAGCTTACGTGCTGTTGATTTGTACAATGCCAATCTAAAAAGCCCTAGCAAGGCCAACAATTAAAAAAAAAAAAAAAAAAAAGATTCCCTCCATGACGCCTGACCATTAAATAAAAATAACGGCGTTTTTCCACAGCTTCTGTAATGAGCATTTGCTCCTTTGCTGGCCCTGCCCTGCCTCACCCCATCAGCTGTCCGTGTTTTTCTCCGCATCTTTGGAATGGATAATGTACATGAAAGTCTGTTCGATGGTGAAGTCCGGGGGGAGGCTGCCCTTGTGCACGCCTATGTGCTTGCTCATCAGGTTGAGCGTGGAGCTGTAGTGGCCGCACACGGTGCAGCGGTACATGAGGGCTCCCGAGTGCGTCCGCAGGTGGCACTTGATGGTGGAGCGGCCACGGAAGAACTTGTGGCACACCTTGCACTGGTAGGGCTTCTCTCCGGTGTGGATCCTCCGGTGGTAGTTGAACTCACTGGTGTGGGCAAACCTCTTCCCGCAGACCTTGCAGCTGTACTTGCTGTTGCCTGGCTGGCTCTGCAGCACCAGGTCTTCACTCAGGAATTCCTCGGGCAGCTTCCTCTTCTGCAGGCCCTGCTGCTGGAGCCGGTCACCGAAGCTGGGCCGGATGTCCAGGCTGCCGCCGCACTTGTGCTGGCTGACGTGGTAGCGGTACGCCGCCTCCAGCTTGAAGCTCTGGCCGCAGAAGTGGCACCGGAAAAGGGCCTCCTCCACATGCTGGTGGACGGCCAGGTGCTTCTCCAGGAGGTGTCGATCCACAAAGCTGTTGGCACAAACGGAGCAGGAGAAGACCGAGATCCCCAGGTGAGACAGGGCATGCCACATCAGGCTGCAGAGGCTGAGGTGCCTCTGATCGCACACGCCACACGTTTGGCTTTTCAGGTTCACGTGGTCCAGGACGTGGTTGCGGACGGTGTGGAAATCTTTGGCCAAAGGCTTCCCGCAGGCAGCGCATGCCAGCTCCGAGCCGGATCCTCCACCAAAGACGCTGACCTTCCCCGGCAGCGGGTCGCTGGGGTGGACGATGATGTTGTTGTCGAACACCCCTTCCCTCCGGTGGAGGGTGAGCTGCCACTGGGTGAAGAACTTGGTCTCGCACATGTCACAGGAGAAGAGGAAGATGCCGATGTGGGACAAAACGTGGGTGACTCTGGAGTTCCGGTCCTGGAAGTGGGTTTCACAGACCTTGCAGTTCCCAGTGAGCAGGTCAACGTGGTCTCTGGCGTGCTGGCGGATCAGCTGGATGTTGGGTTCCAGGACCTTCTTGCACACCTGGCAGGGCACGGCCTTGCTATCCCGGCCGTCGTTCTCAAAGGCCAGCTCTTCCTCGCTGTCGTCACTCAGCTCAATAACTTCTTCCGACGGGCCCAGCTCCTCGCTGGCATCTTCAAAATGCAGCTCGTCCTCGCCCAAATCCTCCAGCTGAAGCTCGTCCATCTGCACAAAGCCCTGCTCTTTGGAGTGGTCACTGTTGCTGGGACAGGAGTTGCTTCCCGTGGAGATGTCTAGGGAAGCGTCGGTGGCGAAGAAGCCACCCTTGCTGTAGTCACCGTTGCTCTGGACTTTATACTGCTGGCAGGAGCTCGTAGTGGTTTGAACAACGATGTTCATGCCGCCCAGGCTGGGCTGGGCTGCCATGCTCGCGGCGGGAGCGAACTGCCCTGGATCCGGTTCCTGTTCGGTCTTGGGAGGCTGCTGCTGCATCAGGGCAAGAGCCTGGCCGGCTTCACTCGCGTTATTCCTATCGTCCTCCTTGTAGCTGCCTGCCGCCTCCCCGTGCAGGATGTAACCCCGCTCGGGGCCAAAATGCTCCCCGCCGCCCCGGACCTCCCCCAGGGAATGGTTCTGTTCGGAGGAGGCGCTGCTCAGAGGACCCGACCGGCCTTCGCCCACGGCCAGAGAGGGCTGCTTGGGGATGGCCGAGCTCTCCAAGTCGGGGAAGGTCGAGTGGCAGGCCTGCAGCAGATCTTCCATGCCCAGCCGCTCCGCCACCTCATAAATCACACCCACGTTGATTAGGTCTGTGAAGAGCTCCGAGGTGTACACAAAGCTGAGGATCTTCTCGAAGTTGGCCGGGGTGATGAAGTCCACTACGTAGGTCCGAGCGGCGTCCAGCCCCGTGTTCAGAAAGAGGTTCTGGAAGTAGCCCGCGGCGCAGGCCAGGACAGCCTTGTGTGCAGCAAAGGAGCGGGTGCCCACCAAGATGGTGACGTCGCACATGGTCTCGGAGAGCCTGCACTTGTTGAGTTCCTTCAGCAGGTTGTTGGGGTGGTTGGTGCTGTGCAGCTTGATCCTCATGCCCATCTTAGCAGCTGCTCGAGAGTCCCTGTCCTGGTCAGCTTCTTCTTCACGCCCTCATCAGCCGCAGGAGGTGCTTGGCACCCAGAAAGTGGCAGGGCAAGGGGCTCTAGGGAGAGGAAAACGTGGAAAATTTTAACACCTTAACAACCAGACAGACATTGTTCTAGTCTTACCTCAAACATCCCACCTTCCTGACAAGCAACTGAGGAACAGCACGGCTCCTTAGACGAAGACGGACTGGCACCCCTCTTGTACCCGGGAAGGGAAGAGGAGCAGACAGGCCGAGCAGAAAGCCGCTTGCTCTGCCAGCGGCGCTCCGAGGCTCCCGCTCCTACCCAGCGCCTCTGCCCTGCCGCCGCGCTCAGGTTCCATGGGGGCCTCACCTCCGGGCCTCTGCCCGCTGCGTGCCTCGGGTCTGCCCCGTGCCCCCACGGGCGCCTTGCCGGGACCTCA
>VXAA01007006.1:1201-27705 GCA_013399115.1 Anseranas semipalmata
TTTTTTTTTTTTTCCTTCTTCTTGAAAGAAGCAGGGAGAAGCAAGGAGGAGAGCTGGGATATATTTCTGAGCGAAATGGAGGAGATATGTAGCAAATGGGTTGCGTAAGCTGGTATGCTAAGGAGCACTAGGTGCTGCATTGGCCTCTGACTTATTTTTGCATATGTATTTTGAATTTTGAAAGGAATATTTGTTTAACATGGATTCTAACTAGCAATTTCAAATTTGGAGTTCTAAATTTAAGACTTAAAGTGCTGAATTTCTTAAACACTAAGCATCAAGAGCTGCAAATGAATGGACAAACACATTTAGTAGATTTTTAGGTAGACAATTTCTCAATAAAATATTTTCAGATACTAATTTTATTTCCACATAACCTTCGAATTAGGCATTTGCATTTTTATGCAATTTTTTTGCCTGTTTGAATTCCAGGCTGAGGGAAGGTATACTGATGTCTCATGGTTCACCTTGGTTTTCTTAAGTGAATTAGACAAGTTCTTATGCACCTTCTTTTCTGTTGCTTTGCTCTCTTGCTGTGGTGGTTTTGGCTTTTTTTTTTTTTTTTCTTCATATTTGTGTCTTCCAAAGAGTCTAATAGCTTTCGTAGAATCCTGGGATGAGGCTAGCTCAGAAACAGGCTTCATAGCTTGGACAGCTGTGATGCTTGGTTACCTCCTTTAAAGCATGTAGGAGGGTTTATGTGCTTTGTGTTTGTCTTTGCCACCAGCAGCTAGAAAAGACTCCTCCTGCCTCAAAGTGGGACATCCCTTGATTTTCCTGAGCTGGCTATGTCAGCATTCAGTTTCTTCTGGAATTCATACATTGAGAAAAGCAGTTTTTACATGTGTTTGTCTCACATGTTACAGAAATGTGATGGTAGATATATGGTGCTTCATTCATTCAAAATTAGATCTAATCTGGGATTTAAAGAAACTCCAGATTTAAGGGAGTAAATTGAGCCATGATACAAGTAGAAATTATCTGCTGTTTGTGATGAATGACATCAGATTCCACCAGGGTTGAATATATATGCTAACCAAATGTGTCTGATTTAGACATCTGCTGGGAAGTTTATGGGAAAGGGAAGAACCAGATGACTTATATGAAGTTATCCATTCAACCACCCACTTCAAGGCAACATGTGGACTTTCGCACACAAGAACAGGAAGGGCTAAATGAATGCATAGGTTTCTGAGAGGGCTAAATTTTATTTGAATATTTTGAGTTAATTAGAGACAGCAAAGATGTCTATGATTAATGTATTCCTATTTTGAGGTTGCTGGGGAGGGGAGGGTTACAAAAACAAAAGAAAAAACAGTTTACATCAGTTGTGTAAGAGTTCCATTGGTTAAGAACGTTAAGCCAATCAGTATTGCCTTGATCTGCTTCAGTGGTTATTCCCCCAATCGATAAATACAGAGACAGAATGGAAAACTTGGTATGATCGGGAGATTAGAGGTAATACTTGTTAGAATATCAGCTGTGCTAAAAACAATTCTGCACCGTTGCTAGAGGGAAAGAAATCAGAATCAGAATTTTCTCATTAGGGGATGATAAACAAAACCACCTTATTTATTTTTTATGAAGTGAGAATTTGATTTTACATGTTTATGTCAGTTTCAGCTTCAAATAATATTTTTGGTTCTGTGAAGCACTGTATTCTTATTCCTATTCTTACTCTTTATTCCCATGCATGTCTAGTGTTTTCCTTCCCAGGCAGCATTCAGGAAAGATAGTAATTAAGTGTAAGAGAAGTTTTATTTTTTCTTAAGAGTTATTACTTAAAATCTTGATACCCCAATTCCTGTGGTTTCTGATGAATCTGTGGAAACTGTCTAAACCTCATCACATACTACCAGCAGTTGTTTTCCTTGTGTTTTCCTTGAAAAATACTCTGACTACCTTCTTCGTTAAAACTGCAGAAAAAGTTTATTGGGGTTGTTTTTTGGTTTTTGTAAGTCTGCTATGATTTTGGAGGTCAAATATCTTATTCCTCACTGATCACTGATCTCTCCTTGAGAAAAAAAAATAAGTGGTAGCATGTAAAATATTTTTCAAAAATCTTTCTGAACTACCACCGTCTGTAATGAACTTCTGAAATAAGGAAGATAACTAATACATGTGTATACATAAAGTGCCATTTCAGGATGATGTGTTTTTTTGTTTTGTTTATTGAAATAGGTGGGGGTTTCTTTTTCTTACCAGAGAGAACCACTAACACAATCTGTTACAAAATAACTGCTACTGCATTGTTTTACCCTGATTACCTTCCCTATACATCATGCTTAGCATGCTCTGCTCTGATTCTTACTTAGAGATATTCTTTGAACTTCAGAGTGATTTAGTGGGCATTGCGTAAGCTGGAAATTGTAAAAAAAAAAAAAAAAATTCCTTCCTGGATGCTGCAAATGTATCTGTTTTGTTGTTGGTGGTGTTTTTGTTTTTGTTTTTTAATTTTCCACCTTTTCCTTCATTCCTTCCTTAAATTCTTCTTAATTCATTTTTGACAGTAAAGCTTAAATTTATCTCCTGACCTTTAAGTGAAATTTCTTTGAATGCGTAGGAGATGAGATCTCTTTCAGTCTCTTCTCATTTGTCATTTCTCTGAGCGAGAAAATGTAATCTTTTGTTGAGATTAACGCTAACATTTTTAGGTTTCAATTCTTCTTAACAATATATGAACAATTTTAATAAAAAAAAAAGTCATTTACTTTACTTTCTAATCTATCCAATGGTTTTCAATCTAATGTGTTTTGAAAATAAGCAGTGAAATACAGGAATAATTTCTTAAAAGCAATGTACATTTAATTTGGAAAAAAATTAAATGATATAATTCCAGTAGAGTTAATATTGTTAGCAGCTACACTGTTCAGGAATGGAAAGATCTGGGAGGTCGTCAGTAACTTTATTCAGCAAATGTAGCTAGTACAGGCTAAGCAGGTTCTTTTGCCATTAGCTAGCCCTTAACAAATAAAGAATTTGTTCAATGACTGTGGGATTTAAACAAACAAACAAAAAACAGTTCTTCTCCCATTATTTTAGTTTGAAAACTGTGTAATGTAACCTAAAAATTTATTTTCTAAAATTACCTTTTCTAGAGCTGCGAAAGCAATTTTATATCTATTCCATGTGAATGGTTATGTTTCATTTTGTGTTAAGAACTTAGATACTGAATACAAATTGGGTGCTTTATAATTAAAAGGTGAGAACATAATTAAGGTGCAGTTTCTGTTGTCACTACTATTATTCAGTTCAGTGTAATAAAATCAAGTATTGGGCACTATGAAATCACCTCACTTCATCAAAAAAGCACAAGTCACAAAACCCGATCACAACTATTGTGGGTTTATTTTGATTTTTGATGTCATCAGTGTGTTGATATCAAAACAACCAGGTTTTACGAAGGGTTTAGGAAGCCTGCTTAGGTGTGCCTACTGCAGGAGGCTGGGTTGGTTGTTGTTACTGGCACTACTGGATTGCTGGATCTTAAAGCAATCCCTCATACTTTTAATTCAGGTAATGAACTTTACAGTAGAAAAATGGTGCAAAAATTCAAATGAATGAATTTAAGGTAGCAAGAAAATAGCTGTCATTTACCACTTCTGCTTGTTGATGCATACAGAATTATATAGACAAACTTGTGCAAATCATCATAGAATTACAAGATGGTTTGGGTTGGACGGGACCTTAAAGACCATCTGGTTCCAACCCCCTGCCATGGGCAGGGACACCTTCCACCAGACCAGGTTGCCCAAAGCCCCATCCAGCCTGGCCTTGAACACCTCCAGGGATGGGGCATCCACAGCTTCTCTGGGCAACCTGTTCCAGTGCCTCACCACCCTCATAGTAAAGAATTTCTTCCTAATATCTAATTTAAACCTACCCTCTATTAGTTTAAAGCCTTTACCATTGTCCTATCACTACACTCCCTGATAAAGAGTCCCTCCCCAACTTTCCTGTAGGCCCCCTTTGGGGCAATCAAACAAGCAATTCCATCAATTTAATGGAGTAACATCAGTAACCAGTAATAGTTGTCAGACACTGCTGTTTTCTTTGTTACCTACTTCAGAATCATCTTGAGGAAAAACATGTAAGTTTCAGTTTATACATACAGAGTCATTTTTACAGTACATATTTATAGGCAGTGTTGACAGCAGGCATCTATTGCTAAAGTTGCTACTCTTGTATAAAATCACTTCTAGTGGATTTAATTGAGTATGCCTAAGTGATTTTTTATTTTGGATAAAACTGCCCAGTTATAAGAAAACAAAAAAAAAGAAGTTAAAGGCAAAATACATTGTTTTGAAAATGTTATATTCTTAGGATTATTCTTTTGAGAAATTTCAGTATGTTCTAACTGATCATGATCTTGAAACTTAAGAATATGGTGTCCCAGTTGTGCTAAAATTTGTCCAATTTCTAAATTTCTGAAAAACTGTAATTCTATGTATATAGTAGAGCTTTTTCAGAGGCTGGCAGCTAGTTTTTTCAAATTCTTTCATTCATGCATACATGCACACAATTTTACAGATAGGTATCTTTTGTAGATAGTCAAGTATGCTTCCTCTTTTCTTTGAAGTTGTTATCCCAGGACGGCCATGCATGAGTACCAAGAGCAGGTAAGTTAGAGCAGTCTGTATTCTTCTTTACTGTCACTAGTACAGCATGGAGGAAGAGGTTAAATGCATGGAATGGAAAGTGGCCATTGCAGGGAACGGAGGCAGCAGGTGCAGAGAAATGTGAGAGAAGAAATTAAACCAGAGGCAACTAGAAGTGGAGATAATTAAGGAAATTTAGAACAGAGAAAACAAAGGTAAAAGGAGTATAATCTAGCAGGGGCTCCTAAATTAAGAGAATCTATAGCCCCATGATGACAAACCTAGGAGATGCGTGTCAGTTTTGCTTCCATAATGATCAGATACGAAATACTGGCAACGTGTCTCACTGTTTTTCTCTGCAGTGTTCACAGAGGATAACAGCCTACTAGAAACCAGAAAAATTTTAAGGTACATAGAATTTTCATTGGTATGGAATAGACAAATAAAGAACAGGTGCCTGCTATTCCTGTATTGCAAGAAAAGGAATCACCCAGTGAAATTACAAGACATAATGAGAAATATTTTTCACGGTAGTTAAATCGGGGAAATGCAATGATACAATCTCATTTGGGTGCTGAGGAAACTGTTAGACAAGTTCATTGTCCATCAGAAGTTATGAAACAAGGTGGTCTATGTCCAAACTATGACTGAAGGGGTTCCTAAACGGCATGTTGCTAGAAGCTGGGAGAGAATAACCAGAACTATCATGCTGTCTTTTAAGCTTCCATTCTTTGCCAAGATGGAGGGTTACTGGACTGAATGGACCTTCATTGTGACCCAGACCAGTCTCAGCATAAAGGTTATATATAATGAATCTGAACTTTACAGATTTTTACTGTTCCCCTGTGCCTCAATATGCTTATGAAGAAATTTGTTCCAAGTCTGACATGAGCACAACTTGGTTGATAATGACCAAGACATGCCTTTATCAAAGTACTTAGTAGTTGCTTGCTTTTAAAGTTGTTGTAAAAGTCTCCTATTCAGGATGGATATTGACTGATGATTATTTCATTACAGTGCAAACTTGACAGGAATTGAAATGTCATGGTGTGGCTGATCTTAGAACTAGAAAAGGACAGAACAGAATTCAGAACATCTGTTTCATCTCCCTGTATTCAGGCAGAACTGAGTAGATAATAACCTACTTTGCTCCTTCCTTTAGCCCAGTTAAGTTTGTATAGCCTGTTCTTAATTTCCAGTGATAGTTTTCAGAGCATATATTCCATTGTTTTACAATATCAACGCTTTTTGTGATACTCAGTCTAAATAATTAAAGTCAATTAAGACTGACTTCTTTCTTGTTTGTATTAGCTATGGGGAATAGTTGATCACAATTTCTGACTACCTTCAGTCTTCTCTTGAGTAGACCAAACAGACACAGTTTTTCATCATAGCTGTCTTTATAAGCTTCTTATGATTTTATAAATATTACAATGAATTTTGCAGCACCATCCTGACTCTTCCAGCAGTGAACTGAAGAAGTGTTCTAATAAGCTTGTCTCTAGCATCTAAGGGGGTAAATTTCATTTATTTGCTCTGTTGTTTGTTGTCAAGTTTTATTCTAGTTATGTCCTGATGGGTGTTTTTATTATTTCAGCTTGATGAACTGAAGGGTACTGGGATAATGAAGACAGTGTTAGAGGGATTTAATAAAGCCAATTTAAAAATAAGTGCATAGGTTTTGTTAATCCCCTAGTCCCCTGCCCACAGCCATTCTTCTTCTCTTCCCCCATCATGTTTTTGACTTTTTTGCCCATAATAAGGAATTTGTTTTCGTGTCTGGTTATAGCTTAGTTTTATTAAAACTGAGATTTAAAACTAATACAGCTGAGTACATTTCACATATCACAAAGCACCTAATTAGGCAACAGGAACAGGTTAAAAAGTGAATACTCAAAGTAGAGGTCTTTTTAGTTTCAGGTGTTTTGCCATGAATAGTTGTGTCATTACAACTTCCTTGCCAATTTTTGATCAAGAACTGGTGTTTGTTATCTTACTTACTGGAATTTCATAACATTAGAGATTCTCTTTCTCCCTCTAGAATCCTTCAGAAATTCTGAGTTAAAACTTTGGAATACTAGCTGAATTTCCATAAGCAAAAGTAAAACAAACTACTTTAAAAACTGGAAAGTGGATGAAAATTGCAGAAGGAAGTGATATTTTGAAACAAGTGACCATTGATTCTGTGAGTGCTGATACCAAAAGGAATGGCAGAAGGATCTTGTGAATCATAGCAGAGAACAGCTTTTGTGTTCTGCTTGTACTTGCAGATAAACCAGTATTTAGAAATGTTTGAATTTATTCATTCTGCTCCCGTTGTCAGCAATCAGCAAGATTTGCAAGGACATTTACACCAAGGAAGGAAACTGATAGTGTGAAACTTTTGAACCAATGAAAGAATGTTTGACTCACAAATCAGAACCTTCTCAGAAGAGAGAACAGCCCATATAATCTCTTGAGGTTACTCTTTAGCTTCACCTGTGTAGCAAAGATACACGAACTTTCTATCTTCTATCACTTTGAGGTTAAGATTGAAAATGAGCTTATGATCAAGACAATCGCTTGCAGCCCAGAAAGCCGACCATATCCTGGGCTGCATGAAAAGAAGCGCGGCCAGCAGGTCAAGGGAGGTGATTGTCCCCCTCTGCTCTGCTCTGCTCTTGTGAGACCCTACCTGGAGTACTGTGTTCAGCTCTGGGGCTGCCAGCACAAGAAGGACAGGGAGCTGTTGGAGAGAGTCCAGAGGAGGCCACAAGGGTGATCAAAGGGCTGGAGCACCTCTGCTATGAGGACAGGCTTAGGGAGTTGGGGTTGTTCAGCCTGGAGAAGAGAAGGCTCCGGGGAGGCCTTATAGCGGCCTTCCAGTACCTAAAGGGGGCCTGCAGGAAAGCTGGGGAGGGACTCTTTGTCAGGGAGTGTAGTGATAATACAAGGCGTAATGGCTTTAAACTAAAAGAGGGTAGATTTAGATCAGATATTAAGAAGAAATTCTTCAACTATGAAACTATGAGGGTGGTGAGGCACTGGAACAGGCTGCCCAGAGAAGCTGTGGATGCCCCATCCCTGGAAGTGTTCAAGGCCAGGCTGGATGGGGCTTTGGGCAACCTGGTCTGGTGGGAGGTGTCCCTGCCCATGGCAGGGGGCTGGAACCAGGTGGTCTTTAAGGTTCCTTCCAACCCAAACCGTTTCATGATTCTATGAATCTCAGTGGTACCAAAGTATTTGATTTGCTAATTCAAAAAAGTACAGGAGGTGATCTGCCCTAATTAGTTCCCTCTTTACGCATTGCCAGACTTTTTCTTGTCTGTTGGGCAGGATGTCATATGATGATTTTAGATGTTTACAGGGATTCTTCTGTATGTGGCAAAATAAAGCCTGAGACAAGTAGGGGAGAGAAAGAACAGAAAGATAAATAAAATGGAGAGTAAAACAGGAATAAAAATATATGTTATAAAATTCATATGCAGCCTTTTAATTATTAACATAAATGTTCTCCTATGTGTCTGCAGATGATTGAAGGTTGGACTGTGGATGTGTTGCAGAAAAGACTTATAAAAGAATAGGCAATATGAAAGGGAACTGAATATCCCAGCTGTACAAATGTTTATTTTTGGATTACCATTCTTATCTAGAAAGATGCTTGGGTTATGTCTCGCAGTGGTCACAGCAGTACTTATTAGAAAGTTACGTTGCCGGCTCCCATGGCCATCAGATTTCCCGTTTCACTTTTGTTGGCCTAGCTTCATCTGTGGTAGCAGTGCTGGCAACACTGATAGAGGTGGGCTGCCAGCAGCCTCCAGTGTTTCACGTTTGTACTTTCCCAATGAGAGTTCTTACTTTTTCACATAAATGTGCTGATTAATTTCACTTGCAGAACTGGGTGATATGTATTCTTGCAGGCATTGCCTGCAAACTTAAAATCTGTTTTCAAAATTCCATTTTATTACTACATGGATATTTCAAACATACTTAATTTTAATTATATTTGATGCTTATTTGACATAACGGTAGAGTATGGAAGTTATAGAACACCAGTAAGAATAGTGGAGGGCTGCCTGTGATCACAAAGGTGTTCCAGTCTGCAGGGACCCATAGGCTCATTTAAAATCCCTAGGTGCGTTTTGTCAGTGTTACGCTCATTTAGGATAATGTACCGAAAAAATAAATAATTTTGTTGATGGCTCTTGTGAGGAAAGGCTATCTTGCTGATGGCTGTTTCCAAAGAGATAAAATGCTAACCAATTAAGGGAATGGGGTGACTAATAACAAAATCTCGTATTGTTGGATAAATTATTTATTCTGTGTATTCTACAGGGGAAGGGATGCAGTGTGTCAGGTTTTCTGACAGCATAATTCTATTGAAGTTGATTGAACTGTGCCAGCAAAGATTTTGATTTTATAACCTCAGCTACTGAAGCAAATAAAAGTAGTTCTTTTTTATGATGAAGCTCAAATCAGTAGCAATTAGTATTCCCCAGGCCTAATTTTCCACCTGGTAAATGAAGACAAACATAATTAGCCAAGGTGAAGTTGGGAGTTCTGCTGATAGCAGATCTGCTTATATATGGCTTCATTGAAAAGTCTGTCTCCTGCTTTTCCTCCCTTTTGAGCATGTTCTGGTAGTAGGCACTGCTCCTAGAGAACATCTTCAGCTGTGTGCTGCACTATTTTTCATCTTGCCCTGTGTTTGACTTGGTCTCTGTATTAATTTTAAAATTAATGTATAAAATAATAACCATCAATTTAGTGAGACAATTTGGAGAGGACATGGATGCAATTGCACTGTTTTTTTTTCCTGAATGCAGTGGACTGAATTTTTAAAATATTGATTTGATTGTCTCTCCTTGTTTTGTAAAAAAAAGTCCTGTAGCCTTGTATTCTCTGGAGAGGCTGTGGAGTCTCCTCTGGAGATATTCAAAACCCGCCTGGATGCCATCCTGTGAAATGTGTTCTGGGTGACCCTGCTTGGCAGGGGGGTTGGACCAGATGATCTCCAGAGGTCCCTTCCAACCTCAGCCATTCTGTGATTCTGTGATGTGTGATTCTGATCTCCTTGAGCACTGTGTTTTGTGTCACTGGCTATAAAGCCTCTTCCTTGCATCCTTTGCCAGACCGAATTCACATCTTGTCTCTTCCTGTCTGTTTACTCCATGGCTTTTTTTTTAGGGATCATCTTTTTCAGATCCTGTGATCTTAAGTCTGTTAATTTTTCTTCTCCCTCTGCTGCTTTTATGGTGGATTTGTTTTTGTTTGTTTATTGTCACACTGCTTGGCACAGCAGGGAGGTAGTTGTCCATCAGATGTGCTATAGATTTTATTACTGATCATATAATGCAGTAACAGTAGGATGTCAAATTGAATTTTAAGTTCTCCAATGTTGCTTCATTGGTGATGGCTGCCAAGTGATGTAATCCAACTGAAATGTCACACCCAGGGTTTTGTTTTGGGATTCTTAGATCTCTTTGATTTTCTCTGTGGTTGGATGCAGGTGAAGTCCCAACACAGTGTCTGTTTTGTGAGTTTTGTGACAGAATGAGATGTACTCTATGCACCTGAGATTTTCCAGGGAAAGCACCAGGAATGGCTCGGGCTCTATGCTGCAGGCGTGGGACTGTAGCAAGGTCTCCAGTTAGAGCACCCTGAACTCAGACAAAGCTGGAAGGAAAACCAAATGTCTGTGGAGCTACAACTAGGTCAAATTTTAAATGTACCGTGTGTGAATTGGTGCCGTTTTGTGCTGAATCTCTGTTTCACTATCTGTAGAAACTTCTAGATCTTTGCATCTTTCTTGCAATTAATTATTACAGTTCAAATGTTTTTAATTTTATTTTTTGAGTACACTGTGGAAAAACTTCAAGCCAGCTTCTGTGCTTGTGTCCTTTAAATCCATACTTCTGCTTTGCCCTCTTGACTTTTTGTTGCCAGCTCATTGCTTCCTCCTGTTTGGATGTAAACTATTTGTAGGAACAGACTACTCTGATGTAACTTGACATGATATCATTCTCTGTGGTGGTTGTACAAATTGGGCTGTTAAAACATCAACTACTTCCAACATGTATGTAGAAATATCCTTTGAAAGAAGTGTGCTGTTTGCTTCATATGAAAGAAGAGGAAAGATAAGCATCAAAAGTAGCCTATTTTAAAGGGAATATCTGTTTTGTCCCATTTCTTGGTTTTCTTCAGTGATTTGATCCACTGTATATTTAATTGAAATTTAACTGCTAATAAACTCTCTCATTTAATATTGTTTGTAAATATTTTCATTTTCTCTTTGTAGGTAGAAGAAATTGTTGATATAGGAGCATTTGCCCCAGAAGACATTCATGTTCCCAAAATCTATGTTGATCGCCTGATACAGGGAGAGAAGTTTGAGAAGAGAATTGAAGTAAGTAGCTCAGTTTCTTGGTCACAACATATCTCAGCTTGGCTTATATTTTAGAATTTGCAGGGTTCGTACTCTAGCCACTAAGTGATAGCGGTGAAAACCTGTCAAGTTTCGTCAAGTACTGGAACTTAGGTAGATACTTAGGTACTTAGAAGGTAGATGGGGAACTCAGAATTGAGTCTTGTATCTCATGCCTTAGCCTGTCTGGTTCAATCTCTAAATAAGCTAGAACAACTGCCTGTGGGCCTCGATGACGTTATTGCAGTTGAAAATTTGATGATGGAAAATCCTTCTTCATTCTCCTTCCTTCTCCCAGTTCACCTTCTGTAGACAAAAGGGCAACATCTAAACTACGAGATGACTTGATAATAAGATACTTTTTTTTCTACTGGGACACATTGGAGGTAGGCAGGTAGGGCCAGTCTCAGCCACTTTTGTGCCTTGTAGTGAATTACATTACATTGCAAAGGTCCTGGAGCCTTTCTTTCCTTTTCATTAAATGGGAACTTTTCTATCCAGTGGCATTTGTGGTCTGAATAAAAAATATCAATAGTTATTAAAAACTGCAGCAATAATATTCGAACACTGAAAAATTCAAGGAAATTATAATTACATAATTGTTCTTCTTTGTTTCTTTGGCTTTGCCTCATTCAAGCTATGTCCCTCTGTTCATTTTGGTGATGTGACAATGCTCTTAAAGTGCAATTAAAATTACGTATTTCTCCAGTGTCTCCATAGTCTGGAGGTGGGAATTATTCAAAATTTTATTGGAAGAGCTGGTGGAGGGCAAGATACATGACACAACAAAAAAAACATCTTGACAAAAAAAAAGGTGCAGAAAGGAATTGTAATAATTAAACTTTTTTATTAAACTGAAGTTAAAAAGTCCTTAAAGTTCATACAAGGCCTTTTCTCCAAGTAAGCTTGTTTAGGTTAACATTAAAACATGCTTTTTTGTTGTTGTTGTCGCATCTGTTAATTCTGCAAAAGCATGTTCTATGTTGTTGAGTATTTGACTGGAAACAGAAGTGTCAAAACTCTTTTTTATTTTTCTTTGGGTATGTTGTGTTAGACTGCCCTGTTTCCTCCTTTTGAATGGACGCGCTATCTCAGACTTTAAAAGCGTTTAACTTGCATGGGAGAAATCCATTTTGTATTTAATAAACTTCTGTTCTGATTGCAGTTTGGCATTGCATAAACAGGTGATTCTCTGCCTAGGGGAGACCTTTATACAAAGTACATAAACTGCTTCATTTTCTTTGAATTGTCTGCATAAGGGGACAGACACCTAGTCAACTGCCCCCTTTCCTATATGCTTAAGAAAAAAAGGAAGCAAGCAAGAGAAAGAAAAATGCTACTGTAAACTACACGGCAAAGTTGTAACAGAGATGAATTTTGTTCATGCTTCTTTGTAATTCTAGCAGTGATTATTCTAGCCTCATTAGTAGAAGTACAGGAAAAAAATGGCAGATTTATTTACTCATCCATAAAAGATTATGGATGAGAGATTAGGAAGTGTCTGTACATCTGAAAGCATTGAGTAGAAGTGGTAAGAGGGGAGAAGAGCAATAAGGAGCAGCAAGCCTGTCATAACTCTTACTGGCTTTAAATAGAGGTTCCTGCCTAATTGGACTCAGACTTGTTCCCTCTGCTAGGGACTGTGTCCGTGCCATACTTTCTATGCAACCTTCTGTTTGCTGCAGAGAGGTCTTCTTTGATTGTTCCTAATTTTTCCATACAAGTGAAGCAATTCCAGGAAAAATAGCCAAGGCATAAAAAGAAAGTCACCAGGAACTTCAAGAGGACTGATACTGGCTGTTCCTGACTGCCCAAGAGGAAACTGGCTTCCAACTTAGGGGAAAAAGACACTGCAAAAATTATTTTGTGGTGATGATAAGGATAATTTTACTAGATTTGTCCTTTAGGTCCTGGAGATAGGTGAGGAGGGAATGTGAGGACACAGTGGGTGCAGGGTGTCCAGAGCAGGCTTATACACATGGGGTAAATGCATGAAGAACAGAATTTATGTAAACAAAAACTTACAGAAAAGATCTTACAGACTTTTTGAATGCTGGGCATTTTCACATACATGGGATTTAGAAAGCATCAATTTAAGCTAGGAAATTTCAGGAAAAAACTTCAGGCAGTTTTATGCAAGATTATATAGACTTATTTTTGAAAACGTATTTGCCTAACTCTCATTCTCTTTACACGACTGGCATTTGTCTGTCTCATGCATGTAATCTAGAATAGTGCCACTGAATTGAATGAATGCAGAAGGAGAGCAGTATTTGAATTGTAGGCTGACATTTAAAAAATCTATTTAGATATCTCTGGGGTAATGAATCTCAAACTTGGTAGTGTTTGCACTAATGAGTGGTGCCTTCTTTCCCTCTTACTCTTCTTAACCAGTTGTGTCTATGTACCACATATCTTCTCAGACTTGTCCATGTAGACAAAGAAATAACATTTTGCTCTAAGGCTATCACTGGAGCTATCTAATGACTCCATGGGCTTAGGTAAGATCGAAATGATAGAATAAAAGGTCATTCTTTGTAAGAGATGGATAAATAGCATTATTCTTAGATGAATTATCTCAATGCAATCACAGATCAGGCTTCTATGTCTTGAAAAGTGAGAATCTGGATGCTAATTTTTGCTTATGATTACTTCCTGTTTTGCAGCGCTTATCAGTCCGAAAACCTGAAGACTCAAAAGCCAAACAAAAACAAGGAGACAATGTGAGGGAGAGGATCATCAGACGGGCTGCTTTAGAGTTTGAGGATGGCATGTATGGTATCCTTCAGTTGTGCTATAGGTTAAAGTGACAGCTTGCTAGACTGGTAGCTGCAGCTGTTTTTGTTTAATGCAAGTTAATTACGGTGCTCATTGTTTGTCTTTCCCAGAGCCTGGGATTCTTTCATTTTAATAACACCCTGTTGAAATAGATATTAAATATTAAAGCATAGGATACCTGGAGTATTTATTCAGGCATATCTAGAGAGTTTGTTAGCAGTTGAATGTTTCATAAGAATTTCTTTAAAAAGTTAAGTACATTACAAATGGAACTTACTGGGACTGTTTTTTGTTTTGTTTTTATTTAGCATGTGAAGCATTTTGTAGTTAGTCTAAATGGCAAAATAATTCAGCACAAGTGTGAGGCATCCAACTAAAAATGGAAGTTTTTGTGAAGACAACAGTTCTGATTGTAGCACAATGATAATTTTGTTAATTTACTAATTTACAGTAAGTGTATTCCTGTTTGTGCCTTGACCAGTTTTCTTCAGCTAATCTGGGTATTGGAATCCCACTGTTGGCCAGTAACTTCATCAGTCCAGACATAACTGTGCACTTACAGAGTGAAAACGGAGTCCTGGGTTTGGTAAGGATGTATCACGGTCCCTTAACAGCAATGTACTTACTTTGCTGTGCCGCTAGGTTTTATTCCCCCTTGCTGCCCCAACCTGATTATAGTTTTAGTAGAAATTATGTTCAAGCATATGCAATATTGCATGGTCATAAAATTCTCTTTGTAGTGTGGGGAGGTCTTTGAAAAAATGCTCATTTCAAGTTCCTAAGTAGGTGTTTTGCTGAAAGGAATCAGAAGCTGCAGTGGTTTACAAGACCAAGCCTTGTAATATGGCTTATCAAGCATAACTTTGAATGAAACTTAAAGGGAATACTATTTTCACTGTGGCTAAAGCTTTATTACATTACAGTTGCGTACCACTTTCTGAAAAATGTCTGTCAATTTGGTTATGAAAAAAAAAAAAATTAAAACACTCTGTGGTTATTTCATGATTCTGATAGCCTCTAAACAATACGTCTATCAGTCCCGATATGTTAGTTGATGTAAATTTTGTCTTGTATCATCAGGGATAGTGTTGTGCTAAAGAGAAAAGAAGTGCATGTTTGTGATGATCTGTTTTCAGTCGTAAGCGTTAGAAATAATAAAGCGGTTATGAATTGTATCTCAAAGGTGGTGTAATATAAAGCTGACGTATATCTGTGTTATTGTCAGGGTCCTTATCCACTTGAAAGTGAAGTAGATCCAGACCTGATTAATGCAGGTAAAATCTTTTAAATTAATTTAATTTATGGAAAATGACTCTTCATTGTTTATCTAAAAAAATTCTTTTGATTTGGCATTTGAACACAGACTTCTGGTTTATTTACTTACGAATATTAACATATTTGGCTTCTTTTAGTCTTTTAAATGAAGGTTGGCTATGGTCAATGGAGATATTTAATATTCTAGTTAGAGAGCTTATGCTTCTGTTCATTTTAGTAGCTGAAGGGAACTCATTCCCAGGCCAGGCAGTAAAGAGTACAATTTTCCTTTTCAGAAGTGAGATTGTTTAGTGGAGCTGTTTTGTGAATATGGATTTTTTTTCCCGCTACCTTTTGTGTTATGTCTTCTAGAAAATGGTTTTCAATGATTTATGTGTGGGACATGTTTCTAAAGGCTCTGTAAGTAGTGGCCTGGCTTCTCCCTGTGTAGTGTTTATGTGCATGATACCGATTGTATGTTTGGAGATGGAGCTGTGGCCAGGGCTGGGGGAAAGAGCTTGCCAAGGGGCCAGGCCTGCTGGAGGGCTGGGCAGAGGCTGGCTGCTGCTTTCCCCATGCTGGGGACAGAATGCAGGTCCCAGGTGCTGAAGGGAAAGCAGGGATGGGGAGATCCACAGAGGAGCAGCAGGTCTGGGACTGCTCTGTCTGGAGGAACTTTCTTTTTCCCACACATATCACCTGCCATGGCTCCTTTGTATTTCTCCAGCTGAGCTTCACACTGCTGCCTGCTGTTTTGGGTGTTTCACCTCAGAAGCAGCCATGAAATGTAAAAATACAAGCTTGTTACGGTTTAGTGCATCTGTCTGTGATGTGATTTCTATTTTCTTAATGGAAAGTTGGACTTGTATCTCTTCTCCGTTTCCACGTAAGACTAGAACTATATATTGCATTGTGACAAATTGAAGTAGGCCTTATATATTTTTATATATGACACCTTATGAATTCTCATTGATACTGATGGTATAGAATGTAGACCCATAGCTGACAAGCTTAGACTTATTTTGTTAGTTACCTGTCTCTCTCTGTATGCAGGTGTATATGTATACATATAGAAGGCACCTTTCTCTGTCTCTATTAGCTAGTCCAATTAATTTCTGAATAGCCAAAGGAGATAAAGCACTGACATCAAACAGGCTTTTAATTTAATATCATGGTGCAGTCCAGCAGTAGTTCACTGACTTGAAACATTTGCTACCTGGCTTAACTAATTGATACCATTGTCATATTGCTATATTATTTTCCCTGTTTCAGTATTATGTTTTAAACAAGGAGTTACTTAAGGCCATCTTCTCATCTGAAATTAGAAATTATTAAAGAATTGAGTCCAGTGTTTCAACTGTTGAGATACGCTGTATGAAGGAAAATATCAGAGGCACATGGAAGCTGAGTTAATGATTGAACTGATTTTGAGTCATAGTCAATAAATATTGAAGCTGTCATTGGGAGGAAAAAAATATTTAGATAAAATATTTACCATAAAAGGTAAATGATATGCACCCTCTTTAGAACTTAATGATAATTTCTAACATGAGTGCATTAGAAATGAATGCATTAACAGAGTGACAATGGGAAAAAAATATCCAAGAACTTGATGAAGACTAAAAAAATGATGTGCTTTTGTATGGATATCAAGATGAATTATTGTTTATGATCAATAAATGTTTTTGAAGAGAGAAGCTTGCAGCTAACATAAGACATCAGAATGCAACATGGAAATCAGATTGTTCTAGTATGGGTAATTCAGTGTTAAGCACCTTAATATCTTTCTCTGAAGCTGCAGTAGGCAGAACACAAAATTAGGTAAATCTCTGCTCTGTCACCAAAACTATTACTGGTATTGCTGAAACATGCAGAAGCTGCTAAATCCTACTGACCCTTAGTTGGATTAAGACCACTCTAGGTGCTTTTCAGCCAAATTTATAAAACCATTTGAAAAAAATAGAACCTCAATGGCAAAGGGATAAGATGTAATTCTGTTCTCATTCATAGCCTGGAATGGTACAATATCACAGTATCAGCTCCCAAAGTCCATGTTTTCAAAATAAAGTGAAGTTTGGGTTCTTGCCATTTTTTTATTAAATATAATTGCGTTTTTCTGAAATGAAGGTTTTGTTGTTTGTTCCATTTTCTGAAAGTCTCAGAGGTAGGTTATCTTCACTGTAATTTCAAGGTAGATTTCTGCCTTTCAGCAGACATATTTACAAGTACTGACTTCCTGAAAGCGTTTTCAAGAACTGGGTAATATGGTGTTCTTGTTACACTATTCTTTGGCCCTCAGCCTGTCTTTCTTTCTTCTCAGCAATGTCTTAGCTTATCTCTTTTTCCTGGGTTTCTCACTCTGTGTTATAGTTTACAGGCTGCGTCATCTCTCCCATACCTTGGGTGCCTGATAGGGAAGGACAGTTCAGACAGTCTCACAGCTGCTCTGGGTGTTTGCATGGTGAATTCTTGTGGTCTGACTGCAAGACCGCTTGTATGACCTTAATTCTGTACTATTTTGTCTGTAAAAATTTTATTTCCTCACAACATCTTGATGTATTAATATACATCAAATGAACTCAATAAATTAGAACAGGTAACTTAGGTCTCAGTCTTAACTTTCCTACAGTGTTTCCTTCCCTTTTCCCATCCTCTTTGTTTCCTTATTGTCTGCTTTTTTCCCTGCTTTCTGGAAACAGTTTAATGATGTCTCTTCCCTGCTGTTGTTACACTAACTTTTATCTTCTCAGTGTCATCTAGTGCTAAAGTCTATTTTTTTCTCTAAAATTTCTCATGCTTGGTTGATAATTCTACCCATGGCTGTGTTTCTTATGACCTTCCATGTGCACTCTGATCTTGGTTGATCCTCAGACTGATTCAAAGTAATGGCAGGAGAGGAAAGAGAGGACTCTGGACAGAGTCAAAGTAAAACATTTCTGTGTGTGCTCCATTGCTTGACCCAAGAACTGTACAACACACAGAAGCCCTTTTTCTTTTGCAGTTAAAGAAAGCAAGATTAGACTTGATCTGTCACTTATTTTTCTGTGTTCTACATCATTATCACTGTAGACTGTGTTGAGTCTGGTCTGCTCATTCTTCCTTGCAACCTCTCTATCTCCTGAAGATGCTCTGTCTCTGTTTTGGAAGAGAGTTACCTCTTGCTTTTTCTGTGGGTAGCGCAGAAAGCTGAAGTCTACAGAAATTTCTTGACCTCTGGTCTCAGTGCTGCCTTGCCTGGGACTGCTGGTGGTCAAACACTGGGCAATCCTATTATTAAAAACTGTCACAAACTGCTTACTAATCCTATTAAATAACCTAATATATCCTATATATCCTAATATGTATATAATAATATGATATATATAATATATATTATGTAATATATATAATAATAATATAATATATCCTATATAACCTAATCCTATTATATAACCAAATCAGTTAGGTTTACATGTGACTTCATAAGTGTAATCAGGTCCATAGTTTTACAGAATCCAAAGAAATTTGATATCAAACCTTTCTTCTTGGTTAATGGCTGTGGCTTCTTTTGTCAAAGAGACAAAATATGTACAGACAATATCTTATTTCTTTTACAGGTAAGGAGACAGTCACTGTTCTTCCTGGTTCTTCTTATTTCTCTAGTGATGAATCATTTGCAATGATAAGAGGGTATGTAACAGCATAAACCCTGATCTTTTGAAACACGAAAAGAATAAACTCAGTCAGTGACTGAACTCATTAGTAATTCTTCGAAATGTGGTTAACATTTAACAGGCTGGAAAATGATCATGGACTTAATCAGTGATGATTTATAGAGTATTAGGTCTTGCTATTGGAAATTGAAAAACACTAACTAACAGATACCATAGTGATGTTTGTGTCTACCACCACCTGGCCATATATAAACACATTTATAACTAGGTTTTAACAACTACTTTTTGGTCATTTCCAAGTATCTAATCTGTGCTTACACACTGTATATTCTCTTTGTTCAGCTTGCAGCTATGATCCTCATTCCACCTCCCTAATGGAAATTCACCATCTGCACCTGTTTTTTGTTTGTTTTTCGGGAAGGAGGTTGGATGCAAACAAACACTAAATCTTAATGGCTCTGAAAAGATAATGAGTGCGTGTAAATACGTGAGGGAGTGTACTTAAAAGTATGAGTTCAGAGCTGATTGTCTGTGCATGCAATTAACCAAAACCAGACAAAAACAATAACATTTTTGAGGCTCAGTAGACAGGCAGAAAAATTTGCAGCAGTGATGCATCTAGAGGAAAAGAAAAACCTGTGAGTGACAAAATGGTTGCTGCCTCTGTGGTATACCATTTTAAAGGTGATGTAATGAGAATGTGAACAAAAGCTTGTAAAGTTTTGTGGGCTGTTACTTGAATATGATATGCTAATTACACACTTTGCTTCTCTTGCCAGAGGCCATGTTGATTTGACAATGCTTGGAGCTATGCAGGTGTCTAAGTACGGTGACCTGGCCAACTGGATGATTCCTGTAAGTAGACATTTGTATTACTGACAGTGCACTGTATTTAGGATAATATAAACATATTTGTAAATGAGAGTCAGGGAAAGGATGAAAGGCTTGAAGCAAAAGCAGTGTTGAGAAGATGGGTTAGGACAATCCCAAGCACCAATACAGACTGGGAGAAGAACTCATTGAGAGCAGCCCTGAGGAGAAGGACTTGAGGGTGTTGGTTGATGGGAAGCTCAACATGAGCCAGCAACATGTGCTTGCAGCCCAGAAAGCCAACTGTATTCTCGGCTGCATCAAAAGAAGCGTGGCCAGTGGGTTGAGGGAGATGATTCTCCCCCTCTACTCTGCTCATGTGAGACCCAGCTGTAGTACTGCATTCAGCTCTGGAGTCCCCAGCACAAGAAGGACATGGAGGTGTTAAAGCGAATCTGGAGGAGGGCCACGAGGCTGCAGCACCTCTCCTATGACGACAGGCTGAGAGAGTTGGGGTTGTTCAGCCTGGAGAAGAGAAGGCTTCAGGGAGGCCCTGTAGTGGCCTTCCAGTAGCAAAAAGGAGCCTACAAGAAGGCTGGAGGGGGACTTTTTACAAGGGCATGTTAAACTAAAAGAGGACCTGGATTTAGATTGGATATAAGGAAGAAGTTCTCTACTATGAGGGTGGTGAGGCACTGGAACGGGTTGCCCAGAGAAGCTGTGGATGCCCTGTTCCTGGAATTGTTCAAGGCCAGGTTGGATGGGGCCCTGGGCAACCTGGTCTAGTGGAAGGTGTCCCTGCCCATGGCCAGGGAGTTGGAGCTAGGTGGTCTCTAAGGTCCCTTCCAATCCAAACCATTCTATTATTCTAAAAAATAAAATCGAGGCCATGCAACCTTGAGGTTAACAGTTTTTCTTGGGTACTGCTGGTGCCAGGCAATCCAATATCAGAAGTCAGCCCTCTAAAATTATGTTTGTGCTAAGTATTGTGAAAAATTAAACATGGTTTATGTAAGCATTTTTCTTCCTCTTCGGTCTATGCCTTTAAAATGTCAGATTTTTTGGCTGAGGGCTGGTGCTTTACTTGACAGAGCAACAGCTTTTGGATAGTTGTAACTGAAGCAAAACCTTGAAAAATGTGAAATAGTATGCAGCTCATCATAAAATGATAAAAAAATAGCCTGCATTATTTTTCTCAGTGTTCCTGTAAGCCTCACAGCATTGCCATTTTGAATATACCTAGAAGAAAGTAACTCTTATTCACCCGAATAGTCCTGCAGGTTTCAAACATACAGCTGATGACATTAAGCCATTCATCGAACAGATTTTAGATTTTAACATCAGACAACATACATATTTTTCAAATAATTTACAAGTTTGATATTTTCAATGGCTTTCAATATAGTACTGTTTTTATCAGTATTACCTAGAAAAAAAAATTAGCCTGGTTTGTGGTATTTAGAGGCATTCTTACAGGCACAGCTCAATATTGTTTTAATCTCTTCATATTTTTATTTCAATTCTCAGATAAATTCTTGGTTTTGTTCAGCTGTGTTTCCATAGACAGACACTCTCTTTACTCTTTTGCAATATGAAAGTCACTATATTAACATGTCCCTATACTTTTATATTCAAGATTACTTAAGTCTTGAGATTTTCTTCTTTCCCAGTCGTTTGGTCCTGCAAAAGCTCTGTGTTAAATGTTTCTGCACCTGCTAAATCCTTCTGTTTACTCAAGGTATTTCTGAAAGGCCTGTTGGAAAGCAGAAGCGGGTGGGTTAAATTTTAGGTAGAAAGGATTGTTTTTGTTTGCCTTTCCATTGCTTTTGTAAATTGAAGGGACCAGAGAAGCATTCTTCAAAATACCCAAGTGAAAAAGTAATAAAAGACCCCCACTCCTGATTCATCAGTAGCTAGATTTTCATTCCAAAAAAATGCCTCTAATTTCAACTGACCAAATTTGTATCTCAGGATATTAAATTTCATGCAGTTGCGTCTATGCTGAATCTAAAAGCTATTAACTAGAATGTTTTTTCTTGAAAAACGATATCATGACTGGGAGCAATTCACCACTTGCTTTGTTGATTGCTTTCATTTTACTTTGTTTTTTTTGTTTTTGTTTATTTGTTTGTTTTTTTCAAAAAAGAGCCCATTGTACTACATTTCCAATTTTATTTTTATTTGACCTCCTCTCCTACCGGCTTTTGGTAGGCCTTTCCTGCTATGTTCCAAAAATGCTTAGTAAGCAGTATTCTGGGTTGTTGCTCATTACAGTATTTGTAAACAGAGCTGTAGGACTTTTTCATTTTTTTAGAAAACTTGTAGTTAGAATCAACAGGTACGTCTGTTTTTTCATGCTAACCTTTGCTGGTTTTCATATTTTTTTCAATGTTCTACAAAACTAGTCATTCTTAATATAGCTTTTTCTAAACTTGATAAACTACATGTATTTATAGTTCATAGAACAAAATATGTTTTGATGCATAAATATTGAATTAAAAATTAAATTTTTGCACAGGACAAAGAGGTCCTTCAAAATAAAGCTGTTAATTTTTTCCAGAAATATTTTACCATTATATTTAGTTTACTGTCCGGAGTTTGTTTGATTCCCATCAACATCAGTTCCCAAAGATAAGTCATAATTGGAGGCTATCAAAATAATTTCTGTGATATTTCTAGCTTGCTACTAACATCTGGGTTGAAGCAAAACATTTAACAGTCTGAACTCTTTCTAATAGCTAAATTTAGTTTTTGTCCTAAACTTCTGATACTGGGCAACAGCATGTTCACAGATACTGCACGCACAAATAATACATACAGTATCACATAATACTGTCAGGAACTAAATAGTGTTCACTGTTCCAATAAGTTTGTGCACTTTTTGCTTTCTTTCAGAATGCTTTTTGCCATGTAGAAGTTAAACTCGTTTTTGTGATCAAGTTGTTGAAATTCTTTCACTGACAGTTTTTTGTGACTAACCTTTTAAGATTTGAGTTATCAAAAGATGAAGCCAGCATTGTACATTAGTAGGAGAGATTCGTTTATGAACATTTTTCTTGAATCATTGAAGTATTAGGTTATATTCTAAGTTTTTCTCAAAACTGTGTAGACTTGCATATTCCTTCCTTTAATGCGTTGTTCTCCAGAAGACTCTGATTTTAATTTTGCATTGGTAACGGGGGCATTATTTTCCATAGCTGACATTGCTTATGAAGATGTGTCTCCATTCTGTTTAGGGTTAGGCTTCCCCCAGATTTGTGAATAACATGCTTTCAAAATTGGAAAGTGTAAAATAAACCTTCTGGGTAGCTTTTTTTTTTTTTTGGTACCTTTGAGGTGCACCTTTCTACCAGCATACACCATGTGGGCCCCTGTGACTTTTTTGCTGTCCTCATTGGGCACTCTTATTAAACTTGGACTGTCTGCAAAATGAGTTTGTGTTTACTTGTGAGTAAATATGTTTGACACTCTCTATAAATCCAGTCAGAAGCCTTTGCATTCAGCAAACATTTTCCTTTGGTTACTTTATTTTGAGATCCATTGGTAAGGTGATTCTGAATCTGCTTTACTGGTGTGTCTACAGTACAGGTTTTTAAATTTTACATTTTTAAATAAGGTACATCTTGAGACAGATGGGAATACTTCTATCTCTCATATTAGTTGTTGTACTAACCAAATTATGCTAGCAGGTGGTGGGAAAGAAGGCATGACTGGATGGGATTAATCAATAAGTAAGCATTCAGGTCTTCCTACTTCTCCTATAAATAAGATAAGTTAGCCTCAGGTAACTTGATTTGAGTGAGATGGATCTATTTTTAGTCACAACATTTGTGTGGAGTGATACAAAGATGGACTTTACTAATAGCGTAAGGAATCTTTAAGCTGTATTTTATTGTATCATTTTTCACTCAGCTTTTCATTTAGGCTTAGTTTAAGTGTTGTTTTTTTATATGCTGTAGCTTTGCGATTCTTGGATTGATGGTATTTGCCATAATTTCAAATGCAAGTAATAACTCTAAATCTCATGTTTTGAATAAGTACCATTATGAAACTGTCCTTTCTGTCCCACACTTGAGCTCTAGTGGATGCATGTATGTATTTACTTGCACTTATTAGGAACTTAACTAGTTCACTAACTTCACTGCAATAATTACAGCCCTTTCATATCTGCTAATTTCTAGTGGTGAGGAAAACCCTGTGACTAAAGGAAGATGACACAATATTTTGAGCATGTGCAATAAACAGTGCTATTTGGTTAGTTACTTCCTAAAGAATTTACTTCCTAAATACAGGAAGTATCTATTTATTGATAGATTTATTGCATTAACCACAACTTATGACTTCTTGTCTTCCTTTGGTATTTCTCAAACTATTGAGGGGGCTTCTGGGGAGGGAAAGGACTCAAAGGTGGCAAATTTCTGAGGAGCCCCTGGGAACAGAGTGCAGCTGGGAGAGAGTGTCTGAGAGAGGTGGAAGAGGAATGCTGAGGAGTGCTGAAGACATGGCTATGGAGCAGGGCAGGCAGACCAGAGCAGATGGGAGCCATGGCTGCTGGGAGCTGCTGGATGGAGTCATGCTTCACTTCATGGGTGAAGGACATAGTATCTGGCCTATATGTTTCTCTCAAACTACTGTCAGAAATTGCTGCTAGCAGAAATTACTGCATCCTTGTAGAGTGGCATCCTTGTAGAGAAGCCAGGACTGTTGCAGCAGCCCTGGCTTCTGTGCCAGGATTTTAAAAGCTGTGGGATTCTCCCTGCCCGTATTTGCATTGTGTGTAGTTCCTTTCTGCCTGTGACTTTACAGGACCCTCCTAATAGAAGAGTTTTATGGAACAGAATCTCTGCCGCCTCTCCATACCTTGCTAAGCAGTACTGCTCTTTCTTCTACAGCCTTCTTGATGGAAGGTGTGTAACTCTAGTTGCTACTTTGACATGTATTAGAGGCTAGGTGTAGGTTAACAGAACTTCTGAAATGTTGCCTGGTGACACCAGAGACTCTGATTTGTCATTGTTAATTATGAGTATCAATGTGCATTTCAGTACATCCACTAGCCATTACACACCATTAATAACGTAACTACTTGTATTGCTGACATGGTTTACCATCAGAAGACTGTTGAACTAGTGCTAGAGAAGCCCTACAGCTAGGGGTTGATGAATATGAAAGTAAATGAATGAAATTTCTGTGACTACACATTTTCTGAGGCAGAAACGTACTACAGATGAAAGGGGGGAGTATTACTATGAAGCACATCATTCATGAGAGGGTCATATACTTCTACATGGAAAAGGCTGAGATATTCAACATCTTTGCCTTTTATTTTAGTGGCATGGTCTCTATGGCTGGTGGTAGAATTTGGGGGAGGCTGGGTAGTACTCATCATAGAAGATGACTGGTCAAGTAAACTGGGCATATACAAGTCCATGGGGCTGGACAGGATACATCTGATGGCTCCAAGGAAGCTGGCAGTTTCCTGAACCGTCAGGCTCAAAGCACAGTGACCAGCTGTTCAGTTAACAAACAGCAGCCTTAGGGATGATGCTGGGACTGATACTATTTTACATCGCTATTCCTTACAAACAATATAGACCAAATACAATTTTGAGCAAGAAAATTAACTCTAGCTTTGTATATTCTTCTGCTGGAGTATAAAATTCATGATAGCTAAGGTAGTGCAGTCAAAGGGTTAAGCAAGAGGTTGATGTAATTTGTACAAGGTATCTCAGTCTGGTTACATAAACATGGATTGTTCTTGGAAAAAATGAATAAATTATCATTTATTTTAGAAGCAGCAGCCTTAATTTTAATGCTCAGACTTGGAGTAGCCAAACTTAAAGGATTGAGGAGTTGATAATGAAATAAATCAAATTGAAAGAAAAATTATGTAAAACTTTTAAAAATTTATCAAATAAGTTTATCTGAAAAGAAGATACGAGGAAACCCAATTCAAATTTAGTATTGAATCTTTTAATTTGCTATCTGTAGAGGTCAGTATATCCTAAGACACTAGGAATGTAATTTCGTATGTTGTTGGTAGGTGTTTTTTTTTGTTTGTTTGTTTTTTACAGGGCTTCAGAGTACATTTTCTGCAATGTTTTGGACTATATAGTGTAGGGGAACTGCACGTTCATATATATATTACATAGTATAAGGGGAACTGCATGTTTGCTGGTAGAAACTTTAATTTTAAAATGAAAGTACACTGTGGCAGAGGGTAGCTGAGTATGTGATTGCAGGAGTGAAGGTTTGTTTGTTTTGTTTTTTGATTTTTATTTGTAGCACCTAATCTAAAAGCAGGGGGCTCCACAACAAGAGCTTTTCTGACTTGAAATGTTCATTGTTGATGATGGGAGAAAGGACACGTATGCCTGAATGCATGAGAGCATTGTAGGTTCTTCTGTAAGGAGCCTCATTGCAGACTGTCTGGCTCTCTCCTTGAATACGAGAGTTGTTGAACAAACCTTGTCTTTATTTTGAATCCAAACGCGCTGTCTGGTAACTGTCTCCTTCTAGCATTTCTGCTGCACAGAGTGCATCAAACTGTCTGTGTTCTGTTTCAAGTTGTACAGCATGTTGTTGTAAGAAATTTTATGAGAAATGTTTTTTACAATTACTGTTTATAAAATAAATAAAGCACTACAAATTAGATAAATTCTGTATAAATAGAAAATATGCAGGTTAATTATGCTCAGTGACTGTGGCTGTCTCTGAGTACTAATCTGACTTTAATGTCTAGGACATGACTGAGTAGAGCATATACAACAGCAGTTTAACAAAGAGGAAGGACACTTACCTGCAGTAAACTAGATTTTTCTTTGAAATCTAAGTTTCATTGGGATATTATTTTAATAGGAAGTTAGTTTTAGATACTAGTTTTTCATGGACACCTGTCTTGGAATAAAGACTACAGTAGTATATGAGTTTACAGTTTCTCTCCCATAAGCATGTGCCTGGAAGCCCTGCAGAGCCCTTAAGAATATGGTATGAAATTCACAGAATCACAGA
>VXAA01007012.1:0-89084 GCA_013399115.1 Anseranas semipalmata
AGCTTTCTGCCCAGTGGAGACCAGGGCTGGATTAGCTACAGGTGGACAGCTGATGGAAGAGCTGTACTCCTGACGGGGAGGCATGCTCTGCCCTGCCCCACTTGTCCTGCCCGCATGACCTGCCACGCAAACTGCCACTCCACGCCCTCAGTGACGTGCCACGCTCTGTTTGCCCGCTCTGTTCGACACACTCCGGGTCACTTGGGCTCCCTAGTGGCTGCCTTTGAACGGGAGGCAGGGAACAGACACCACTCCTGGCTCTGCCCACCCCTCGCCGGCTGCTCTTGCAAAGGCTGCCGGGGCCTGGCAGATCCCTCAAGTGGCCTTGATGCAGGAAAAAAGCCCTTACACGCCGAGATCCCCCCGCGGAATGCATCTGCCCCGGAGCCGATCGCCTCGGCGATTATGAAGTGTTAACCCTGATCTGCGCACAGATGGTATTCTTAGCACTGCATGAAGCTGTGCATCTGATGGTAACCAGCAGGGTGGTACAACACCAGCAATGGTTGGCATGGGGAACAGAGACCACCTCTTGGCTTCCCTGTTGGGCTTCTATGTCAGCTGAAGATTGCAACATCTATGTATGCTTTACACATGTATTGTGGGTTTTGATTTTTTTTTTCCTGAAAATTTTAAGTGTTGGAGGCTGGAGCTATAGTGAACAGGCACCTGAACAAGCTCTAAACATTCAGAGGTGGTTTGATAAATGTACACAATGCACCACATTATCTCATCTCAAGGTTTGCCTTAGCATCAAGCTGTTGTTCAGTAGCTAATAGCATTGCAATTGTAGCACATCTTGGAGTTAGACTTTACAGAAGAGGAATGTGGTTCTGTTATAAAACAAGCTAATTTTAGTTGTTCACACTCCCCTTCTCACATATTCACAAGCCTTTTGAACTCTTCAGGAGCTTGCTGTGAATAGGAACTTTTATCTCTCCATCCTTTCCCACCTCTGTGAGTCACTGGGGTTTACTCACGGTCTTTCATCTCTGTCTCTGGGTGTCTTAGAGCTCCAGCCTTGTTCTTCATCTTCTTCACCATCCTCTCTTAACTGCCATCCCTCGGTCTAGGCAGTCCGTTGTTTTCCACACCTGGGTCTCCTCAGAAGCTGCACGTAGATGTGCTGTCATTACGATGACTTGCAGAGCTAGGTGCCAGCAAAACCTTCTGTTGTTCCTTCTGGTGCTTTCCTGCCTCACCAATCCCCCTTGTTCTCTACAGACCAACCTTAACACTTCTATTACAATTCTCTGCACATCTGGGCCTGTTTTAAGTTTGATTTTTCCTGCTTCGGTTAAAAATTTTCACATAATTTTCTTTGGTATTGCAATACTTTTTATGAAACAATGATAAATCATTCAGCTGTTTCTAGCATTTTCCTAACTCTGTGCTAATAACCTGGACTTCCAAATTAACTCTGTCAGAGGAAAGAGTGTCTCAGAGATGATAAAAGCAGTCATAAAGGGTGACCGGCCCTTCACAATAACAGTTTCAGTGTTCGTCGTTCAGCAACCTGGCAGGAAGGCATTTGGATCAAGCCAAATGATCTCCAGATTTGGAGATCCAAAATCTGAGGACCTGTTGTCTGAATTGACTTTTGTCACCCAGAAAAATAATACTCCCTGGCATCCTTGATATTCAGTCAATAAACAAGCAATAACTGGGGTAGTGAAGTTGAAAATTCAGAGCCTCAGGAGCCTACTTTTTATCCCCGCTAATTCTCAGGGCTGACACAAATGCAAAACTAACACCCTTAAATAAAGCTGAGCTCAGAAGGGGAAGCCTCTGGTGTCTGAAATCAAGGGCAAGTAACAAAACGTTCCCTCAGCCTACTCAGCTCAGGTGGCACTGGATACCCATCTGGAAGGAGCCGAGCAGACAAAGGACCAGCTGCGTCATCTGCCCAGAGCAGGGTTAAATGTAGGGCTTTTTGGAGCAGGAGGAGGGGAGGTTCATCCATTTTTAAAAGATAGATAATAGAATCTTTATGCCCCACTGATCTTGCATTAGACAACATGAACTGAAAGATGAGGTCTCTGCTAATTCAGTGCCTGGTACCCCCGGGACTGGCTCCCATGTGAGGGGGAAGCAGACAGCGCCTGTCTAACTCTGCCTGGTGTTGATCCCAACCACCTGAGAGGTCACTGCTCCTTCCCTGGCAATGGCCTCCCGTGACAGCTTTGCTTCACTGGAGGAATAAAGCTGTCAGCAGGGAGGAGAAGATGACTGTCTACATGAGCCAGGCTGCTGCCACAGGATGCAAAGTCAGGCAAAAAGAAATGAGTGCTACTCTGGCCGGATCGGGTGCTTTATTTAAAACACATCTCTGACTTCCTCCTTCAGCAGTTACCCTAGCAGCAGCACTATTCTCAAAAAGAAAGCATCCCACAGGTGAGCTTCTTCCTTCCTGGAGGGCTGGAAAAAGACAGATGTGTCTGCATTCATTTCTTGTGTAAAGCACTAGGATGCTGTGGGTTACTCTTGGTAGATAAGAGTAAGGCAGAATACCCTGAAGTTAGCCTCTCTCTTTGGTGCCCCGTAACCTGATATAATATGAGCCTTTTTCCTATTAAAGCGTAGGCTTTAAGAAACTTTACCCTATGTATAGCTACAAACAAGTAGTAGAAAGAATGATAAATGTAATGGGGCTAGCAATCTACGTCTGATACAAATATTTGATGTAACATAATCTCCTAACACCCACTCCCTCCAAACAGAGTGTTCAAGCCCCCCACCTCAAAGCTTCCCAAACCAAACAATATGACTGTTTGGGACACTTTGTAATTGGAGGGGGTTTGGGGTTCAGGGATGTTTTTTTTGTTTTGTTTTGTTTGTTTGTTTTTAACCATTTTATGCAATGAAAGACCAGCATGGTTTCTCAAACTGAACCATTCCATTCTGTCCTATGCAGGGCTAGATTTGTTTTGGTAATCTGTAATTTTGGCTAAGATCCCAAACCACTGGCAATACAACTCCTTAGCAGCTGACTCTTTATGGTAGTTTTGGATACCAGAAGCTTAAATAATGAAGTCCATATTTTTTTCTTCAGTAGGAAAAATAAAACCATCTGAGTGGTATTTAAAACAAAAATAGATTGAGAACTTCATCTACTGCAAAATTTGAAATGTGTTTCACTTATTTTAAATATTTTTGGATATGCTGCTTTCAATTATTCAAAAAATATGAGCCTGATGTTCAAATAGCAATATTTTTCATATATTTTTAGTTTCAACATTTTACTGAAGGTGGTAATAAGACAATTCAAGGAAAGAAACTACTCATTTTTATTTCTTATTCACAGCTCTCTTCTAAATGGCACAAGTTGAGCTTTGAGGGGGGTGTCGGTGAAGTATTGCAATCAGAGACTTTAATTGTACCCAGTGTGTATCCCATTAGAAGCAACTACTATTTGAAACGTTTCAGAATGTAGGAACAGATATCTCCCATGTGATTAGACACAGAAAGCTTCCCTTGTTCTCTTGGAGTGCTGTAAAATGGACACCCAGTGTCGTCAGAGCATCCCTGAACATGCACTTTTCCTTCTCAAGTAAGTGTAACGCCAGAGTGCAAGCAACCAGGGATGCATCTTTGATTCAAGAGAAGCAGAAATAAGCTGTTGCCCTGGTGTGTCCTTCCTCCTCTCTCTCTGTATCTCCCTAGAGTTCTGAAGGATATAGTGTTTTGAATAGTTGGCCTAATTTTAAGCTTCTGTCCCCATTGCTGCCCCCCAAAAGTGGCTTGTACTTATGCACAGTGACTGTATGACTGTTGCTTTCTTCCAGCATGCATTTCTAGTTACTTTTCAGAGCCCTTGTTTGTCTGAACTTCTTCCACTAATGTATTAAATGATGTGGCCACAGCTGTGATGCGCTCTTCCTTTCATCCTTTCCCCCATGGGAGAGCTGCATGGGTAGAAATGGGTTTTGCTTTGGGGTTAGAGGGGAAAAGAAACTGGGAAGGTTTTATCCTTAAGTAGTTTTTTTTTTTCCTCTTTTTAATGTTAATGTCAGGTTTGATTAGATATTTTACAGCATGTGACTTTACAGGCTGTCTGGCAGGTTTGGTTGCTCCCCCTAGCCGATGTTGGTAGGAAAATGTGCTATAACATTTTGCACTAGCTGTGTTTTCCAATAGGTCAGGAGGTTTGTGATCAACTGCAACACACGGCTGTAGTTCGTGGGTTAGGTAGCAAAGCTGTGTTACTTGCCCTACTTGTAGATGCTGCTTGAAGACAATAAAGTCAACACAGAACCCGAAAACCTCCTGAATTACCGACTGGCTCAGGCAGCCATGCACAGACAGCAGCGGAGGGGCCAGCCCAGCCACCTGCACACAGCAGGCTGGAAGCTTGCAGTGGCCTTGCACTGTCATGCTGTTGCCTGGCTCCCTACAGCATGTAATGGGTTGTCTGCCCTTGGTCAGCCCTTCCACCGTCCTCACGGGTCAGCTGCAGGTGGAGACAGTGGAGAGTGTGCTTTACTTCATGTCTCTGGGGAATCTTATAATGATAATTTTCTGCCTCTGTAACAGGTTTTGCACTCTGTAGGTTATTTCCAAAGGAGGAAAAAAGGTTAGAAAGTATTTGAAACAAAATAAAGGTTAGCCTTGACATGTGGAGGACACACAAATCAAGAGGAGAGACATCCTGGCAGGTTTTGTCAAGATTGCCTGTGGCTTCATGCAGAATCGGAGGCATTAGCTGTGGTAACAAGCTTGTTCAGTCCCTGCTTCCAATTGCCCTCCTAGAAGAAGAGCAACTGGTATGTTCTCTCCACTTCCATCCTTTACCTCTGTTTTTGGCAACTGAGTGATGGCAAGCAGATAAAAAAACACAGCAAAATATCTCCTGCTATTGTCTTCACCTTCTAGACAAAAGCCCACAATGCCTGTGGAGTCCATGCTGGGGATATTCACCTCCAGCAAGTGTCTGCTGCCCACGGCTTCACTCGCCAGCTCATTCTGCAGACAACCGGGAAGGGCTGGCATTTATCACTGCCGTGCAAGAAGTGTCCTCAGTGCTTGTTGCAGCAATTCCCTGCCTCGGTGTGCAGTTCAACTGGAGCTGTTCTTTCATACATTTTTGTCATTAATGCAGGTAAGGGAAAAAAAGAACCAAAACAAATTATATTCTTTTTCCCCAGATAGAGAGCTGATTAACCAACACCAGTAGTTGCCAAGCAGGTGTATACCTCAGAGATGATACTAGTGTAGAGAGAAGCTGCCAATGTTGCTGGTTTGTCCATATTTTTAGTATTTTCCATGTGATTAATTAAGCATAGGCTGCTTTCCGTGCACATGAAATTTCCTTTCATAAACTGGTGAAGTTTTTCCACAGACTGAAGGCCAATTCTGATCTCACTTACACCTGTGTAAACCTGGACTAACTCCATTGGAGCCTGTCCATCTAATCTAATCTGCCTATTCTCAAGTGTGCCAGGCATTAGGGTATCTAAGCACCCGCACTTATCCCCACACGTAAACCGATGTCGCTGGGTTCAGTCTTACTCACCATGTCCTGTCCTTCATATATAATTTATCAGCCAGAATGATGTTAGGTGATTTGCACTCTGAAGTAATCATCACTCGGGCAGCAAGATGATGGATAGGTGGAGGGAGAGCAGATGGTATAAAAGATTAATCAAAAAGCGAGAGTCCATGCCACTGTCAGTCCACAGCTAAAGATCCTCTTGGGTGTGAAAAATGCTACAATAATGGCAAGATATTTGTCTCCTGAATTTGTGCTATTACTAGGAAATCCTTCCACACTGCACAGGGCTGAGAAGTCTGTCAGCTTCTTCAGGGAAGCTGGTGGTTGACTTCTGCTCGAGATAGGACTTCCCCATGAGCAGAGCTGCACCAAGGTGGCTTGGCCTCAGTTGCACGTTTTGGCATGTATTGCCTTGTACTTTTCTCCCCTCTCACACGCCATTTGCTCAGGCATGAGCACAATGTGACCCCCCTCCCCAACACACGCACACACCATCCCTCCCTGTCCATCATTTCCCATTAACTAGCACTGATCCCTCCCAGATCCCCTCTGCCCCTTATCAGATTACCTCTCCCACCTCTCCACTTCCTCCCTACCCAAGTGTCTCCTTCCCTGTCCCATCAAACCTCTCGCGTCTGGATAGGGCAGGCTTCAATGCTCCTGTGACAGCTGCTGCTCTACTCCCTCTAGCAATAGCTTTTTCTATACGTTTCTTGCAGCTAAATCTCCCTTCTCCAAAGATGCTTCACCTTTCCCATTTGCATTCCCTTTCTCTGGTCATTTTTTTCTGCTCTAGCTTGTTCTTCATTTGTGTTTCCCTTTGGGCACTTCAGGCCCTCCTTGAAGATTGGTCATGCACCTCCACAAGCAGTCACGTGTAAGCAAACATGAGTTTGGAGCCCCAGATACCAGGCTGGAGCCGGAGCCAGAGCCAGGCAAAAAGCAGGAAGCATGAGGGTTAAGATAAGGAATTAGGAAGCCAGCCCCACAGAATCAGCCTCGCTATCCCCACTGCCACTGTGAAAGGCAGGACAGACACAGAGACTGATGCTGTGAAACTAGACCTCGCCATGAGATTTGGCCAGGATTAGAGGGGAACTGCTGAAACTGGTAACAAGAAAAAGCTGTAAGGCAACAGTGATGTGGTACCCTAGACCTCAGCCTGTGGGGTTGAGCATGGAAAAACAGAGGGGAGGGCAAAGTGTGGATCTCCTACCTATGTCCCTGACAACATGTGAACTCATCAGCAAACACTGCAGATACTTCTGCAGCTTTAGGGCAGTGAAAGGGTCTCCTGCTTCACTCCAGACACCGCTGTCATTTCATTTGCTCTCATGCAGCCTCACACTGCAGCATGCTCTGGCCCATGTCTTCAAAGGCTGCCTTCACAGCACGAAGTGCCATAAACCTAAGACCACTACCTGTACTGGGCCATTCTTTGCAACTCTGTTGGAGCTGGTAGGCATTAGTTTGAGCCAGAAATGGCTGTGCCTCAAATTTGTTTTAAATTAAAGCTTCAATTTTGCAGGAACTCTTTATTGCCCCAGGCAAGAAGAGGGGTGGAACAACATTTCACCCTTCCAACATAAACCTGAATTGGGCAAAGCCCACCGTACGCTGGCTGTGCAATTCTCTTGCAGCACTTCCTGTTCAGCTATTTAATTTGGTTGCCATTGGCCAGCTTCAAAACCTGGGGTTTTAATCTGCTGTAAATTGGTGCTGCTCTACTGAAATGTGGTTTTCAGTCTGTGGTCTGTCAGTCCCTAGAGGCTCTGTGGACTGCTTAAAAAGAGTCTGCAAAAGGTAACTAAGAAAAGCACTCTACTGTCAATAGGCTTGAATTGCCAATACATGGACTTGTGCCTCCCCTGGAACTATTTTGGGGTGCCAAAAAAATGAAAATGACTGAAGACCAAAAAAAGGGTGCTATTTAACACTGTCTGAGGATCTGTCGCTGCCCATTCATTGAGTAAAAAAATAGTTTTGAAGAGCTGATCAGGAAACAGTGAGCAAATATTACAGCTTAAGCTGAGAGTTCTGTGTGTAATTTTTAAAGGATTTTGAAAGCAGTCTAAAATGCTGTCACATACACTGCACATCTGTATGTAAGCTGGCCTGCTTGAAGAGTAGGGGTTAGCAAAGTGCAGTTGGAATCATTTGAGCATGATATTTTGGAAAACTGGTGTTCTGAACATTGCTTCAAAAGGCCTATGTCCATCTCTCCTAAATTAAAAATGAGTATTTGAAGTAATGCTTTAATATGGGTTTATGTAACATAACCTCAGCTAAAAATGCATATAACCTCTTACTAACTTCAAAGCAGTAAAAGACCTTTCATTCAATTCCAGTAGTGTCACATTAATTTATCTTGTTCTGAGTTCCAAGTGTTTTGTATATTATACAAGTATACACAAACATGTTTGTTGCAGTGTTTTGTTTATTCTCCTCTTAGAAGTGGCTAGAAGATGCATATGCTGTTTCACTAAGGATTTTGAGGTTTAGGGTTGTTCTGTAGAGCAAGAAAACCCAAGAAACACAGGGTCCTTCACAAAGAAAGTTCAGGGTGTCTGAAGACAACAGTTTCCTCAACGATGTCTAAGCAGCTTCTTTGGAGGCTGTCACATATTTTCTTGTGTTTCTTTCTAATTGTAATTTCAAAAAATTATTTGATTTTTTTAAAAACATTTTGATTTTGCAGAACTTCTTGTTCCAGTGGAATAGAGCTCCATACAAATTGAGCAATTCCTTTTCATTATACAACTCTGACTATAGCACACACTACTATGAAAGATAGGGAGCTAGACTCAAATATCTACAGAGGCTGGGGCTGTTTGGATCTGGAATCTAAATTCTGCTTGCAATCAACTCAAGTTATTCTGGTGATATTTTGCAGCATGCAGAGAAGAAAAAATCTTTCTTGCAGCAAAAGTCTGTCAAATCCTGCTTGCTAGACTCGAGCAGGTTCCACTGACTGAACTGAAGTGCATGCACACAGTGAGGCAGGTGGGGTGCAGCCCTGTGTGAGGAAATGCTGCTGCTTTCATGAAGCTGCATTTCCTCTCTCCCTTAGCACTGGGTTGCGACTCCCTGTTTTGTGATTTGCCCCCATCTTTAACATTCCCAGGCTTCCGGGAGAAATGTGGTCTCCCTATAGCCAGTCATTAGTAAGTAAATATGCTTTTTTTAAAAAGCAACTGGAACATTACATGTGTAGCAGAACCTGATGTGCTCTGTCAGATGAAGGGAAAGTAAGTGAGGCTGCTACAAAGAGAAAACCATTTTGTAGCAGTGATTCCACGTATGTTCTATCTTTGCCCTTTGCCCTCTCTGGATACTTGCCATGTGCAAATGACATGCATTTCATATAGATCTAAACCATGCCATATTTTTATATAGATTACCTATGTGTAGCAAGTATAGTCTGTGATAAAAAGCAGAGGTTTGTGTTAGTTCATATCAACATATGATCTCAGCAGTATCTAAAACATATGCTACTTACCATAGCATTTGCATGTGCATTCATATGTTTTTGTTCCACTTGGGTTATCTTAGAGCCTTAGGGTCTACATCATTTGCAAATGTTTGAGTTGGATGGATGCAAAACCACCATATGTAAATGTAATTGTGGAGGCAGGGAACAGGGGTACTTCAAAAATGTGGATTATCTTCCTTCTTTCTTGTCAGTATGTGTGTTTATGTGCATGTGTTGCTGTCACATGTTTACCATGATCCACTTTCAGGACAAACAGTCATAAAGCTGCATCTTGCAGCACTATGTAAGGCAATTCAAAATAGGGAATCTAGACTTCTTTCACTTGAAATACAGGTGGGAATTCCTATTTTCCTCTCCCCATACTTTAACTTCTCCCACTGTTATATATGCACCTACAAGCTAATTTCTCCATTATGAAGTGGGCCATCCGTGCTGCACATGAATATCGACTTTGGAAGGTTATGGTGAGGCGAACTCATGGTATTTTCTCTTCATGGAGCAGATGCACTGACAGTTCTTAAGTTATTCATGATCATTGCCCTCAGGGATACATTTATATCAGCTAGAGAGATATATTGGGTGCCTGCCTATCTCTTATTTCTGCCTATCATTATGGCCCCCATAACCAGAATTGTATCCCAATTTATAGTGTATCATTGTCACAGCATGCTTTTGAGGAATGGAATTGCAACTATTCCCATTTTTCTCATGGCAAAAAATGGTCTGGGGGGCACGAGATAGTTTTCCCATACCTAAAGAAGTTCATACTGCCTTTTTGAAGTCTCAATTTCTGTCATCTGTTGGACCTCCACATCTTAAGATATGTAAAATACCTTCTGTCAAACTCTTAACCAAAGGAAAACAGCAGATCCCACCTTGGCTGTCATAACTCCAGCTCTGAGCATTGGCCTTGTCGTTAGACCCCTGCTCTTTTCTTGCAGAACGGCACCATGTTCAGTACATCCCACGCAGCTTTTGCCTCCCCTCCAGCTGCCACAGAAATTTGCTCACTGGTACTGGGCAAGGGACGGGTCACAGCTTTTAACATTTCCGTCACTGGCCAGGGATATTGATATTGATTCGTCAGATTCATTTGGTTTGGTTTGCATTTTGTAACAGCCTGAATGCATTATGCAAAACAAATGTATGCCCGGGTGCTTTCTTACTTATATGTTTTGTGTTATGTGCATCATTCCCTGTGTCAGATTTGCTTACTTGTCTAACTCAGATGTGGATGCCCAGCTTCTGATTTGTATGGAACAGGGATGTACTAGGTTATCTCTGAGACTAGCTCAGCTGCTCCTGTGGAAAAACTCTAGGGAAAGCCATGGATGCACTGTTGAATTAATCAGGAGGAGGAAGTGTTCTTGGAAGACACAGCACTTCCTCTTCTGCAAAATGGCCAGATGCCAAGGGTAGGGAACAGGGGCGTGATTAAGACCCAGATAAAGTAGAAAGTGCTTTTCCCTGTAAAGATGAAGCATTTTCCTAAAACTTGATTTCTCACACTGCTTGGAAATCATCAGTTCCACCCTATTTTTTTTTAATCTTCTGCTTCAGTTGCAGATTTTCCCTCTTACTCAGCAGTCCAGCCAGTAAAAATGTAATTTCCTTCCTCTTTCATGCTTGCAGATGCTAGATTCAGAAAAGGGCAATTGAAGGAAGAGTGTAGGCCATGCCCATTTTTGGCTGCAATTTATTCCTCCAAGTGTGGATGACGGAGAAGAACACCATGACTCTTTTCAGCTTTGTTCTTGGTATTACACCATCGACGTCACCAGAATTTGTTCCACACTCAAATTTAGCCTCATCACAGTTCTTTGCTGAAGATCAACAGTTCTCAGATGTACATATGTGTGCATATGCACACACGCAGAGTGATTTATGGAGACAGTAGTGTTTCATGGCTCCAATCACTACCAGGTGTCTAAGTGCGGTAGGGTTACAGTTCATTTGATATTTACGCAGCAGCAAGACAAGAGTTCTCCTAGCCCGTGGTGTAAATCCATTTGACTTTGTAACTGTACAACTGCAGATCTAATGATGTTGCCTCTTCCCACCTACCCGCCATCACCTTGAGCTCTCTGCCAGACCAGATACATTTCCTTTCATTTTCATGCAGAGTATGTCCCCGTCTCATAACTCAGTAAATCAGCCTGCTCTTTTGATTCCTCCCACCAGTACAGCTGTACATCAGAGCAGGGTCCCATGTCCCCCGGCATGGGATGCCTGCCGTGGCAAATGAACAAGGAAGCCACCAGAGATCTGCACTTCTATTTACTTAGCTTCTATGTAAAAATACATATAGGTATTCTTTTAAATATGCAGACATCCGCCGGAGCTAGCATTGTTTTCATTGATTGCTGCTGCTGGAGCTGTGGAGGCAGCAGTACTGATCCATATGGAAACAAGGTTTCCATAAATCTGTCAGAATTCAATTCTCTTGCAGAGCCTCATCCGGTCGCTTACTCCCATTTTCTTTTCCTTGTTTTCAATTCCTGATTAAGTCGAGTTTAAACAAGCCACTTATTTGGCAGTGCCCTTGAAATAAAGGTCTGGTTTAATTGTGCCTCTGAAATCCTGGGAACATACGGTTTCCTCATGCACTCGGAAAAAGCATATTCACAGGTACACGTGCATTTGCTATCCCACATCCTCTGGCACACACTGGGGTAGAGCTCTCTGGCATACCTCTTTTTAGCATGTGGGGGCTGAGTGCATTTCAAAGCCAGGGCTTAGTCTTTTTCTTCTGTGAAGGAGCGGCTATTAGCATTTGATGCCTTCTGTCCTGCCTGCTGCTTTATGCTCCATTGGCGCTGTTTCAGAAATGACATTATCATGGGATTGAGCAGCTCAGGGGATTGAAAACGGGCTGCAGAGTCTTTCCCCTCTAGGTCAGGAGTTCATCGCTGACCTGGGCTAATACTGGGTGAACGTCATTAGCATCTGAAATGAGCTGGGCATCTTCTTTCCTGTCCCTAGCAAACACGCCACCCCCAGCATAAAATTTTGCTTTTCCAGGCATCCTCTCAGGGCGCTACAAAGACACCCACTGCTAGAAACTGTCCTTTCGGAGACGGTGTCCAGGCAGATTGACTAGGTGGTATGAGCTTAATGTACAGACATGTTCTCTGCTTTTGTCCCCCCTCTGTCTGTCACCTGCGCCAAAGTTACTTGCACGGCCCTGGGGCATGGGGAAAGCCCTTTATTGGCATTACTGAGGGACAGAATGGAGAGCGGGAGACTATGCTAGACTGTGAGGGTAGTTCCTAGGCAGGGGTATTTGCAAGTTAACTAAAACATCTATGCCTGATAAAGCAAGAGACTTTAGACTTTCACCATCCATTCCTGTCTTTCTGAGGAAGGGTATCACTGTGAATTAGGAGGAAATGGGACAGTGATTCGTTGTCACCTTTGGGGATCAGAAGATGATGTGGTGATAAAATCTTCAGCTGGAGCAAACTGCGTGTAAGAGAATTTGCTTCCCATATAATACAAGATGCTGTGTAGATACCACATGCCGGACCTGCTCTAAAGCCATCTGTCATCAGCTCTAGGCAGCACCCATTTATCTTGGTGGAAGAGCTCCCATGGTTGGTTTAGTGGCCTGTTTATGTTCATAAGCCTAAGAGTGCTACAGCTGGCTTAACTAGCTTATTAGTGTTGTTTATCTACTTTGTTGTTTAGCAGAGTGTATTGGGTTTACGTGACAAGGGTTTGGTAGCGGGGGGGCTGCAGGGATGACCTCTGTGAGCAGAGCCCAGCAGCTGCCCCATGTTAGATCAGAGCCAGCTCCAGCTGGCTCCAAAAGGGACCCGCCGCTGGCCAGAGCCGAGACCGTCAGCGATGCTGGTTGTGCCTCTGGGAGAACAGATTCAAGAAAGCGAAAAAAAAAAAAACTGCTGTGCAACAGCAGCTGGGAGAGAGGAGTGATAAAATGTAAGAGAAACAGCCCTGCAGACACCAAGTCAGTGCAGAAGGAGGGCAGGAAGTGCCCCAGGTACCAGAGCAGAAGTTCCCTTGCAGCCCGTGGAGAGGACCGTGGTAGAGCAGGCTGTCCCCCTGCAACCCATGGGTACCATGGTGGAGCAGATCTCCATGCTGCAGCACAGGGAAGAGCCCATGGTGGAGCAGGTGGATGTGGCCTGAAGGAGGCTGTGGCCCATGGAGAGGCCCTGCCGGAGCAGGCTCTGGACCAGAGCTGCAGCCCATGGAGAGGAGCCCACGATGGTGGAACAGGTGATCTGGTGAGAGCTGATGCCCATGGGGTCCCATGCTGGAGCAGTCCTCTCCTGAAGGATGGACTCCATGGTATGGACCCACATTGGAGCAGTTCTCGAAGAGCTGCAGCCTGTGGGAAGCCCATGCAGGATCAGTTTGGGAAGGACGGCATCCCATGGGAGGGACCCCACGTGGAGCAGGGGCAGAGAGTGACTGTGAAGGAGCGGCAGAGACGCAGCGTTAGGGACTGACCGCAGCCCCCATTCCCCGTTCCCCTGCACTGCTCAGGGGGAGGTGGGTGGGGGAAGGAGTTTTTAGTTTGCTTGTAGTTTCTCACTGCTCTAGTCTGTTAGTAATAGGGAATAAATTACATTAACCACCCTATGCTGAGTCTGTTTTGCCCATGACAGTAATTGGTGAGTGATCTCTCGGTCCTTATCTCAACCCTTGAACCCTTTTCCATAGTGTTTTCTCCCCCTCTTCCTTTGAGGAAGGGGAGTGAGGGAGCAGTTGTGATGAAGTTTAGCTGCCCGTCAGGGTGAAACCACCACACCAGGATAATGATAAACAATCTAAAATGTAGTGGCTTTCCAAAGCCTTTCATGTAAGAGTGGCATTGGCATAGAAGTACAAAATCAAGACTTGCAACAATTCAGCTGACAGCTCTGTCCTTTGCTCTTACCCTTATCTTTGTATTTCCACCCCTGGAACACAGAGCAGCCTTTGAATTCTTCAGCTGAGGTGGCTTTATTATATGACCCTATTATATTTAAGGAGGCTTATTCATTTCACTTCTGCAAAGTACTTGTATTTGGTTTTCCTTCTTCTCTGGCAAGCATCAGAATGGGAAAGCCAGTGCATCCTGCTGGGACCCGTTGCTACAAATTTTCTGCCCTCTTCTCCTCTCCCCAGCACTGAGCATTGAATCTGGAGCTGTGGCTGCTTCATGGCCTGAGTTCATGGAGGTTACTGTGTCCATGTGTAGGGACCTACCAAATACACTCTGCCATGAAACCCATCACTCTCTATGAATCAGCTGGTGGGAGAGCGGAGTGCCTGAGGAAGTGTGCGAGCAACCATGCTGTTAATTCCTGATATTCAGGAACAAAAGGGGAGGAGGAAACCCACAGACCTTCTTCAGGCTGTGTCACACATGGCTGTACATGGTGTTGCTACCTGGGGAATGCTGCAGCTGTTTGCGTTCCCCTTGCCTTTTCCTGTAATGCTCTCTCCAGGGGCAGCATTTGCCTCCATCCTTAGTTTCCATGTTACTGTCCTTTCTTGTTTAATCCCTGCTAAAGAGTCAGCTTTCCTGTGATTTCCTCAGGAAATGGAACAAACTTAGTAAGTTCTTGAGTCCTCTGCCCACCCCTTCCCCTTCAGTATTTTGCACGTCTGCCTATTAGATTATAACTGATTTGCAGAGAGGCTTAGCTTTAGCAGGAATCTTATACATTGTCAGCTGCATTGTCATCAGTAAATGCACACTTTACCCAGGCTTCTTGCTTTCTTCTTTTTCCTTTTAAAAATGAAAAATCCCTTGAAGCTCTAAAATAAAACTACAAATGCACAAAGGTTTAACTGTGGTGCTTTAAACAGGTGCTTTATCCACTGTGCTGTTTGAACTGTGAATACTAGCATTTGTGACAATCTAACAGCAATGCTTTGTCCACTGGAGAAAGCCTAATTGCTGTCCACGATGGCAAACAAATCCAGGGAGGTTTTCAAGTTAAAATTCAGATTTCAAACTGCTGTATGACACACAGCACTGTCTCTTCAACACAGATTTGTATGTGCATCCATTTTTTTTGTGAATTGTTTTCATTTCCTGGACAAAACAATGCATTGCTCCTTTATATTAATATATATTCGTTTGTTTTCTCTAACTAGGACACTTGTTGAAAGAACATTTATGTGCTCCAATATAGAGAGCAGGTACTTTACACTAGGGCATCACTGTGAGAAGTTGGTGTGAAAAAGAGGAGAGGCATCAGAGGCAGGACATCTTGGAAGATGTGCTCCAGTTCAGATTTCCTGTATGAATAGGAAAAATCCCTCATTCATCAAGTGTCTTTGGGCATTTCAGCAAGATACAGGTCAAGTTCCTAAGAAGTTTGGAAATTTGGGCTTTAGTCTCTCCTTGCCTAAGTTCTCCACATGAAAATCTGACTTTGTCCAGCATGAACTTGGTTCCTGACTGACTGCCAGTGTTTCAGAGCGAAAATCAGTTCCCGCACAGAAGTGGTGCTTTGTTTTAAAGAATTCCCAGATGTTTCTGTTTTAGGGTCATTTTGAAGTTCTGCATGATGGCAGAGCAGTTTGCAAGACTGGATTTAGACAGTGCAGGTACATCTTGAAGCTAAACAGGTAGGAAGAAGCATCTAACTGCTAGACTGACTCACGCTGCTCCAGGCACTGGACAGTCTGAGACTAAAGCAGAGACTTGATGGACTAAGACCTTACATCATCTCCAAGGAAGGTGAGAGGGTGGTGGTGACTCTGGCTTTGGATCTTAACTGGAATTTGTGCAGAGCTCACCCACAATTCAGCCTGCTGTAAATTTTCTTATGAAGAAATTTGGTTTTGTTGTAGAGCTGATGGACATGATCCACACATCCTGCCATCATTTTTAAGTAAGTGCATAGGCTTGCCTATCGAAGGAAGGCAATACCTCCTGTTTGTTGAGGTGCATGGAGTGTTAAAGGGCTGACATGTAGAGAGCTTGCCCTGCTAATGGATTGGGATTTTTATAGACAGAAGGGATATGCTGTAGTTGGAGTGGTAAATCAGTAATGACAGACGTTCGTTCTATATTTGTGAATGACCTGATTTGGCATGCATGCAGTTCATTCTCCTGACAATAATGGAAACATGGTGTGAGACAGAGAGAGAAATAAAGCTGTGGTTAACATGAAGCTATAAATTTATAAACTTTTTTTTTTTAAGTATTTTCCCCACCTTAATTTCTTGCCTTGTTTAAAAAAAAAAAAAAAAAAGCCTCTGTTTGAATTGTTCAAAAGCTTTCAGCTTTCCTCCTCCTCCTTTCTCCTCATCCCTCACCTCCCTCCTAAGCTCCGGAGATGAGTCTAAGACATCTGTCAAAGCTGTGGTAACGGATTTCTCCTGATTCGCGAGGACCCCGGGAGTCTGTCAGAGCATCCCCGGCTGCCGCTGTCCTGTGGCTGCGCGATAGCTGTCCCGAGGAGACAAGGGCCGGGCACCACCGGGGGACAGACCACCCTGACCTATTGTGAATTTGTCCATGAACTGGAGAGAGGGGAAGGGAGAGAAGGTTTGGAGGGTAAGACCCTGGAAACTTTAGGAAACATCAGCAGAGGCTGTAGTGCACTCAAAGAAGAGCACTTCTTGCTTTCTGTCCCCTATTCTCCCCCACTTCCTCCCTCCCTCGCTCCCTTCTTTAGGAAAAATTCCTAAACTCCTTTGGCTTGGTACCAACTATTCCTTTGGCTTTGCAGCCAGAAAAGCTCACTGGGGATGGAGAAATTGCCGTACACAATTGTTTTGAGAACTAATAACACATGCATGCAGTCCAGCCTTGAATTATATGAAATATGGTGTATAGCTTTCAATCCTGTTCTGTCAGAGGCCTTGACTGCTTAAAAACCTTGCAATCCCTCTTCCCCCTCTGCCACCCCCCAAAATAGAATAAATCCCACACGCGTTCTCTCAGCTTCCAGCACGTGTGACCGTAATCATGCCTCGGCTGCTGGCAGTGTGCCCGCTCTGTCAGCCTCACGCGGAGACGGGGCAGGAGCGGGGGAAGGATGCTTGCTGGACCAGTGTGGCTGGGAGGGGATGCAGGGGCCATGGGGACTGCGGGGGTCGTTGGGCCGGGGCACTGGCTCTGCCAGCCCCACAGAGGAGCGGGAGGGCAGGATGCTGCCGCTTGCCTGGGATCAGCCGGGACAGGGCCCGGGGATTTGCCCTGGTGGCTGCTCCCTTCTGAGGGAGCTGTCTGGGGCTAGAGGGTATCACTGGCAGAAATTAGTGAAATCAGGGGGCCACCTACAAGTGAGCTAATTATGTCGGTATGTTGTACTTCAGCAGCTTGTGATTCTGTTGCCCTGTGTTAGTACAGAGGGGTCCTCCCTCAGTAAATGAAGATACTCCCTGTGTTCATCAGGCTGCTGAATCAAGAAAAGTGCGGTGCTGGCTTTGCAAGCAAGCAAGACAAACCTGCTCAGTACCTGGCCCTTTTCGCATGGTCTCTAGCATGGCTGTTTACATTAGTTAAAATAAATAAAAGTGTGGATTGCACAGATCTCCAGACAGGATAATTCTTGGAAGTTGTGCAGTGTCTAGCAGAATGGTTATCAATCCTGATTATGAACTCTAGCAACTGAAGTGATAGAAAAATCAATTTAATTCTGGGAGAACTTACCATTGAAAGAAAACTCATGGAGCTTAATTGCTTGAAATAATTTAAACTTGAAGTAAGCACAATTCTGTAAGAATCTATCAGAGATAGCAGGCATATGCCAGTGGGGGTAGCATCTTCCTCTGGTTCTTAATATACTCAATTTCAATGGATAAGGCTTACAGGAGGCTTATGCTGTGGTCAGCAGTGAAATAATTTGCTACCGCTATGATTAAGGTTCAGTATCCACACCACATGAGTCCTCCAAATAAATGTTACTGAGCTGTTACTTCCAGGCCCTTAATCTGACTCCTGTGTTGTTGTTCCCCCCAAATTGTCCTCAAGGAGCAGGTGGAGGAAGGAGGATGTGGTGTAATGCTGTGGTTGGAAGGGAGCGAGGGACTGAGGGCCGGGAGCGCAGAGCAAATTCACTGCATGTGCCAGAAGACGAACAGCAGGAGATATACTAGAGTTGTGCTGGGGTCTCCAAGCCCTCGTCCTCACACTCAAAACTTCCAGCTAAGCAAGACTCGGGCCACTTTTTCATGCTCCTGCTAACAGGATGAGGGCTCAGCTCCACAGTGTAATAGTATTACTGATGTACAATTCTGTCAACACCACTAGCGGTACTTTGCCTTGTTTTACTATAGTTGCAGCAGCTCCTGGGTATAGACAAGAACACTGTTATGCCAGGCACTTAAAAAAACAATGGCCTAAAGAGCTTACATCCTAAGGGAATATCTTTTTCCCCCACAAGAACAGCCAAGCAGTGGAAGAGCTTGCTCACAGAGGCTGTGCAGTCTCCCATCTTCAGAGGTTTTCAGGACCCCACTGGACAAAGCCCTGAGCAACTTGGTCTGATCCCATAGGTAGCCCTGCTTGAGCAAGTGGTTAGACTAGAGGTCTCCTGGATTCGTTTCGCCCTGAATTATTATATAATCCTATGATCTTTACCTGCTTTTTCAAGTTTTCATGTTAAAAAACAAAAAAACTGCTCTTTCTATATGTAGGCAGATACCTGCCCACCAGCTAGCATGTTGACGGCATTTTCTCCTGTGCAAGGCCTTCTGAAGTAAACTGTTATGTATGAGGATGTGCAATCTGTGCTTCTTCTCACTTGTGTCTTAGTGACCAGAGCAGGTCAACTTTAATTGTTCATATTTGTTAGGAATATTATCTGTTAGAGGTCTGGCACTTTTTTCCTTAGGCTCATTAAGTCATTACTCACTGTTCAGTCACATCTCCGATGGTGGTTGAATACAGGAAAGCATGTTTTCTTCCTCCTATGCTAAGTACGTATTTGCACGGCCTTTTTTATTTGACTTCGTGACGTTATGTTCTTTCTTCAAAGACGTGTACTTCCTCTGCTCTTCACCCTGCCTCCTCCTCACCTTCCCTCCCCACAAATGCCTTCAGTGCCAGGATGACAGCTCTGAGGCTGCTGACAGTCCCTTGGCTGTTTCAAATCAAGGACTTTAATCACAGCATGATGCCATCATGTGAGCAAATATGATATTGGTGGAGTTTGCTAATATACTATTTTTTAAAATGAAAATGTAAAAATAAATCTTGTAGGGGGATTTTACATATTAATACTCAGTACTTTGAGTATGTGCTAATACTTTTTGCACTTGGAATGCTTAATTTTTAAAGATTATATGGATAAAGATCTATAATTAACTGATAAACATCAAAACATTAGCTGATAAAGATTTATAATGGTCCTGAGGAAAATGATAAGAGATTTCCCTCCCTGCTGCACTCTCTTCAGGAGTGTTAAAGGAGGAAAAATAGGAATATGGCATTTAGTATGGCTTAAATGTAATTTGCTTTATTGTGCCATAGCTGAATTAAGGTAATTAAACTTTACACAAACTTTTTATTTATTGATTGATTTTTGAGAGACAGAGAAGTTAATTTCAGCCTAATTGTAATACTTTGTTTTCTTGGAAACTGTCCTAGGCCAAGAATTGCCATAATCAAGGATCAACGCAGACAGATCGTTTTCCTTCTGTACTCTTCATCCAGAACTGGATAGAAACGACACCTTGCATAACAAAAGATTGGAGATTAAAGGCTCTGCAGTCTGTCTTCATGAGACTAAGAACTTGCTCATGTATGAGGAAGTCCACTAAAGCTTGTCTAATTTACTAATTTTACAGAGTGGTTGAATGGATTTTCTTACCAAATCTAGTAGAACTAGAATTAAGGCCAAATCCACCCACTAGTGGGAATTCAGAGGAAATACCTCCCTTGACTTTGCATCTAGGATTAGTCCATCAGACCTCGGGAGCTCACTCTTGCCGATCCCACCGTGGACCCACCAGACCTTGCTGCCACTCTCCTGAGGAGACTACAACCCTTAACTCCAAAGGGCCAAAGGCTTGGCTTATTCATTGCTGTCTGTTTGCTCTCAGTGATACACTGAAACTTCTTTATTATTGTGCCAGTGCCAAATCCAGCCTACTTTTTAAATATGTCTTGTATGTAACCATTTTCAACCACTGATGTTTTTCTTTTCAGAGATTTTTTTTTAAGGCTATTCAGTACAGCCAGATCAGATGTCTTGAAATAATATTCCTGTAGAACAGTGCTAAGACCTAATGATCAGCACAGTCCTAATGATGTTGCTCCTTTTGCCTCTCTGCCCTAGGTAAGTGCAACGTAGAATGTATTTATGATCACTTCTGCCAGCTGAAAGATATAGTAACTATGAGTAGTGTATAGGCTGTTTACCACGTTTTTCTTAAGACCTGTGTCTTTTGCTGTGATAGGCTACTTTTGAGTCGAGACTTTTGCATTCATTTGCGCGAGTTCATTATCTTTTGTTAGCTATGTTTCAAAAATAAATTTGTGCCTTAGTACTTCTGAATACAGACAGACCTGACAGTCTTGAATCAACTACGCTGCACGTGGAAGGTCAGTGTAAATCCCTGGGGCTTAGGTATTTTTTGAAGGGAAAGGACCCCCCGCATCTGGATTTTGTAAGGAAATGGGACTAGGTTGTTAGCAGAGAGCCTGTGTGGTTTCAACATCCCAGGATGTGCAGCTGCCAGTACTTTATTCTCCCAGGAGGTGAGAACAGGCACCGGCCAGGTCCAGCTCTCCATGGGCCAACAGCCATCATCTTCCTCACCAATTCTCCTCCCCAGCACAGCCCTGCCTAGGAAGGGCAGCAGAGTCCATGCAAATGCTGCAGCCATTGCCCTGCCTGCCTCTGCCCTGGTTCCTGGCACACCGCTGGGGTCCCAGGTGTCTGCCAGCCTCTGGGGATGCTGCACTAGCACTGGCCCTGCCATTTGGCAAACCCTTCTCAGGAGCTCAGACCATCTGCCTGCTTTGCAGGAGGACCGTATGTTGGTGGGTATCAGCCCTTCTCAAAGGCATCTCTGGTGACTTCTACAGTGGGATGAGATACAACTGTGACACTGTCTCTCTGGCTGCACGCTTACCTGCAAGGAGAGGGGCCCTTCCTACAGAAGCAGAATGAATAGAGGCATGATAATTGTGTGATTGTATCAAAACTAGTCAAAAATGGAGTCCCAGCATATCCAAACATACAACATAGGCACTCTTCCCCTAGAGTTTTGGCTCTCTGCTGACAAAGAACCACAACTCAATCTCCTTTCAGTTTTCCCAATATAATAAAGAATTCTTTGCCTTGAAACATTATTGTGGCATGACTAATTTTGCCTGATTTCACCTAGAAACAATTGTTTAAAATTCTTGGTAACTGGATGATGAGCTTTATTCAGAAATCATGTCCAAGGCAGGCAGCTGCATTATCTTTGATCTCCCTACCTGTGCTTCAAAACTGTGACCTATCTGGGCACGTTCAAGTTTAGCTTTCCCTGGCTCCACAGGCTAGAGTCACTTCAGTTGGAGAAATAGCTTTAGGAAATGTTGATTAAAAAAAAAAAAAAAGATCAGTCATACTGCTCTGCTAATTACATTGGCCATATTAATGGCACAGACTGCTCATTTTCAGGCTCTGTTGGAAAGATTACCCAGAGAGGTGTTATTCTCTCAGTACAGTGTCAGATGTCACCCAGTGGGATATTAAAACCAAGTCAAGATTGTGTTGAAAAATATTTTTTCTTCTGTACAGTAACGCATACAGCACTAGATTGCATTAAAAAGAAATCCCTTTGCTGAAGAAATGTTAATGTGGGCTGCCAAATGGGAGAGATTTTCCATAGTTCACTGTTAATGTAAGACCTCAGCTCTCGTGGAACATGCTGTCCTCTAATGAACAGCTCCTTAATGAGAGCGGAGAATCAGGGTTTCATATCTAGACAAATGACAGTAAAGTTTGGAAGGTGTTGTTTCTGTTTTTCTTTCTTTTTCTTTTTAATACAAGCACTAATTGGCCTTAAATAAAACTGGGTAGAACAATAGATTTATGTTATTTTTGTGAAGCAAAATCAGATCTCAGGCATTCAGAGAAACAGGCTCACCTTTTATGAGGTAATTATGATTTAGTGTTTACTGTCTCCCTGTTGAATCTGTGGGTTGCCTTTAAAGTGGCTCTGGGATGAATGTCAAAAATTGAATTTACAGTCAAACCTTTTCAACATGTAAAATGCAGGAGACATATGTTATTTTTCTAAGTAGTATTTCTTCTGTGCCTCTACCTTGTTTTTTTTTTTTTTTTTTGAAAGAACAACTATAAATTGTCCCCCATCAACAGGTTGCTGAATCATCAGAAAATGATTATTTTGGAAGAGTTTGGGAAGGTCTCTAAGAATTCAGGTATTTCTTCTAATAGCATCAATAGTAATCTTCCAAGGTTCACTTCCATATTCCACTAAGAAGTCAAACTTGAGTTAATTTATAAGGATCAGAATCAAGTAGAGAAGATGACCCCTTCACACAGGCTTGCCATTAGGTTTATTTCTTGTTTGGCTTGGGGAGAAAACTTGACTCAGGAGAAGGCTCCATTTGGGGTTTAGTTTCACAGGGCTGTGACCCAACCCCACAGGATTAAGTGGGAGCTCTGTCAGCCATGCAGCCATGGCCAGCAGTACACTGCAACATAATGTGCAAGTTCCCCAGCCTCAGCTTAGGGTTTTGCAATGTGCCATAGCAAAGTTACTATGTTCAGGACCCGTGGGCAACAGGGGAAGGGAGAGCAAAACCCTATTGTGCCCGTTCCCTTCACCCAGTACTCCCCATTCCCCTGGCAATGCCATTCTGGAAAGGCAAGTTTGCTCACAGCTCTCAACTGGCGTTTTCCAGCAGGCCAGGGAGGTGAGGCAGTAACCCTTCCTCTTACACTCTCTGCTCTTTGTCCCTTAATTTAACCTGCATGTTCAGCAACCCAACCTAACGGCACACAGGAGCTGCGTGATCAGCAAAGCCAGCACCTCACTCACATCTCTGCTGCTCTTAAAGAAGTCTCTCCAAAAGAAAAGTCTCCGCATTGCTGTTTTCACACCTGCACAATTTACTTTTTAAGCTCCTTTCCTTTCCCACTCTGCTACCAAATTCACAAGCATTGAGTAGGATTTAGGAATGGTTTAGGAGAAAAAACACCAAGCAATGAACAAAATAGAAAATGCAAACAATTGCAATAGCATGGCAGTGTACACCAAGTACTTTGGCTGCAGTGCAAGACAGGTTGTGGGTAAAATGTGAATTTGGCAGGGCTGCAGGTGTTCAAATCACGTGCTTGTGTAGTCTAGGAGATTTCTTTTACTTCATGGTCTTTCAGCATACATCCCTGAAATCCCAGTGGAACTGAAAAAGTGTGTTTCAGCCATAACAGAAAATATCAATAATAAGTCCAGGAAAACTATTATCCTTACAAACGAAGATGGAAATATAATGAACGCTGGCAAATGGTGAATCTGCATCAGCTCTTGGTTGTGTGTATAGGCAGACAAATCTAGCATAAGATCAATAAAAAGAAATACGGACTCACAAAAAAAACAGCACAAAACACAAGTGGTTTATCTGTGAAGATAACTGGTCATGTGAGGAAGCCGTTGATGAAAAAATGTGCTCAGTGCAGATGGAGGATGAGAATCAGAGCTGTGTCCCACTATATTCTGGTATTATTCGGCAGAAGTCATTGACAATGTATGCAACACTGCTACACACAGCAGCAGCTAGTCAATACAGCTAAAGGAGGACTCTTGTGGAAACCCACACCATGAAGAACCTTTCTTTCTTCAGGGAGAAGTAAGCACCAGGATTGAAGGCTGCAAAACACAGCCCGTCTGATGTGCTGTGGGGTGATGCTGCAGATAGCCACAAAACCCAAGGGCATTGAAGGCCACATGCTCACTAGGTTTCAAATAAAAGGGCATGGGTGATTTCCAGTGCTACAAAAATTGGTTAGTGAACAGCTTTAGCCAAGAAGTTGAACAGTATTGTCATACAAGTAAGCTGCCATTTAAAAGCTTTGCTAGTCCTCTGTAACACACTTATTTACCCATCCATCTCACCCGGCTGATCTGCACCCGAATGTTCAAGTTGCTTTTTCTCCACCACCACCTCAGTTGTACAACCACCAGCCCAAATAGCGATTGCTAATTCTAAAATGTTTTATTTATGACAAACATTGATGCAATTACTTGGAGTGATGGGCAAAGCAAATAAGTCACAGGTTGAGTGAGTTTTGGAAGAGTTTCAACATCTGACATGTCTTGGAAAACGTTCTTGCTGCGTGGGACTTGATAACTACCAAGACAATTAATGGTGTTTGGAAAGCAGTATGGAAGGGGTACACTCGCAGCTCCAAAGGGTCTGAGGAAAAAGATGATGTTGTAGCTCAAACAGCAAGCCTTGGATGGAGATCTGCATTTGGTGAAACAGAAGAGATAGGTATTCAAGAGAGTTACATGGAGCTGAATGCATTGAAGAAGAGCTGAGGACGAAAAGAGAGAGGGTGATAAAAATGTGGAATGACAGTTAACAGTTAAAAATCTTTCTAAATTGTTAGAGAAGGCATATAGCTAATTCCACTTGCGTTAGAAATAGACCTGAACATGAACTGGAGCTTGAAAACAAAGATTACTGAGGTTGTTGCAGTTCACCAAGAAATGTATAAACAAAAAAGCAAATGAAGTCATTAATTTCATGTGATGGTTTTTTGAAGAGCCCATTGGCTTCTAGCATTGCTTTTCCTGCTGGAAGTGGAATTCAGCCTGCTGCACCTGAATCTCTTTGGCCTTCCTATTCCTTTACCCTCTGTGCCTGATGATGACCCTGATGATCCTTTATTGCCATCCTGCATAGCCTCCAATTATTTTCAGTGTTATCTTTCTCATCTGTCTGCAACATTTACATGAACTGATTTTTTTCAGGTATATTATTACTATTTTACTTTTTTACTGTAGTTTCATCATCTTATAATTAACCTTTGTCTTCATGCTATCTTTTATTTCATTACATACCTATGAATATAAGTATGTTTTGGGGTATTAGAGGGTTTGGTGAAAGGGGTCAAAACATATTCCCATTTTTTTCTGTTGAAGTAAGTTTAGTAATTTTGATTTTGCTACTATGGAGTTCTCTTAAGAAGGCATGTGTTCGCATTGGAGAAGGACTGCTGCATGCTAATCGCAACCTTACTGAGTACAATCCACCTTTACCCAGAGTTCTCACCCACCTCTTCCTGATAAACTGTAATTATTTGAAATTCCTGGAAATGTTGACAATATGGGAGGAAAAAAAGATCCCTTGTGGTCTTCCTATTTCCCCCCCTGTTTGGACAGGGGCAGAGAAAACTGAAAGCTACAGCAGTTGCTTGTTAAATTATATATATATATATATACACATACCTATTTCCTTAAGAATCTGAATTGTATTGTGTAGTTTTGGCTATGGTGTATAAAATAATGCTTGGTATGTGTACATAGTGGATCAGTTCTTTACCTCTGAATAGACCAAAAATGCCTACTCTCAGAGACTGATGCTTTGTGCACTTATGTACTTTAGGTGTATTTTTGGTTACTATAATACAAGGGAAAGTAAAATCCTGGAAATAGAATGGTTCATTTCTAAACCAAAAGCAAGGCTATATTGCAGAAAGTTAATCACACAGCTATTCTAAACCCATTCAGTTTCTACAGAAGAATTCTGGAAAATCAGCATGATGTTCATAGATACCTCTGTGTGCATTTGTGTGTTGTAGTTAATGTAACATCAGATTAAGGGCCAGCACTAAACTTCATCTGTAATGTACAGGAATCGGAATGGCTTAATATAAAATATTTTAGAAAAAATAACTCAATTTGACATGCTAATTATATATATATATATATTCAAAGTGCAGCAGAAAAAGTCTAATTTCAAACCACATTCTAAATATCCCTTCAGTGATTATATTGAGATAATGTATTTCATACATTACAAATTTGCATACAATTTTTTTTTCCATTTTTTCCTAAAATTTCCCTTTATTTTTTTAACAAGCTCAAGGCATAGGTAACAAGGGGGCTGGAGGAGAAGAAAGTATTTTCTCAAAGCAGCTTTTCCCTGTTGGCTTTAATATCTGTAGCCAAGGGAGCATAGGTATGAACAGACTGGTGAAACTGAATCATGACACAAGGGCAAAGAAGGACTTTCTCCTGAATGCTTAAGACCCAACACACCTCACATTTGGCAAAAAAAAAAAAATGTCAAAACTATAGTCAGAAAAAGGAGGATCTTAGGGTCTATTTAAATAAAGGCAGCACATTAAGCTGGAGAGATTGGCATCTCCATCATGTGTATAGCAAGAGAGGTGACAGTCCCAGCTGCAGAACACAATGAAGGACATGTGAAAGAGGCAGAAGTAAATGGGAGGTCACATAGCAAAATACAAGGATTTGGAGGAGAGCTTTGGAAACCAGGTAGAGTGTTCTGAGATATACAGAAGTGGGTGGTGAACCCAATAGGAATAAAAACAATACACACTTGATCTCATGTGTAAAGGACTGTTTTAATTACAGCAAACTTAAAATTTTGGAATATCATTTTAGATGAACCTCAGAATATAATTGTGGTGCCTGAAACCGAAAAGGATGAGCTGGTGAACAGGATAATTCAAGAACAGAGTTTAAAATTATATTATTTAGGAAGAAAAACAATTATCAGAGGCCCAATTAAAGCACCAATACATATTGTTTTCAGTACTTACATGGTCAACTAAGTCTGAATAAATGAAACTTCCAGAAAAAAATACATCAGGCTTTAACAACGCTAGCAATGATCAAAAAAAGGCAGGGTCTTTTTTTTTTAGAAAATCTAACTGAGAACAAATATCAGAATGGCTTCATGAAGCACTGCATTAAGGCAATGCGCTTTGTAAGAGTGCAATAAGCACAGAAAGAAGGGACAAAGTAAGCGACCCTACATAACTTGAACCAAACAATGTCATTCCTAAGAAAATGAGTGTTATCAGATTTCAAATAATGCTTTAAAAAGACAAGACAAGACCTTGAGAATAATTACTTTTGATGGTTTTATTCCCTAAGCAATCAGGGAATTAAAAGAGAAACACAGCAGTGAACAGAATTTTAACTTTTTTTTTCCTCCTAAACCAGAACCTGAAAACAAATCATGGGACAGAAAACCTTCTATGCAACCCCAGCCACTTGCAAGGAAAGCAAAGGGGAGTGTCCAAAGTCTGACTTTCCTTGTATCTGGGATATATTTGTCGTCTTCCAGAAAGGTGCTCCAACCATTGGGCTGTAAGCTTATCTCAGGGGAAAAGAGTTATCCCATTTTGAGTGTGAAAGTGTTCACTGGCATAGGGAGTGAGACACCTTCATGTCTGCTTGTGTTTGTGGAGGGGCTGAAGGAGCCTTCTCCTCCCCCAAACACCCACCACCGGTGGCACATCCTGCATCCGTGGATGAGCACCAGGGTGAATGCAGGGCGTCTGCGAGGAAACAAACACTTTTTCCCAGCCTTCCAGGGCAATCTGAATGTGAGAAGTGGCTTTTAGGAAAAGTACTATCTCTTGATTACCCATTGGGTTGCTCTGGGGAAGAAGAGGTGCTGAGTGTGTTTGGGGAGAAGGCAGAAGCCAAAAAACCATTTCCATGCAAACCTGAATCCCAACTTTTCCAATCCTTCGAAAGGAGAGCTGTAGATGATGAAAAAACACAGGAACACATAAAAAAATGGTAAAAAGGAAAGGTGATCCATCACCCCAAGCAGATGATTGCCACACAACATGTGGAATTAGAGCCCAGACCAGACTGGCAGGTCTGTGCTGAAGCAGGAAATCTTTATATTCCTATATAAAAAAATGATCAGAGCCTTAAAGATCAGGTTCTATTCCCTTATAACCAAGGTTTGTACATCAGTTCCACCAAAACAAATAGACAAATAAATTGCCCCCTGATCAGGTATCCAGAGTCTACTAGAGATACACTTGTGCATTATGTGATAACTGTGGCCTGTGTCAGTCTTTTGGAACACTCTGCCAGGCAGAGTGTAACAGAGGCAAGTGTCCCATTTTCGCCCCCCTACATTTAAAGATAGTTTGCTATGGAAGTTCTCAAAACCTTTTTGGTGTCTGACTCCAGCACTGTATGAAATCTCTTCAGTTTTGTTGTTGTTGTTGTCGTTAATTATTATTAATTTTCTATCAGGAATAATTAACTTCATAATCTCCCCAAGCCTGCATGCTTGTATGCATGCACGTCTTTCTTCTTCATATGCCAACCTCCCTGATACATAGATAATTTATGAAAACAGAGTAGAAGCTTTTTAATAATTAAGTAACAGATAATAGGAGGAGACTTTTCCCAACAATGTACAGCAGCTTTGAAGCAGAACACAGTCCTGAAAGGTTAGTGGCTGATAAATTACACTTAGAAAAAGAAAACCCAAAGAAAGCTGCTGCCCTCGCACCATATCATTAAGTAAATTAAAACACTGAAAGGTTCTTTTTATTTCGCAATGCATGCACTTCATTGCAGGAACATGCGAATCATAGTCCTGTGGCAAAGAGCCAGATGATTGCCCCAGACTACATCACGTAGCATCAACACGGCCCATTCTCTCTAAATTACAGGGCAAACAATAACACAGGTAAAATTAGCCCCAGCTGTAATTATACAGCAGAGTTGCGTAGAGGACGTAGAATGATAAACGGCGAATGCAGAAGGCGTTGTGTCATATCATGTAATCTCTCCTGCTGCAGAGCTGAAAAACAAAGGGAGAGTTGTGCCTTGTTTGTCTAACGTGCTCTATATCGCAAATTAGAAATCCTTCCTAATTAAGATATTGTTAAATTTCCTTTGTTAACAAATTTTAACAATGTTAATTAGTGATCATTGATGACATTTTAACAACGTTAATTAGTGATCATTGTTCATCTAACAAACAATTAGGGTGATTTGCGCCATCGTTCTCAGACACAGAAATGCATCCCAGAGCCTTCCTGTCTTTTTACCCCCAGGCTTCTTGAGCTGAGGGAGGGCATCTGGGAATGCTAATGCAATACATAGTCTCTCATTTAGCAGCAGCATTGCAGGAAAATAATGTCTGGCTTATGAACGCTTAATAGTTCAAAACAGCTGTAACTTCACAAGGGTGTTCTCATCACACGAGTGCTCAGTGAGGTCACTTGGGCAATTTGTGCACTAATGTAATACAATACAGTATGATGTACACATACATTCATTCCCCACCACTTTATTAATTCCTGTCTAGATGTGTGGATGGCAGTGGTTCTCAGAGGCCCGAGGTCGTCTGGGCAGTCAGATTTTGACTATGGTTTCGTTTAACTCCAGCCATTTTCTGATTCCTGTACCAGTAAAAGGAGTAGCAGCAGCAAGGAATACTGTGGCCCACATTTCTGTTGCTGCTGTTGTTTTAAAAAACGGGACAAAAAGATCAGAAAAAGAACCACTACCATCTTTACACCACCACCCTCAGCACTGCAATATCAATTTTATTTGTAAGAAAGGTCCCTGAGAAAGAAGGATGTTAGCATCAGAACTTATGAAGAAGGGGCTTGAGAAATCAGCTTGTCAGTTAGACCACAGGAGCATAGAAATTGGGCTGTATTTCCTGGCTAAGACAAACAGAGGGCTACGGACTCTGACAGATGTCAGGCTCAACGCACACTTCCTCTCCACAGTGGTCAAAGTTTTATCTCCAGCCAGAGCCAAAAGACCTATCTTCTACCCAACAACTTCAGGGGAAGTTGGGTTAAATGCTTGTTCAATTTAAAAATAAAAATAAAAATAAAAATGGAGAAAAAAAAAACAGTATGAACACTTGCACTGAGGAAAATAGAGAGTCTGGAGGTTGAGTGGTGGGATAATATTACTTGAGAAACCTCCTGTTGTTGTGCCACTGCCACCACCATGCAAGCGTTGGCCAGTACCGCAGACAGGGTGCCAGCAGCTGCCGGTGTTGTCATCGCATTTGTAGCTTCTGCTCAAGACAAGGTTAGACAGCCTGGTGATAAAATATTAGCATATGGTGTATGTCAGTGCTTCTAAGGAGAGCATGGTCAGTAGACCACCAGAGTCGCTGTGCAATGTGGAAATCTCTTAGTGTGGATTTTGCTGCTGTGAGGTGTTAACATAATTACCATAGAGCTTTGCTAGTGGCATAAATGCTCTTTCCTGCAAGCCTTTCCTAAGCAAATGAGCTTGAACCCAGCTGCATTACAATTCCTTTTCTAATTTTATATCTCTCTATGGCATGAACATCTGTTGTCCACCCACAGTTCAGTTGTATAAACTTATCCTTCTTTTGTTCATGTTCATAGTTTATCCCCTCCGTGATATTAACCCTGAATTGTTTGCACATTGCTATATATAAAAGTGCTCATGCAGCAAATGGTAGATGAAACACGGGTGCCAACACATAGGCAACATCTTCTAAATGTTAACTGTGGATTTGGAAAATCATTGCTTATGCAAGCTGACATAAAGGATACATTTTTGCATTGCCCAGGTTAGTGGATAGCATTGATATGATTAGATTATGAGGGTGAGCCGTTAATCCCTCCTTTTCCTGATTATTATTGACAAAATTGGAGTGTAAACCAACACTAACCTGCTTAGCTCCAGCCACGTTCTCATGAATATAAATGTATCAGTCCATCCATCAAATTTACATTTATAAAATGCCCTTCATTCAAGGACCTCAGAATGCAAGAGACAATCAATATAAAAATAAAATTTTTAGCCTTCATTTGATAAGATAAATTCAGTTTGGGAATTTAATGATTTCCTGCTGGCACTTTTTTACACTAGAGTTCAGTGGGATATGGCTGGGTAATGTCTTTCACCAAGATCTCACTTGGTCTTGTTATTTCATGCAAAAAGGGAAGGATTAGTAGTTCTTGTTAGGATAATGCTCAGTACCTGATTCTCCAGCCAAGTAACTCTCTTTTGATGCCCCATTCCTGGGGAATGGCTGCAGGTATCTTTTCAGCCAAGGCTTCCATTTGCTCTAAAACAGGTATCAGTTTAGAGGAAAGGATCTGAAGCCACTTGCTTCACTTTCTGCATAGAAATCTGATGCTGACCCTTGGAAGAAGAAGCCAAATGTGATAAGTTAAATCAGTAACATGTTCACAGTTTTCCAAGTTGAGAACCAGCAACTGAGAGCCTAAAATCACATTTTAAAGAGCAAGTTTTCCAAGTTGGGAACCCACAACCGGGAGCCTAAAATCATATTTTAAAGAGCAAATATATTTAGGTGCTGTATGGCCTGTCTATGGCAGTTCCTGACAGGGTTATTTAACTTTAAATGTCCAAATGTCCAGAGCTTGGAGACAAGGTCTAGTGGAGGGATTGTTAGTGTTAGGTCTTAGGTTGGACTAGGTGATCTTGAAGGTCTCTTCCAGCCAAAAAGATTCTGTGATTCTGTGATTCTGTGATATTTGGCTAGGTGAGAGAAGGAGCTGATAAACACATGCCTGTGTTTCTGCCTACCTTTTTGTTATAGGGCAGGGAAATTGTATTACCATCGTATTATGGCTTATGATTGTCAGACATAGATGTGAAAGTCAAAACATATTTTGACTTCCATGGGGACAGATGGAGATTGTAAACTGATTTTCACCTTTAAAATATTGCCAATCTCATTGGTAAATTAGATTAATCTGTTCTGTTGCTATGACTTTGCTGTGTTCTAGATTCCAAACAACTGTGATTTCTTTTTCCAAAACAGAAGTAGATTTCCCTAAAGGAAAATGGAAATGTTTTGTAAAGATAATGTTGGCACTGCGTTAGCTTGTGAAGGAATGGGCTACAAATGGAGATCCATTTGCACCCAGAAAGTTTCTGTTTGTATCTGTAAGCAACAGTAAGGAGCTGCATTTCTACCATCCTGTGGATTTACACATTTACAAATTCTTCAATTCTTCATACTCCACTCCTAAAGTCAGTTGTTTCTGACAACATTATGTGACTCTGAAGCACTGGTTTGTAAGTGGGATATTCCCAAGAGCCACAGCAGAAACATGGACACCTTAGCAGCAGAGAAAAGCTAAAAAATTCCTTTTGCACCCAGGCCAGTTGACTTTCCATGTTGATCAGAGGTCATCAGTAAACATTAACAACACACCACCTCTATGACCGCTGTCTTGAGTTGTAATATTAAACTAGGCTTCTCTTATGCTAGGCAAATGTAGCAACAAAAGGCAGTAAGCAAAGGAAGAAAAGGGTTCCTCAGTATTTGATCTATTCATTGCCTATTCCAAATATCTCGTGTTCACCTGCTCCTGAAAATCTGTTGCACTCTCTTGCAACTATCCTGACGTTTGGAGATTTCTGAATCTGGAGGGGATGAGGAGCAGAATGCCCTGTTTAACTGCTTTCCTATAAGAAAGGATAACACCATCTATGCAAATATGCATTTGTCCAGGTTAAACTCAGGGCCAAACACACTGGGAGTGAAAGCATCGAAGATCTGCAGGACCAAGGTGTTTTAGTTACTTCCAGTGCATAGGTGCTGCACTGGAGATGTAACATCCACCAGCCTGCTCTGCATAAATACCAGTGGTTGCAGACAGGCAGGATAGCCAGCTTGAGGGGTAAAGAGAAACTTCAATCCACATTTGCATTTCCAGTGGACCTGGCTGTCATGAAGCTTCATGCAAACCCTTCACAACATTTGACTTCACTGGAATTAGTTGTTTCCACTAAAAACCAACAAGTCACTCAGAAAATGAGTTTAAAAGAAAAACAAACAAACAACAAAAAAGCAAAATCTGAAAACACAAAACCCAACTGTGCTGGTACAAGTGACTTGCACATTGCGGTATTTTGTGATAATGCTTGTGTTCTCGGTCACTTCCCAGCTGGAACATAAATACAGAAAACGCAGCAAAAACTGAAGTATTTAGATCCACATCATGGGGAGAAATGCTGATAAATGGTCAAGAAAATTCCAGTGAATGTGTGTGTTTGTTTTCTTAAACAGAGATAGATAAATAGTGTAATGTAAGAAATCTAAATCATCTATTTTCTATTTGTACAGAGAGCTACATCTCCTTCTAAAGTCAGCTCTTTAATCAGTGGCAAGTGTACCTCACAGCACAATCAAAAGATGTTCGTCTATTGCTTTTTTATTTAATGCTAGATACATAAATAAACTGTCTGAAATATAAGAAACCAACTTGAAACACAGTCATGTTGTCTGCTCTCTCCTGTTCTTTCTTCTGTCTCTTCTTTGAAGGTGGCTGCTTGGGAAAACATTTGGAGCATTCCTCCTGACTGAAATATTGGTGTTTTATATTGCTGTGAATTTATGAGAAGATAATTAGTTTCTCATTTCTCCCAAGTGGCATTCATGTCCTCTGCTCCATCTTCCCCATCTCTACTACCCTTTCCTCCCAATTCCCACTCTTATTTTTGTCACCAGTTTTTATCTCTTTAGACCCTGCTGCTACTTTGTTTACCCGTCCTCATCTCTTTGTGTCCCATCTTGTAGCCCTTCCTTTGTGCGTGATGCCTGCTCCTCACCACACACTCACATCCAGCTCTCAGGCTGCAGCTCCCTCCTTCATCTCTGTTGCTCCATGGTCATCCTTCCTCTGCTTATTTCCTCTCTCTGCTCTTTATTTTCCTTCTGCTTGTCAAATGTGTGGGACAGTGAAAGGCCACCCACCTTGTCAGGAAGGCAGGTCCTTTAGGAGGGCCTTAGTTAGCCTTATAGTCTGTGCGCTGCCTGGCACCAACCCATAATAGGCTTTACCAAGCCAGAAAATTAAAATGCAGCATGGAAACATTCAGTCCGTCATATTATTATGCAAAGTGTCATCTAGTGGCTCATCTTATCAAGAAAATTGTCCAGCGCCATCATAGTTTTCTTCAGTCTTTACAGTCCTGGTCATTGCCCCATTTTCAGTCAGGAAGGATTTTCTTAAACAATAAAAATATCCATAATGAGCCTGCACTTTAAATTATACTCAGGCATGCAATCTCTCACTCTAATTTTCAATCCTGATTGTCTAAATGAAGGCACCCCATTCTAAATTTTAATTTTCAGACAGGCATTTAGGCACCCAAATACCCATTTTAATCTCCTAAGTACCAATCTGAGCACTTGAATACAATAGGTAAATGGGCACCCTCACCCCAGCCATCAAGTTCGGAAACGTCGTTCTGTCTCATTTAATGCAATCACGTTGCAGTTCATTGTACCGTGACACCAGCATCCTTGTCCACGGAACAGCTGCTCCTCCAGCAGATGTCATCAGCTGAGTGGGCACTGGGCATGTGTCCCTGTGTGGTGTCCCAGAGCCACATTGTCCCTCAGAGTGGTCCCCAGGCTCCACCAGCAGGTCCCACACTGCAGAACTTTTGGGTGTTTAGCCAGGATGGGGCAGAAATGAAAGATAATTGGACAATAATGCGAGTGCTTTTGGCTTTGCACCAAAGTTGCCAAGTTGCCACCTTTGAGGACAGCTGCTGAGTCCTCTGCCCACCACACACCGAGATCTTTGGCTCAGGTGTGGCCCCACCAGTGCTAAGGGGGCAGCTCTCAGGTCTGGAGCTCCAACTACACAGAGCATCACTGAGAGCTACTGGCGCTCAGCAGCAGTGCCACTCTCTTGCCTTGCTGTGCCTTGCAAGGCCACTGTGCATGCCCTGCAAGAAGAAACAATGTTCAACGCATTGCCCAGGAGCATCATTCTGTGGCTTGGTCTCCTTTGCTGGAGTTTGATTTGGTCTGAGGCTGTAGCATGAAGGACCGCTTCTCTGCCTCAAGTACCTTCTCAGCTAATTTAATAATCTCTCTAGGACCATCCCAGCTCCTTTTACCTGAACCAGCCATGTGCTTGAAGTCATGCACTTCTTAACCTATTTTCTTGAATCTGTGTCACAGAGAAGGGCTCCCTCGTGCTACACAAAAAAGTTTAAAATCCCTCATGCCCCACTGTTCCTGGGCAATGGCCCAAAAGACTCGAACTGGGATTGCAAAACGGGATTTTTCTGGTGCAAGTGTGCAGCAGGGCACGCAGCTCAGCCAGTGGGCAGGAGCCGCAGAATGAAGCTATAAGACGTGCCGGTCGTGCAGGCGGTGCGACAGCATCGAGGGCTCTTGTGGCAATGCTCGCAACACATGGGGAGAGATGCAGGCGTTTGTGCCGTGAAAGCAATCATATTCTTTGTCTGCCGGTTTCATGGAAGCCTCCTCCAAAGCACCCAGCAGCTGATTTAAATCACAATACGGCGCTGACTCCGGCTCACAGAAACAGGGAAACAGACATTTATGGCTTAAATCTGGTCTGACACCTGACCTTAGCTGTGACTGCTGTGCCAGCAAACAGAAACAAAAAAAAAGGCTCAATTTAAAGCCTGTTCTTGTTAACTCAGAGTGTTAGATATAACTGTGAAATTCCGGCTTTTGTGGGGTTAATTGCATAACTCTTTGCTGTGCTTTAACAAGATGTTTTGTAGCTGAATAGCTGTGATTTCCTTTGTTTCTTTCTGTGGGCCGAAGGTAGTTTAAGAGGGGAAATTAGCCATTTAATTATTATGAGTGCAGGAGAAGTAAAAAGACCATATGGTTTGCTGTTGAAATTAGTCACAAGAAACTTTTTTCTTTTTTTTTTTTAATAATATGGGCTATTTTTAACAAGCAGATGTGAGGCCATAGCGTCTCCCACAAGCGCTCTGCCAGGCTTATCTATTGTACCAAGTGCTGTGTGGGGGTATTTTTAGCAGAGGGGGTCATTGTGTGGAGGATGGGGGTAAGGGGAAGGGAGGCAAGCTGGAGACCACTAGGCTTCATCCGTGGGGCTCGGGCTCCCAGACTAGTGCTGGGAGGGCAGGAGATGGTGATGAGCCTAGACCTCTGCTGCAGGGCATTTGCTCCCTTATTTGCTGCATGTATCTGAACATCTTTTCCCTGGCCTGGGCTGATGCTCGTGGTCCCAGCAGGCATCCATTGAAAACACGTTTCTCTATCAGCATGCCTCCTGTCCTGATTCCCCCCCCACGTCCCTCACAGGCAGACCTGGAGCATTTTTTCTCTTTTTTTCCTCAGCTCACTCAGCTTTCCAGGCCAGCAGTGGCATAACAGGCAGCGCTTGCTTTCCCAAATTACAGTTTAGAAATGGGAGTAGTATCTCTGCAGGTGCCAGGCGGTGTTGCTCAACAAGGCAAAATGCCGCCCGTCAGCTGATGGGCATGAGATAAGGACCTGCCGCTGGGCAAGATGCGCGTTTTGGCTCCCTGTGGGGCTGAGCTCAGTGGAAGCAGGGAGCAGCTGCCACTGGCAGATGTGGGGCTGCTTCTCTTTCCTCGTCCTCCCGGGGGCTGTTCGAAATCTTTGCACGGTGTCTTTGGCACCTGTTGCTATCACGTGTTGACTCCTGCGCTTGATAACATGGATCCTTTTGCATAATTCTGGAAATTCAGTCCTCATGTTTCCTAGCTAGTTTCTAATCCCCTTATCCTTTCTCCTCCTCCATCTTAACGTATTTTTCCTCTCATCCTTTTCTTTGCTTCTAAGGGAACTTTCATAAGTCTAAACAGAGCGATGCCCTTCCCTTTATCCATTCTTTGTTGCCACCTCTCTAGACGCAGATGTCATGTTAGAGGGGCACAGCTTTTCTCTATAAATTCATATTGTCTTCCCATAGCCTGCCCTACCCCAGGGCAGCACGTAATTCCACACACCAAACAACAGCCCAACTTTACTTTGCATTAAAATTTTGTAAAGAAATAATGAAAGAAATGGAGACTGAGGGGAGTGAATTTCTCTATGTAACTCTATAGAAGAAGAATTTTAGGATGTTTGAGTAGCAATAACAACATGGGGTTACTTCTGCACTGGCTCCTGTCCAGACCAATAAAGTACCACCCAGCAAGAAATACTCTGTTTTCCCTGCTAACTCCTGCAATCCTTTTGAAGTTGGTGGTTTTGCAAAAGGGTAAGTCAGGGCAGGATTTGAGCCCTTCAGGAAATTTTGAACAAAGTGCCTGATCATTGCATTGCTCATGCTGCAGCACAGGAACTCAATTAGGTTGGCATTTACTGTGTGCGAGAGCACGTATGCTCCTTTTTAGGTCTCTGACACCAGAGACCTGTAACGCTTTACTGAATTGCAGGCAGCCCTCCCAAGCAGCACTTTTTCAAATGGGAACTTCAGGGAGTTATCACAGCTCTGATGCGTAGTTTGGATCTTCTTTTCTAAGTCTGTATTCTCCAGCAGCTCACCTCTCCTTTGCTGCCCAGGGGTTTTGGATACTCCTGTGATATGAACAATAAAGCTACCTGGTTTGCTTTTCCTTGAACCTTGAAGGTTCTCCTTTCCTTGAAGGAATTATTCAAATCACCTTATCATGGTAACTAAACAAGGTCTTCCTGCTCAAAATCACCCAGCTGAATGGCCTACAGTATCTGTTCCTTCCGTTCCTTTTTCTTTTCCTTCCTTCTTCTTCTTCTCTGTTGCTTCACACCAGTTCTAATTACTTGACGTTCGAATGATAAATGAGTTTCAAATAATTAGAGGTGGTACAAAGAGCCGCAGCAGGGAGATTTATGCCAGCGGAGCCTGCTGAACAAAGAGCCTTCTGTGGGTATCAGTTTGCTCTCTGGACTTTGAAGCCCTGTTCTGCTGTCTCCACCTTCAAAGAGCTATATCATTTTTAACCCACATAATTTTATTCCCCTTTTTCATACCTGGGCAATGTCACAGGCCCTTATTAAGGAGCAGACCAAATGTCAAAGTTTTGTTGTAAATCAGCAGGAAGCCAGTAACAAGTAGGGGTGAGAGGGCTCAGAGTAAGCTATGTACAAGGACCAGAGTCAGACGGGTTGCCAGTTTGTTGGAAAGAAGTGCTGTGAAAGATAAACCGCCTCTAACTTTCTTTAGGACAAATTAGTAACGATAACAACATTGGATTACTTTTGCACAAAATAGGACAGCTAAAAGCCATCCTCTTCCCCACAAGGCTGATATGGGGCTACACACCCTCCCTGGGAAGCGCTTCTGCTTGATGTTCTGTGTGCCAACAGCCATTCAACAGCCATCGAAAGATGAATCACAAAGCAAAGCTGAAGCGAAACCTGTTCTTTTTTCTGTTCAGAGCAGGTCCCTCAGCTGTGCCTGTGCATTCACGTGTGAATACACGAGGGGAGGGCGGCCCAAGGTGGGGTTGGGGGGTTAGCACAGGGACACATTGGTGCAGAGCTGCGAGAGCTGTGTGTTGCCTGGGGAAGAAGCCTGGTGGGCTCTCCAGCTGCAGTAAGTGCAGTGATGGTGAAGGTGCACACAGGAAAAGTTGCATTGCGGATATTTATCTTTAAAAAGCTAAGGTGAAAGGCAACAATTAATGCTCAGGGGAACGCCTAATGTGATTTCCAATACCTTGGCTGAGAAGTGAATGAGGGCTTCAGTTTTTCAGAGACTGGATGGATGGGTAGGAAGCGTGGACTCTGATCACACTGGCTGTCTTCCTCAAGGCTTTTTATTGCTTTTCCATCCAGTTCTTTGTTTAGTCTGCAGGCTCGCTGGTGTACGGGCCAGGTCCTCTACAGTCTTTTGTAGATCTACTAGCGCAGTGCTGCTTTGCTGCGACATACAACCGTCACCGTCTGCCACAGGAGGAAGTATCAGTGACTATCAGCATTTTCACAGTGAAGAGAGAAATGCCTTAACATAAAAGAGTTTATTTTCTACTGAATTCCTCTAATGTGACTTGTCTTCCTTTGCCAGCTGCTGGTAAATCAGAGCTAAGAGCAGTGAGTTTGTGAGAGGTTCATCTTTGGTTTCATCTTCCCCGGGATAAATCCACAGGCTCCCTCTCCATTCTCTTGACATGCTGCGTTTGTGTGGCTTGACACAGGAGCACGACCAGAGCTTTTCCTCTCACTTTTCAGCCAGGAAGGATGAACAACCACACATCAATACAGCGGCAGAAACAGAACATTTGTGAATGCCAACTGAAACACAGGTACCCTGTACAACAGTTTTGGTCACAGTAAAACAATTGCTGTGAGGATGTGTCATCGACATTTGACTGCCAGCACCACTTTACATCCTTTACTGACGTGGGGAGCTGTGTGTCCAAGCAGACAGTTGCATGGAAGAAAGGTGAACCTGATGTATTTAAGCACATCAGCTTTAGCAGTCTATTGCTTCAGCATACACAAATATATAATCTGGGGAAATGTAAGACAACACCATAAACTCAGAATATGTGGAGTATTTCTTCCTAGCCAGTGCAAGAAATCTGACACAAAAACAAAAAGAAGAAACTTCTCCCAAAACAGGCCTGTTAGCGAGTAGATGGGGGGAAAAATAGTGAATTAGAAAACACAAAGTGAGATAAACTCAGGGGCATGGGACCAGCCTGTTGACTCTGCTGAACAAAATAATTTATTTCCCATTAGGGAAAGGATGAAACAGCCTGGCAAAGTACACCTGCACAGAGCACAGAGGAGGCAGCAGCATTAGAGACCAAGCAGAAAGAATACAAAAAGAGGGGAAAAAAAATTGTCTCAGCAGGGCAGTGTATCTAACGCCACAGTGGTAATAACAATGCCCCATGGATGTGGTCCTCAGGACAATTATCTCATACTTAACAAGGCTGAGCTGCGTGTCCCGACAAATGGCCAGGTCGCCTGGGCTCTGCTGTGTGGATCAACTCTCTGTGCCACGCTTATCAGTTCAACAATTGTATCTGATAGCTGATAAAGCTCAAAGAAATGTCATTTGATTGCACAAGGGCTTGTGAGCAGTGTTAGTTAAACCCCTTACTGAGCCTGGCTCCCTATCTCCAAGCCCTTTGCCAGGGTGACGGCCTGCCAGTTATCTCCTGTTGTACCCAGGAGGTCTCCACAGGCTCCATGTCTGACAGACGCTGCTGCAAAAAGCATCACCACATCAGTATTTCCACAGGATTTCTGCTGCTGGCTGAAGTGCAAGCACAAGACCACCCTGGCAAGGTGTGATATAAAAAAAAAAAAAAAAAAAAAAAAGGAGAATGCTGAGGAAATTTTGTTAGCAGAGCAGTGTGAAATGATTTAGCTCAAAAAGTTTTTGTAATCTTGGCCAAACGCACTTACAATGTCCAGCTCATTCTCTAGTTAGGTGGTCTGGAGACTGAATTCATCCTGGCGGCCAAAATATGAAATATTTGGGAATTCTGGCAGGCTCCACACAACTGTTCATGCTTCTTGTTTATCTCACAGTGTTTCTTTGCATAATGAATGTGAAGGAGTAAAATAAACACAGCAACGTTTAAAACAATAGAGTAGTTTGGACCGAGACATTACCGATCCCCATTTAGATTTTTCCACAACCAGGCAAAACTATTGCTTTAGAGATAATAGTGCTTTATAGGTTGGCTGTGTGTCCAAGAGCTCTTTCTGCTTGTGGCACAGGCAGCAGACAGACAAGAGATCCATTGCAAATTCAGGCTGTCACAAACATGCTTTACCGGCAATTAGGCACACTTTCTGTGACATTTTCCAAGTCAATGGAGAGGGCTTGTTCTTTACTGTGGGCAGAGAAGTATTTGAAGTTCTCAGCTTGTTCATCAACGTGTGTGAGGCACCCACAGGCCTGCCCACAGACCAGCTCAGGTGCCAGCAGGTGGCACTTGGGGACATGTAGCAGAATTCTGGGTACTCGCTGAACAAATCCATTTCTTGCTGGGACCAGCAAATGGTGTCCTGCCTGCAAAACTTTCTGCACTCCTGTTCATGGTCTTTGCTATCAAAAGGGACAGGTCTATTGCTGTTTAAGTCACTGTCAGCGAGACAGAGCTCCTCTGGTCTTTTTGAAGTCCAAGTGTTTCAGTGTTGGTAATAGGGTGCTTGAGCTTTCAGCGAGTTTTCTTCAGTTGATAGGGAGTTTCAATATTCATTTTGGAGTCCTGTACACAAAACAACACCATACAGTTTTAATGTGAATCTGTTAGGCCAAATTCTGTTCAGGCTTTAGGATGATGTGATCCCTCTGGCTTTGCTGAGTGTGCGCACCGCATAAATCTGCATGCAATGTGGCTGTCTCTCTCTGCTGTGTTCACAAGCCCAGTGATACATGCTGCATTGAGGGAAAGAGTCAACAGCTTGCATATACATCCAGGGATTTAGCTAAGCGCATTGCCATGTACAGGCACCAGAGCTTGCATACCCAGGGTAGCTTCTAAGTGCACAATTAATGGCCAATCTTTGCCAGATCTTCCCCTGCAAGGAAATGAAATTATTTCCAAAATTGCAAATGAATTATTAATACCCTACCAAGAAATTAGTATTATCCTCAAAGTGCTCTAAGGTGGACCCCAATCCTGCAAACAGCTACATCTTCGTGTAGAGCAGGTTGCAGGTTCAGGGCATTCCTTGCCATGCCAAATAATCATTAGCTTTTCAACAATATCAGGGGAATCTTTTTTTCTGCTCGCTTTTGCGCACTGTAGGACACTCAGATGCTCATTAACATACATGTCCCTTCCAATTTCACTCTCATTTGCACTGTGTTAACAGCTACTTTTTCATCTTTGCTCAGACAAACGATGGCCTTTGTAACCAGGAATAAAATTAGTCACAAGTGGAAACCTGTTTTAATGAGGCCAAATTGTTATTTAACTCCAAATGTGTACAATATTTTTTTCTCTAAATCTCCTTTAATTCCTCCCTGATATTAATTATATCTTGTCATATACAGGCCTCTGAAATGCTCACTCCTCCAGCAGAGTTCAAAACAGAACCTTTTGCCAGAGCACCATATTAATAAGCTAAAAAAAAAAAAAATTGTCTAATTTTTCCAAAACTTCTCATTTAAATATATGAGATCACTGGGGTTTATATAGGCAAATTTGGCAGTTTTTCCATATTTACTGAAACCATGATAAATCAAAACTGAGGCTCTCTCCAGGAATGAGTTATTTGTTATCAGAGTAAGTATGTGTTAGTGACTCACGCATGAATAAGGTACTTCTGTTACAGATGTTTATTAGAGAGTTTTCTTGGCTTCCATTTCTTGCTCTGCCACTGCCTCACTTCATAACCTTAGGGAAGTCTCTGTGTTTAGATTAACTCAAATGATGTGCATATGTACATATATATATATATATACACTCTATGCTAACAGAGACTTTCAAAATCACACACACACACACACAAAAAGAAGAACAGAAGATGACTTGGAGACTCTACTTGTTAATGTATCTTCTTTTTTCAACTTACACATAAGCCAGAGATACCCAAGCAATCTTCAGGCAGGTAATGAGTTCCCATCCATGAGTCAACCTGAGTTTTTAGGTCAAGGTAGATCAGAAGCAACAACCAGCTGTCACAGGTCCCCCTCTCACCACCATCCCTAAAACTACTTATTCACAATAACAACAAGAAGGTATTGTTTCTTCATTAACTGAGCAGTTCTTGCCTAGTTAGAGAAAGAATTTGGAAAACTGTGTGTTATAGTGCCATCTGGTGATTCCCCTGTACAAGTGGGTAATGCTCTCTCATCAGGCACTCCGGGAACATTATTATTGTTCGGCATTACTTAGCATACTTTCTTAGGCATCTTGTCATGAGTGTTTTTTAAAAAAAAAAAAAAAAAAACTCTTTAGCATTTTAATGTGTAGGAAACTTCAACAAACAGCAATCAAAGCATTTTCCAAATGTGCTTTTAATCAAGTTTATCAGTAGCAGTTTGATTTTTAAGAAATGGAAGGCTAAGAAGTACTAAAGAGAGTGTTTCCTAATCATTCGTAATTCACAGGAGCCTGACTGCGCTGGTGCTGCACCCCTGGACAAAGGTGCACACTCTTCTTGGTACCTAGAAAGTGAAATTGCTATGTTGTTGGCATCCCGTATGCATTTGCGTGGCACCTGGCTTTTGCAAGGTGGCAAGCCAACATTATCAGCCAACATAAGTTGCCACTCCTCGGTGAGGTATGGAAGCCTTATCCCCATATTACTTACAGGAAAACAAGTTTGAGAAGCTGTCTAAGAAGAGTCTTGAGCAGAGCTGGGGTTAGAGCCATGAACACCCATTTCTTTTCTCCTCCTGCCTGAGAGCAGGGCGTGTTGACCTTGTTGCTCAAGGTGGGCTGGTTTGCAGTGTATTGTGGTGGTGTGATGCTGCTGTTGGACTTGGCATGCCTCCATCATTGACTTTTCTAGTCACTTTGCCTATTTCCCCCCTCTCCAAAGTAGGAAGAAAGATATTTTGTTCCTCAGTGTTTGTATATAATTTTATTTAATAGACAGTTAAGGGTTTTGCCTGACCTAGGGGTCTTTTGAGGCTGGTCTTGTGTGCAGCATGTAATCCTCATGCAAATACAGAATGGCTGGTAGTAAAACTTAGCACTAGATAAGCTTCTGAAGCTTCAGGTCATTTTCTGAGACATTCACATAACCACAATCAGTGCTTCTTCCACTTTAAAATAAATCAGAATGAAAAAAAAAAAAATCCTATTGCAGGGACAGGACCAGTTTGCCCTCTAAAAACACATTGTGTGTGTTTTATTAATTAATAGAGATATATGAAATTCCAAATGATGAGTTTAATTAATTATTTAAAAACAGTAACAAATTCCCTTTCATTTCCCTTCCATCTTTTGCTAACTTATATGGAAAGAAGGCCATTTCTCTCTCTCTCTTGTTCCTTTATCCCAGAGGCAATGAAGTTCTCTCTTCTTCTATTCAGGTGTTAGACATTTTCTCCTCTGAAAAGTATCTGCTCTGTCCATCCTAAATGTCTGTGGCACCAGCCTGCTTTCCTTGCGTTCAGCTCAATCCCAGCCTGGTGGGAAAGAGGACTTCAAGCAAGAGGTGTTCCAGGTCTTTACCCAAATCCTTCCGAAAAATCCATCAACGTCCACTTTTTAGAGTCTACAAGTGAGGGTATCACAGGTCACAGTGACAGTTCCCACTTTTCCAGTGAAATGGCATACATTTGAAAATACTGTTCATATAGCTGTGATCAGTATCAACCAAAGGGCATTTTTTGGAAACACATTCTCAAAGGCTAGTAAAAATACATGGTATATATGCTTCAAAAAGTGAAGAAAGCAGTCAGAAGCAAAGAAGGTGTGATATCTGCAGACAGGGCCAATTCAGAAAAGAGTTTGCTGTTTAATTGGCCAAGTTAAACAAGATACAATTAGGGCTAACTTGGTCCCCTAGGATTCATAAAGCCTTACTTGGAAGTTTTGGGGAGATGGTGGGGAAGCAGTGGCTTTAACTGTATCTTGTTTAACTTGGCCACTTTAATCACTTACACTTCTCTGACTTGGCTTTTTTCATAGATGTCACACCTCTAAACAGCTGACTAGCCTTTCTTTTTTTTTTTTTTTTTTTTCCTAACATAACTTTTTCTGTATATTAACTGCTCTGAGCCAGACAGAAAACATATTTGTATAGGGGAAAGAGTTTCAGTTTATTATATAACCAGATATTAATAATATTTTTAATATCATGGGTCTTAAATTCTGGAGAACAAAATGCTGCTGTGCCAGTGTACACCAGCCAAGAAGCTCCTCCATTAGTCATGTGGAGACTCATTGCATACTTCTGCTCTGCCCAAAGGCGAGAGCCACTTTCCATACCTTCTGGGCTACCGTCTGCTCAAGTCAGCCAGTAACCAAAATTACCGATGCATTAACTATTCCACCAGCAGGAGACTGTGGCAATCCATATGTGTGATAGAATGTGATAGCCACGGGCTTCCTACATGTGCCTACCTGTTAGCTACAGCTGAGACAGCTAACACTGGAAAAGTAGAGCTGGGTGTCAAAATCCAAAAGTATTTATACCAGAATTAGTCTGAACACACTTCAGCAGGGCTGCTCTGCTGTAGTGAGAATTTCTCTGTGTGCCTGTGCTGCTGAAGGACATCGACTATCCCTAGGTACTAGGTCTTCTGTAATGCTCATCACTGACAGTTTGTGTGACGAAACCAGCTCCTCTCTCTGCTCACAGAAATTGTACACATTTGAGGAGATGTTGTCTGGATAGGAAACCTAAGTTACAGGGGAAAAAGGAAGCACGAGACTTTGGGCTTACCTTTTCCTAAGGCAACATCTTCAGCATCGGAGGCCAGAGAAATGTTTGTCAGGGGAGACTGTGAGCACAGCTGATCCTGCCTTGGGGCAGGGCTCTGGGCGAGGGCCTCCTGGGCTCCATGAAACTCTGCAGCTCTAAGATTTCTGGATAGAAGTATTTTGACTTGGGACTTTTTTTGTCCAGTCTTTCCTTTCAAAGGAAAACTTTGATAAATTCAATCTTTCTTTGTAAAGAAACGAGTCATAAGAGAATTTCAGTTTTTTTTTCTGAATGGTGCTGTTTTAGAACAGAATGACAGATCTCTCTGAGCAGACCTCACTGCAAGACCAAGGACTGAGTTTATCGTGTCCTTGTGCCAGACACCTGGTCTGGGCCCTTTAAGGCTTAGGGTGTCATTTAGGGCCACAGCTAAGCTGAACTCTAATCATCTGTGAGCTGCTCAGAGGGGCAACGCTCCTCCTCCCTCCCTCTCCTGTCCCCAGCTGCCCCTTCCCTCTCATCTGGCTCCATCTGAGCCCTCAGTGAGCCATCTCAGAGAGCTACACCAGCACGCAGAGCCTCACCTCTTTGGGCAGAGCTCGTTGTCTCCCAGGAACCAGCAGGTCAAAGGGAAGAGAGACAGCAGCCTGCAGACATGAGCAGCAGGGAGGAAGGAGAGGGGGATGCAGCTGCCCCTCTCCATAGACTGCTGTAACATAAAGCTGCCGGGTAGCACAGGGCACTTCATTAACTCTGATAGATAAAATGGGCCCTGACCATTTGGCCAAGTCTGCGCACAGAGGTCTGAGTCCTTGAAGGCATAAAGTAAGGTTCAGTTCCCCACCAGCCTCACTAAATACCCATCCATTTATTCCTGACAGTGGCACAAGCTGTAGGGCGGAGGCAATATGGGATGGAAAAAAGTAGCATGTTTGTTCTCCTCTCAAGAGTGGCTTTTTTTGTAACATGCACCACATCAGTCATGTGAGCCAAATAGCCAAAGGTAAAAGAATTTACAAGCACTGCTGATGGAACTGCATTTATAAAAACAGTGTGTCTCTGGATTTTTCATTTTCTCTTCTTTTTTCCTTGGGGGAAAAGAAAGAAGTGGGAGGAATTTAAAAATAAATCTATAGAGATTGTGAAATTTAGCACTCAAAAGTGTTCCAAAAGTTAAGGTTTCTCCTGCAATGGTAAATTGGCTATGTGATAAGCAAGGAGTATTTTCTATTATTTCCTTGGGCTTTGACGGACTGGTGCAGTTTGGGGTAGACTGCTCATTATTGACAATCTCGGCAGAGGAATGTGTGGGCAGATGTGTTGCGATGACAATGAAAGATCAGTATGCCTGTAATGTGTGTACACAACGCACACCTCCCCAACGAGCCTCAGAGTAAAACAGGGTTTCATGTAATTCTCCTAGATTCGCTATACGATTCAAACCAGTATTTTGGTAGTACACTTCCTCTCGGCAAGCAGAGCGCTCAGCGTCGGGCACCGTTCTGGTCGTGTTCAAAGCTGCAGCCAATGGTTCCTCCTATTGTTCCTCTCATCAGCCACAGACTTCGGGATCACGACTTAGGAACAACAAGAAAAGCCCCCGGCCGAAAGCTCCCGCTACCAGGGGCAGGGAATTGGAGAGGAGAGAGCTTTCAGCCTCCCAGCGGTGTTTCCCTCTGCTGGGTTTTGTTCTTCTGGCTCAGCACAGCATGAAGCAGGGCGAAGGCAGCAGCAGGCAGCAGGGGCAGGGAGGTTTTGCTTCCCACGCGCCTTTGCCGCCCGCTCCACCAGGGCCTGATCTCGCTGGCCCCGGATCAATTTGACTAATCTATTTTATCTCACCATCTAATCTATCTGTTTCTGCTGAGCTATCCATCTGCCTCCCAGTATTGATCCCAACAGGTTCATAATTGTATTTATAAAATGCCCTCTCACCCTCCTGGGAAGGGGGGTTGTGTAAAGGCAGACGTGGGGTGGAAATACCAATGGCAAAACCCATGGCAGCCGTGTGAGCCTCCCCTTCGTCCTCCTTGCAGCCCCTCCCTCATCCCCCGACTACCAAGCGTTGGGGACAAACAGGTAACTGGCCGAGGGATGGCCATGCAGCCTGCGATCGTGGAAGGATGCCTGCCTGGAGCGAAGCTGTTCGCAGAAAATGGAGTGGTGTCCATCTTGAGCCTGTTGCAGAAGAACTTGTTCCAGGCTGAAATGCATCCATTTCCAAGAGCTAGCTACAGCAGGCTGAGGCTGCCAGATCATCTGAGAAATTTAAAAACAAGAAAAAAATGGTAAGGGAAGAAAGTAGCCTGTTTGTAATTTGGAAGAAAAAGGCTTTTTATCCCCATGTAAGGTCAAATTAATCCAGAGCTGAACAGTGGCAGCTTCCAGATGCAAAACAACCCTTAGAGGTGTTCATGGACATCCTCTTGGTAAATACTTGTGCTGCAGCAGAGCCGCCTCCTGACTGCAGGAACTCGCCATCACGTGAAGCAGTCAGCAGTTTGCCCTGGTGAGCTTTAAGCTGCAGAGCTGACGTGACCATTCACTCCTCCTGATCTCATGTGGTGCCTTCCTCCTGCTTTGGCCCCTGTTCATCCATATGATGATGTGTGGAAAGAAAGATGAGCCTGAAATGTGAAGTGTGGTCCCATAGATGAGCTTCCTGGCATGGTCTATAGTTTCTGTTAAGCCCTACTTAGGCAGGAACCCATTCTCAGCACAAGGCTGGGAGTTTTCTCAGCTGCATCTTATTTAGAAATCCTAAATTTACCTACTTTGGCCTCCACGCTTTAATTGCAGAAAACACTATATGCCAGCAAAGTTTCCTCCACGATTAACGCATGTGTGTGTGCGTCCATGTCTGTGTCTTCTTCTCATTTTCAATCTCTGGAACATATCACATCTCACCTCCGAGATATGCGGAGTGAGTGGAGGACACCAGGGTCACACTAGTCTCTGTTTACAGACTTCCTTCCAAATTTTTCTTAAGCAGGAAGTGTTTTGCGATTAGCCTCCTTTCTTCATATCAGCATGATGCTTTTATCATGTATTTATTGTGCACAAATAATTAGCTAAACATTGGAGACCTGTGCTTCCACTCAGTGGTATTTCCTTGTGTGAAGTGCAGTGACTTCTGAATTGCAGTTTGGGGAGATGTCAGGATTTTGGGGAACGCTGCAGGTATCGGTGGGCAAAGCCCCGATGACTGCCACTCGGAGCAGTGGGAAAGGCTGGTCCTCAGGGAGGCGAGAGCTCCCCGCTGCCCTGCGCAGCACAACATGCTTGTCACTCTCCACTGCTGCTTACTTGCAAGCAGGGGAAGGGGGTTAATTTGCTGTGCTGGGAGATAGCCCTCAAATCTAGGCTGCAGCCAGACAGCATCTATATGGCACTCTGCTGAGAAACATAGCTGCTAACTAGGGATCCGAAATATCCTAGTTACTGAAGCAAGGGATCCTGAGCCAGCTAAAAACAGTTTCATTGACCATAACACCTAAAAGCCCCTTTTAAATGCTGGCATATCCCTTTACTCACAGAAAGATTGTATACTCATTAAGTAGCCTTTTACCCCTGTCTTTGCTCTTAACAGAGCCGCAGAAGCTGGCAGCCAGTGAAGAGCCAGACCTCCTGCTACAGGAGGGGCACTGGCACAGGAGGGGCATCTCCATCCCCCTGTAAATAAGAGGGTCACTTCTCTGCGTCTGTTTATGGCTCTGTCCGTCCTTGGTTATCTGCCTCTCATTAGCAATGGTAAAAGTAAGATCACACTTTAAAACATTATTAAAACGTGCTAGTTGTCTAAAACTGGCATTTATAATGCGATTTCATAAAGTTTTATATTGACAGTGCGACTCTTTAAAAGGCCCTCTCTGATTAACAAGGCTCAGAATTGCTCCCCTGGTTATGTTTTAAGAGAGAGAATAAAACGCTATGGATCTTGAAACAGCTGAAATTGTCATTTCCCAACATTACCAGCAGCCTCGTTGTTCCAACAAACTGGCAGCTGCAAGGAGCTGGGGGAGGGCAGCGCCGAGCCGGCCTCCCCCCATGACGCAGAAGAGGCTGATGGCTGCTCTGCTCCAAAGGGAGCTACACTGGGGGGTGACACCACCGCCAAATCAGGCTCTGGCTGTGTTCACTCTCATCTCAGCCCCAGGGACTGCAGCGGTGCCAGGCCCCCGCTGGAGCCACGTGTCCCATGGGCGCTCGCCCCACATTCGCTGTCCCCAAGAAGTTGGGTGGCTTCCATGGGGTTGTCCCAATGGTGGGAATCAGCATTTGTGCCTTCTGCATCTATGGACAGCCGTGCTCTGTGCTCTCTTCTGGTTCTTATCATCTCAGTGTGCAAAAAGAGATCGGACGCACTATGTTTTTACCAAAGACCTCCCCTATGTCCTGGCAGTTCACCCCCATGCAGCAGTGCTTCACACAAGACCCACGAGGCACCAGAGCGAACCTCCAGCTCCCCAGGCAGCAGTGTAGCAGTGAAGCAGCAGGCTCACTAGCCAAGTGGAAGAGCAGATGCAGGCAGAAAAATTGCATTCCGTAGGTTGTGCGGAGTAATTTGCAACATGGGAGCTGTGCTCTGCTTAGCACGTCTTCTGAGAGAGTGACCTGAACTGCCTTCATGCAATCACATTGTGGAAAAGGTGATTATTTCTGACTTGGTTAGTTAGTGGTGGATGGTGTCCCTTTACCCAAATCACACTCTTCCCTGTGCTGCATGCATTAAAAACTAGTGGGAACATTGTAAGTTCTCTCACTTTCATAGCCATGTAATTACCTGGAACTTTATTCACAGATTTCTTTTCTGCTTTGCCTGAAGTTTACTTTGCTCGTTTGGTTCACTCCACCATCCGCACGTTACTTAGGAAATAGCAGCAAATTCTCGCAACTGCTCTGGCTCACCGGGAGGAAGGCTTTGGGAGCATGATGCTGGAATACATAAAGCAGTGTCTGCTCTTTTACTTAGGCAATAAATCTATTGCTTTATTATTGCTTTTGGGAAACACAGAGCCAAACTCTTTGCTGGCAAAACATTGCATTTTGTGGAGTCCCGCCAGCAGGGAGCTGAGCTTCCTGTTTTTGTTCCAATTCGAAGGCTTTGCTCAGCCCGGTTGTTGTTATTGTTTTGCTTTTTAGCTGTTTTAATTTAAAATAATTATGTGTTGTGGGTCTTTTTTCATTTGTTTGTTTAATTTCTTCTTGATACGTCACCTTGTTTATAGCAGTCCAAAACAACAACAACAAAAATGGTGCTGTTGCTACATAGCCTCTTCTTTTTACACAAGTTAGGAAACTTGGTGTCTCATCCAAAGGACAGACTCAGCCTGGGCAGCCTGCAGTTTGGGGCAACCTGCAGCTTGGCCATGCTGCAGGTGGGTGCCTCAGCTGATGGACCAAGGGATGAGTATGCAGCTCAGTAGGCTCTAGGCATGCTCAGCTGGGTTTTCTAGCAACACTGTAGCTCCCCCGTAATGCCCTTCAAAGAGTGGCAGAAAGGTACATCAAGACTTGTCTGGCCAAGTTTTGTAGCTGAGGTACCTGGCATGGAGACATGGAGCTGTTTGCTCTGAGGGCTATTATTAACTTGCTCTTTGTACCGCTTAGCTGGGGCCTGCAGGTATTCCTGCAGTATGAATGTTATTTATACAGTGCAATTAAACTAAGGTTTAATGTAAACTGCTGCCAGCACTAGGCTATGAACCAAAGTGAAAGGACGTCTTGTGAGATGTTTTAGAAAACCCAAAGCACAAATTTTTGAACGCCTGTTAAATTGAGAGATGGCTTTTTGGGAGAGGCAAAGAAATCCAAATAGCAAACTCTCCAGTTTCAAGAAGTAGCTGTCTCCTGATCAAGTTAATTAAACACAGGTGCAAGCCAGATACAGGAGAGTGGCCATCTTGTCTTCTCCTGTGTACTCCTAGCCGTGGCAATGCTGCAGGCTCCGGTCTTCTTAATCCTTGCGTAACTGGCTTAGAGCAAAAAACTGACTGTGCCTTGGTACGCCAGAATCAATGTAGTCAACACTGTAAAAGCACATCAGAGAAGAACTGGAGGAATTACAGATCAACATCGCACCCTGCTCTTTGTACAGTTCTTCAGGATCGGATTCCCCTGGGGCTCTCCCCACTCCCCCACCCAGAGAAGTTACTCAAAGGAGTAGATTTTGCCCCCACAGAAGCCCCAGGTGCCATCTCAACATCTGGTCTTTTCCATCTTTCGGAACAAGCAGACATCTGGGATCCCATGACACACATCGTACAAACTTTTGGAGTATATTTTCACTGGTGCAACAATGATTTTACTAGTATCAATGTCAATATTACTTTAGTGTGCTACTGATAATTATGCCAACATAAACTTAATTTATAGTGATAATCACAGTCCTAACGCTGTGCTGCTGCCAACCCTTACAACTGATGCTTTGAGACATCATGTAAACCCAGCCATTAGCAATCAAGTAAATGCTTCCATTACACATTACTGATACTGGCTAAAGAACTTTTTAATTGACTTCTTACAATTTATGGCAGATGGTGCAGACTGTGTGCTCAAATTCAGGATTCCTTTTCATATTTTCTACCTGTGACTGTTTAGATAGATGCTGGTCTTATAGTACGTAACGTAACTTTACATGCTTGAATTTGAAACACTTGAGGTTGTTTGCTTGGAAAGAGATAAACAAGAGGTGTCAAGATAATAGTCTATGAAATAATAAATAGCATTAAAAAAAAAAAAAAGTTAAATGAGAGCATCTCTTCCCTGTCCAACAAAATAAAAATGATAAAATAGTCTTTGAAATCAAAAGGTGGTATATTCAAACATGGTTAAAGAATTTTCCCCCATAAAAAGAATGTAAAATCTTGGTTACTAGAGAAGATCACTAAGGTCAAGAATTCAGCAACTTTCAGATGGGGACTGCATATTTATATGCAAAATACTATCCAGAGAAGTTAAATTTAATGCTCCCAGGAAGGAATATAAAGCTGCCATGGCTTAAACTGCTGTCTAACAAGTAGGAGTTAAGATGACATCTTCACAGAGGCTGGGTTAAACAGTAAGGGCTTCCTCCTCCTTTTCCATTGAAGCATCCAGCAACAGCTATAAGGAGAACAAAAAATCAATCAGCTTTTAGTCCTGGGACTAAAGTTTCTATGTTTGAGATAAGGTGCTGGAATTTCAGATGCTCCACTGCTGGATGAAAGCTAAGAAAAACCTATTGTATGGAGGATCTCCAGTGCCCCTGTCCATGAAACAGCTCTCAGAGGTATTAATGAAATATGGCTATTGAGTCGCACATAGAATAAGGCAGTGAGCCAGAAGGCAAATTATCATAATAAACTTGGGCTTTGAAGGTTAGGGGATCTGTAAAATAGAGTCTGGGCTATCTGGGGTTAGAGGCAGCACTGAGGAAGGGGTAGAGCAGGGAAAAATCCCACTGGATGAGACAAACAACAGTTTTGACCCTAAGGATTTGTGGGGTTTTATTTCCCAAATAAATCATGGTGACAAAATTTCAAACCTTTGAGCAGCACTTGAAACATAGTGTCTGTATAGTCATGCACCAAACTGATAGAGCTTTTGGTTTGTTTTTAATATTCTCTCACTCTCTCTCTGTGTATTGCATATCTATAAAATGCATGTATTTATAGATAGGTATATATATTACTTATATTATATATATTGTTTATGTGGCATCATTTATATGATGTAATATGTATGCCTAGTGATCACATCAAACGGTAACTTACTCAGCTTAGACGAGAGGTTTAAAATGGTACTCTAAAGATGTTTTTGAAAGCATGCTGAACCCTTGTCTAGACATACCCACAGCTGTCAATATATGAGACATTTTTCAAGGGACAAATATTCAAATAAGATAGTGGGCTTAAGGTCAACAGGTTTTGGAAAATGTGTGTGACATTTCTAAATATTGTTTAGCTCTGAAGTGCTGGAGCAGAAGTAGCTCAGGTCTTCCTGTGGGATGAGCAAAGGGGAAGGACTGCCCCCACCAAGGTCTCCTGCACAGCACTCGGCTTTCCCTCTCAGGGATGTTATGAAAACGTACTCTTAAAAAAGAAGCACCAAATATGAAAGCATCCTTGCTAAGGAGCCCTCCCAGATTAGCATAAATCTTCTCTGGCAAGATTTATTTCACCAGCTTATGAGGTGTTCATTGATCTACATTTAGTTTTGTAGACAACTGCACTAACCATTGTTTCATCTACAATTGAGGATTCAGATGAATTGATTAGAGATGTATCCAGATGAAGCTGTTCGCTTTTCATGGTTTTGTCTGCATCCTTGTCACACAAATAGTCTGTGCGCTAAATGGCAGCTAGATCTCGAGATGATTCTGTTTTGGCAGATTTTCAAAAAGGTTTCTGTGTTGTGCCTACCTGATTTGCCGTCTGTTGAAACTGATGACATTTGTTCGCTTGCAGCTGGGGGAATTTAGAAAGTGCAGATTACAAGTGTGTGCGCTGTTCTCAGACGGTCGTGTGTGTGTTGCAAATACAAGCTGAATTCCACTAGAAGTGTTTGTTCCAGTCTTGCCGACTGGGATACTCAAGTACTTAAGCACGTGGCTAGCTTTTAATGTGTGATTCACTCTCAATGTAATTGTACTTGCATTCAGCTAGTATTCTGTGCTTGGGTTTAGAGCTAGAGATTATTGCTGGGGATAAGTCAGACTTATAAACACAATCATTTTCTGCATATCAGGATGAACTTTATGTTTCAATTATCTGATTTCCAGCTTCCATCACCTGCTTTTTAGGGCTAAATACCCTCTCCTGGTAAGAAAGTTCAAACAAGAAGGAAGCAATCATTATAACGAATCATAATAAGCAACAGAGGGATTTCACCTCCTTCCAAGTAAGTTTAGTAATGTTCAGCAGCCCATTTAATGGCATAAGACATTTGCCATTATACTGAATTTCCTGTTCTGCAAACATAAATCTCTATTTGCATGCAAAACAACAAGGTTAAATAGCCCTTCAGATCATTTTGCATTAAGCATATGTTGGCAAGCAGATTAAAAGTATCATGCATGCAATGACCAAGACTATAGTGTTGAGAAGGAAATATTGTTTGTAAGTCAAGTCATGGGTGTCTCAGCCCTTCCTAGCACCCGGCTTATGAATCCCTGGTGTTGTGCTGTTTGTGGGTTTTCTCCTGGAAATAACAGTGTTAGCCATATTTTGATGAGCTTGAAAGGGATCCAGCACTCCCCTCTTCATCACCTTTGTGTTTCTTGATCAGTCTAATGACCTTCCTAAAGGCTAAAGCTATAAAATTGTGCCACATCCCCTAGTTGTGCTTAGCCATTACTTGGATGAGAAAGTGTAATGGACATAAATGTCCCTCCTGCTAGGCAGCCACTTCAGAGTAATTTGGGCTGCAGATTTACTCTGTGCAACTGAATGATTAAATTATGAGTGAGACATTCTATTGCAAAAAAGAGCGGCACCCTCAAGGCTTTAGGCTGATACATTCACCATAGAAACATGAAGAGAGAAAAATATTTGTTTCATTAAAATTAAGACTGTTTTTCACCATGACATAACCTTAAAATGGAGAAATACGCTCGTTAAAATAGAACAATTTAAGAACAGTTAGTTCCACAGCATGATGCACCCCACAATATTATGCCAAATTATAGGTTAAGAAATGTTGCAATTGAAATGGCTTAAAGAGCTTTAGCATAAAGATTAATTCCTGACTTTCCTTGTCTTCATTCAGAAGCTCTGAAAGGTTACAGCTGAGTCAGACAAAGACCTTAGAAGCAGGATAATACAGATGAGATACAATAGCTAAGATTTTGTGACAAGAAGCTATCCCTCCCCCTAAAACTGTCTGCTTCTTTTCTACTCTTTACTCTCTCTCTCTCTCTCTCTCTCTCTTTTTTTTTTTAATAAGCTACAGAAATGAATAGAACTGCAATTGAATCTGATCTGGGAATTAAAAATATAAATTTGGAAGTGTCCAACAGACCTGCAGCCCAGTATGAAAAAAAAAAAACATTTCTAATATTGGTAAAGAAAGTATACTGAAAGTAGAGTCTGCAAATTGCAAAGCCTTCCTCTTCTCACCAGCCGTGATCCCCACACATGCTGAATCTGGAGGAACATAGTAGATTCTCATACAGCTTTCAGGGGAATGAGCACAGAACAGTTCTGGTAGTAAATGAGCTGGCCCACGACTTAAGCAATTCATGGGAAAGATCTGAGAGCTTCGGGATGACGAGCACTAAAGGACATTGGGAGGGGCATTCACTGGGGTCCATCCCACAGCCTCACCAGACCGGTGAGCTGGTGAGACAGAGGTCAGCTTAGATTGACTGCTCCTCCTTCTTTCCTGCTGTTTTTACTGACCTGAAGTTCCTCCTAGCAATAAAGAAACTGAAAGCCTGGAAATGACCTGGGGGTTATTAGCATCATGTGGTCTGTTGGCTCCTCAGACCCCATCACTGAATGGCCTGTGGACCATGACTTAGGACTTGCAAGTGAACCGGAGGGAAAGGAAGCCAAAGCTTTGTTTATATGTAAAACTTGCACCACTTTTCCAGAAATCAGTTTAACATGGATCTAGTTAAAGCAGTACAAACATCTTAATTAGATGCACATAAACCAATTTAATCCTTTGCTTAAATCAGTTTACAGTGATTTATCAATGCAAGCTGAAAACAGTGCGTGTAAGGATTACACTGGTTTAAATATCTACATTAGAGGTATACACCAATTTAATTAGATTGATTTTAAATAGATTTGATTATGTAAATGCAACTTCCCATAATTTCATTGGCTTATTGATATGGTAGTTAATTAAGCAGGAAAAGTATGCAGAAAGAAAGATCTTGTTTTAGAGTAAAAAAGGGTTCCTGAATTCATTTATTCTGTTTATAGTTATTTGATAAAAATAGTGACTATTTTAAGTCCCCTTTTCCTTGCAAATCTAATGAAATTATTTTCATGCCAATTTATTAGACGCGTTATACAAATATTAAGCGAAGACCTTGTGTTTTTAAATCAAGATGGTTAATTTGAGACAGCTATCACAATGTAAATTCCCAGAGGTGCCAAGTACAAGTAGAAAAGGTTGGTCTGAGTGCATCAAAACCTTGCCACTGTCCCGAGAAGCTCACAGCATGAGTACGAGGCAAGAGGCAGATACAGACAGGTGGTGGAGTGCACACAAGCCATTGCACAGTGTCGGTCAGCACGATGGGCAGGGATCACAACTGCAGTCTAACGGTTACTGGGTTTTGCATTAATGCTGTGATAAAGAAGAGTAGGTGTAAGGAGGCCAGATAAAAGGATGTTGCAGTGATGCAGATGCAGGAGAATGTGAATTTAAGCAGCGTGGCGTCACACAGAGATACCATGCAGACACTATCTACACAACTCAGCCATAGGCAGGAAACAAGAATATAGAGAGATATATAGTGAACACAATGCCCAGACAGCAGCATACAAGTCAGAGCAGAGGCTAACACAGCAACCAAAAGAAGCTATCAAAGGAGTTTAGGAGCTCTTCTTTTACTCAGTTGAGTCTGAAATACCAAGAGAGATAGCTAAGAGAGGTCTAAGAAGCAGGGTGGCTGTGTCTGGGGATTGCGACAACCTGTGAGTTGTTCTCAGTCACATGTTCATGGGTGTCTTACAGGTCAAGGAAGCTCAAGATGGAGCAGTGCCCCAACCATTGGCCAACACAAGGTGAATAGAAATTCTGCCCAGAAAGGTTTCTGTTGAGTGCAAGGTGGGAGCATATGCCAAATGCAATTAGAAGAAAACATTTCCAGACAGTGGTTGGATGCATAGATGACTGTATTTAGGGAGGGGAGAGTAGAAAAGGGCCCTACTCAAAGGATATAAGCAGTAGCCAGGGGTGGCAGGCAGGTAGGGGGGGCAGGAGGTAGGCCTTGGTTTGACACAAATGGGGAGGAAGGTGCAAACAGACACTGTAGCTTTGCAGGTTGGTCGTGGGGAGGTCTCGGGAGAAGCACATGGTAGGTTTATGGGAACTGGAGGTGGATCAGGGTGACAGGGGACTCTGCAAAAATGAAAACTGGCAAGTGGACAAGGCTGCGAGGAAGACAGGTCATGAATTTGAAGACGATGTCTGTAGAATCTTTCTTTTCCCCTGCCTGCATGGTGATGCTCACCCATTCAGATTTCCTTGATTTGGAGGCAGTTTCTTCTTCCTTGGCAATAGTGTGCACAGTCATTCCTTTAATTATGGCAAAAGGTCTGTCATACTTTGCAGATACAGAGCTTGCACCCTTTCGAAACATGATGGTGCTCCAGGATCAAAGCTTTCAAGGGTCCTTTTTTAATTAGTATCACTTTATAGTTTGGCAGTCTTTCTTCACATCTCTAGCTTTAGCCAGTTGTATATAAATAACTTGGAAACCTGAATTAGGTGTAAACATGATTATTCCATGAAACAAAAGGTCTGAGAGGTGTGAACTGCTTTTTATACTCACACGAGTGGTTAAGTCTGAAACTTAAAATAGCAATTTGATAATCAGTGTTGATATCAGCCCAAAGCTGATCTTCTTAGCTGAAGGGTCTAGTCAGAGTATGTGTCCCACAGCTTCATGCTGCCATCCCAGGAGACAGAGTCCCAAATTCAATGGCTTCAGCCCATCTGTCAAAACCTCTACCTTCTTCCTAACCACTCCTGTATGTACAAGCGGTCACAACGCTCATGGCATGCTGAAAATACAGGAAATGGAGTAACAGTTGAGATTGATACCAAGCAGAGCCACACGAAGAGCATTGAGCAGGTTGCATTTCACATGCAAAGGCCAGCTGCCATTGAAGCTGCACGGGGGACCCAGGAGACCTCCAGGCATCTGGAGGAGGTTCATGGTGGGACCCTGGCGGTGGCTTCCTCCAGTGGACTTGCGGCCGGGGACCCTCAGAGTGGTGTCACCGGCTGCCATGCTGCAGGTGGCGGCAAAAGCAGCTTGTTTGTTTTCAACAGGAGTTTTGTTTTCCTTCTTTGCTCCTCTTTCCTCTTCATGTTTAGAAGCTGTTTTTCAAATGTGTCTCTGTCAAGGATATATTTAGGGCTTGTTTTTTGATTTGGCACCACTTAGGCTCTCTCAAATAGATTTTCCTGCTTTTTTTTTTTTTTAATTATTTTTTATTTTAAGCATTTGATACCTTTAAACGTGTAAATATCAGGCCTAATTGACATGCCTAAACAGTCACTTTCCAAACTGCCAACATTTTAAAATCTGTTGATGTGTGCAATCTTGAAGTTTCCATAGCGACCATTTCCATCGCCAGGGAGACACAGGGCCCCGCGATCTCACCAGGCGGTCCAGCTGGTGGAGGACATCCCTCGGCCCTCAACTTGAGAGACCATGCTTACTCCCAGCTCCTGGTGCCCTGCAGCCCCTTGCTGGGCTCCAGCTCCCTCCTGCCAATGAGTGGGAAGGGGAGGGAGCCCCAGCCCGCTCCCAAGCTGGGAAGGATGCTCGTGCCCTCAGGTCGGGCTGCACAGGTCAGTCAATACACAAATGGATGAGAACCACCTGGAGTAAGTGAGAAGGTCCGGTTCTGCATGTTAGTGGGTGATGAACTATGACACCATTCTGCCCAGGGGGTGGTTTTTTTTTAATTTTTTTTTCCTTTTGCAGCGAACATTAAGCAAGGAAGATAATGTTTACAGATCCTTTTTCATGTGGACACAGTCTTCTTGTCCTTTTATCTTGGGGTTTCTGTGCACAAAACGTCCACAGCTCTGCTGCAGGAAAATATTTGGGAAGGGTCTCAAGCACATGCTGAGTTTCTTGGGTTGAGGCTTCCATTGAAAACACACAGGGATGGAGTCAGAACTGACATCCACAGTTTGCCGCAGCTTCCTGAGTATGCGAATTTGTTTTCATTTTACATTTGAATGAAATCCAAGAAAAGCAATGTGGCTGTGCAGAAAGGTTTGCCTTTTGTCTTGTTGCTTCTGTGAAACTTGTCTGGGCTTTCCACAGAGAGTGAACAGTTTTTATGATGACTGTGTCCAACATCAGACAAAATATAGAAAACTTTGTGCATTTAATAGCTTTGTCACTCCCACCATCTCTGGCAATTGCTATCCATTTAACCTTGAGATTTATTTATGTATTTTATATATATTTATTTATACATATGCGTTCAAAATCCATGTCAAAAACCTTCCCTGCATTTGCTTAAAATTCACAAATACTTGTTTATAAAATAAATAAGAGGCTGTTTTTAAGTTTGGGTTTGAGTTCTGCTATTTAAAAAAAAAAATGGACCAAAAAAATCTGGATGTTGAGCCTTCACAGCCCGAGCAGCTCTGGTCAGCCTTCTGAATCCAGCATCATCAGAGAAACCTGTGCTGGGTTTCAAAGGACCTTCTCAACTGTTGTGAAAGCTTTGTCTGAGGTTCACAGGAAAAGACAGCTTTTCTTAATGTTGGTTGGGAAATGTGGTGCAGCGTTTTCCTAATGGGATCTCAAAAATTCCACCCACCCCTTGGATAAGGAGGATGCCAGGACCAGGGTACCTGGGGTGTGTTTTACTCCTCCCTACTCTCAAGTACCACTTCTTATTTTCTTCAGGGACAGGCCTGCAATTCCAGTCTGCTGCAAATCCTTTCAGGGTAGCTCGGAAGGCTTTCAGCTAATGAAGGAAAAAATCATCTGTTAACCAATTAAAGAAGAGAGAGATGAAAAGAGCAAAGATGTTTCTTCCCCTTCAGTAGGGATGATAATTTTAACTATAGTTCTAATCCTAAATATTTTCATAAATGAGCTGCATGAGCTCACTGACTGTCCCCCGTTCCAGTTTGTTTATTGCTTGCACACCCATGCAAAGACTCCCCCTCCTAAATGGATGTCTCTGTTTTAGAAGGAGCTGTTCTTTGCCATCTTTGTTTACCCTTTATCTCACTGATAGAGGCAGCCTAGGGAGAGGAAACTTTACCACCAGCTGCCTGGTTTTTATGAAAAGAAAGAGACCTGGTTTCTCATTTGCTAACGTCTACTCCTTGAGCTCCAAAAGCAAGAAGGACTGCATGGTTATCTAAGCTGAAACAAGCCTACAGACTGTTTTATTTGTCTACCCATTAGCAGTCATCCATCATGAGTTAAGGCAGGAAAGGACAAACAAGTTTATTTTCTATTCTAGTCCTTTGACTTCCCTGAAGATTTTCACTCTGTGGGGAAATGGGGCATTTTTCTCTGAACATAGGTTTCAAACAGAAAGGAGTAGTGCCCTTCAAAGCCCTGGGAACTTGCGTCAGGGATGCAATGCAGTCGTGATACATCCTTTTATAGCCCATGCAGGGGTCATGACCCTGGGGTCCCTGCAGCCCCAGCTCAGCCAAAACCCAGCACAGCCCCTTTGGGCAGAGCCGTACTTGTGTGTGTTGCCACATCAACATAAGGCTCGGTCACAGAGCGATGCACTGGGAAATGGTGGGCAGTGATGTTCGGTGTGACGTGGGCTCCTCGAGGCTCGGCGCTGCACTTCTCTTCTCCTGCCCTTCAGCTTCTGCTCCACCTATCTGGGCTCCAAGTTCCCCAAGGTGGAGGCTCCTCTCCCCAGCGGGCAGTGCTCCACATGGAGACCTCTCAGTCCTGCAGATAAAAAGACTGTAGTGGGGAATGAGCATCTGTAAGCCTCATCAGAATGAATGCTGCTTATTTTCCTCTGTGACAAAGAAAAAAAAACATCAAAGGGCTTTAATAGTGTTTAAGTAATGCTTTTTTAAATGCAAAGATACTTGTTTTCTCACTCATTTGTAACAAAACCTATTACACATACGACAGTGCAATCTATCATAAATGCAATGAAACATGTAAGGTGGGAGGAGGAACTCATGACATGTTTTTAATAGACATTTCTCCCCTTCCCCCTCCAGACTGAATGTATTCGTTATGACTTTTACTTAAAATGGGGAAAGGGAAGAGGGAGGGGAGTGTGTTCTGACTTCACTGGAGAAGAAGGAAGATTTGTTTTATTTTATTTTAGTAGCTCTGGGCTGCCTTTGAGTAACTGGACATAACTGCAGTCCTGGTGCATCTCTAATTAATAAGATCAACTGCCCCTGAATTTTCTTTTACAAACTAATTTAGATATGTCAAGGCTGCAATTATTTTGAGAAAGATCTGACTCTTTGCTTATTCATCTTTCCTCCTACTCCCTGAGAAAATAAAACTGTCAGTTTAAATGCCCTTTGAAGTCTGTTTTAGGTACTTGATTGAAAATTAAATACCGCCCTGCTGCTGCTGAAGTGGTCAAGGTTCCTGTTCTTTCCTTTTCACTTCACCCCTCACCCCTGTCCTTTGATTTGCAAAGGAGAATGAGCCCTGTGCTCTGGCTTCTTTCCAAATAAAACCTGGCATTGCTGTGGGTGGCTGGGCTCTGCAACCGACCATGAGGGACATCACGGGTGGGACAGCACCTGGGGCAGGAAGGGTCCGATCCAGCCAGGTGCTGGGTATCCTCCGGCTCCAGCAGACGTCTGAGCCTCAGGCAGTCCAACCTTCCCTTTGGTCCCAGAGAGCCCTTGGGTTTATGGGGACCGGCTCTGAGAACTCATAAAGACCGAGCTGTTTATTGGTGTGAGTGTTTCACTTTTATTTGACAGTGTTTGCAGAGCCTGGGAGGTGAGGGGGTGCTCTTCAGCCTAGATTTGTGTTATAAAAGTTGTTGTAAGTCAGGTGCTTCCCCAGATCCTACCCCAACAATCCCTGCTCACTGGAAGCCTCCAGAAAGTAGGGAATGAGGGAGGGGAGGAGAGACAGGAGATTTGGGCTCCCACTTGTTAAATCAGACCAGTCAGGCTTTCATCTACTGTCCAGGGCTGTGCAGCTGGATGCGTCCCCTGGGGATGCTGGCACAAGGGGCCTGGCCAGGGCGCTGCGCTTGTGCCCCTCAGGCTGAGTGATGCGGCAGGGCAGCGCTTCACTAGCAAACATGAGGAGCGGGATCCTCTGGCCGAGGGAGAAGGACTAGCCAGCAGAGCTAGTTCGTGTTAGAAAACAAGTGCGGCCTGTTGAAATGAGGGGAAGCTGCCTCGCTGCGCTTGCGTTTTGCTCAGAGGTGGTTTGCTACCCAGCAAGCGTGACTGTGCAGAGCCAGGCCTGCTGCCCAGGGAGAAACGTTTGCCCCTTCCTTCCCTCACTCCCTCCTTCCTTCCCAAATTCAAGCAGCAGCATCAAAAAGCCTAACAGGAGGGATGCTAGCAAGCGGGCAAGGCTCTGATGCCACATCGAGCATCCTCCTCCCCACACCCTGCCTAGCTCCGTGTACGGCTCAGCCTTTATTTTCTGTCAGCAAATGCAGACTTCTTCTGGTAAGGGAGTGTTTTCCAGAAGCTGACAGGCACTGACTGGAGCATAGCAAGCTCTCAGCGGAGTTGTAGCTGCACCAATTCATTATTTGGAAGTCCCAAGCTAGCATTACGCTCAAGGTGATGATAAATGCAGTCTGGCTGGAGGTGCGGGATGGGGGTTTCTAGTCTGGTCCCGTCTAGACCAGGAGAGAGAGTCACAAAGGAGGGCCTGTGGGGTTGCTCCGGGCGGAGGTGCTGCCGCTGGGGAACTTGAGACACGTTTAAAGTGCACGCCTGGCTTCCAGCCCCTGCCAAGGCTGCCATAAATAACCGGAGAGTTGCCGTGCAGCAGGCTCTGGGAAGCTCGTAACCCCGGCACGCTTGGGCTGCTGGTAGCCAGACACTAAAATGCACCAGATTTTGTTTTTCTGCTCCAGACCTGAGATTTCGAGGCTGAATTAAGGTGAAGAGCAAGGATGTATCTGTAAGAAAAACATGTTTTCTTTCCAAGCCCAGACTGTTTTTTTAACTGTGTCCAGTTCCCTATAACATATTGGAAAAATAGATATGTAATTAATGTAATCCACATGTATATTGGCAGAGGCATGTATACAATCTAATACCTACATAATATCCATGCCCATACAGAGCACAGCTAAGTGTAAAGCGTGCGCTGTAACACATGTTGCTGATGCAGATGGCACGGTGAGTGGTTTCCTATACCCTGCTCATAGCAACCATGCACTATGTGGAGAAAGTTAACATTTAAAATATGTTGACAGCATTTATCTCCAGAAGACTAGACAGTAACATCCTTGTAGGATGTTGCACATTTAGTTGTTGAGTCTGCCTATCATCATCATCATTTGCTTCCATTTGAATTTTGTCCCTTTGTGCTCCGTATTTCAAACAAGCAGCATGTGCATAACAATATTGTTTTGTCATGAACACGTTTTGACATAAAGATGAAAGCATATTTTAAATACAGGAGGGGACAGATGAGGTAAATGTTAACATGTAATACGTGAAGACCACCTGCAGGCACATATATCCTCTGTCCCACACTTTCACACTGTAACTCTAGTCCTCCCCATTGCAAAGTGCTGCAAGGTCATGTCGTTGAAATCAGTTTTGCCAAATGAAACACAAACCTCTTTAGGTCCATTTTCACCAGTATTTGTTTCCAATTATAATGACATAGCTACTCTATTGACATACTGTGCTGCCATTATTTCTTGGTGAAGCTAATATTTTTATGCCTTGAGGTGAATAGAAAACAATGACTGACTTACAGGGAATTTTCAATGTGAAAAGCTCTGCAACTCTCCGTTAGTTTGAAATGTTACTTTCCCCTTTTCCATCAGCTTAGGACTCTAAACTCCAGCAATGCAACACTGCCCTGTTCTTGCACGTGGTGGTTCTCCTGCGGGGTGGCTATAGTGCAGGATTTCTTACAAGGGAGGGTTGCTGACACAGACCTACCCCATGCTAGAGTGGCAGCAGTCTTGCAGTTTGTATTACAGGACATTGCTTTCAGTCATCCAAAGATTTGTGTAAACGTTTTCTGTTTGACCAAAACTTTTCTGTGTTGGACTAAGCAGTTCCATTTTTTATAGGAAAGGGTGAGAAAAAGCTTGCAAATCTGAGTGGAATTTTTCTTCTCTACCCTATTTGTCTCCTCTGTTCACCCTCCCCCTCTTTTTTTTTTTTCAACATGAACTTATTTTTGTGCACTAATATACATGCCTTAACAGCTACACTATGAATAGTGCGAGGAAGCTGAAACTGCTAGGAGAATCTCAGCATTTTCATTTCCTGGAGCATATTTAATTTTAGGAGCATCACTTGTACTTTTGCATTTAACATATCTGCTTAGAAAAGGAGCATCCAAACTTTCTGTTCTGCAAAACAATGCATTAATCAAGGGTGCCATGGATCTTGCACATACACACACACACACACACGCCTTTTAACTTTGCATTCAGGCCTGCTGTGATTGAAAGTGAATCATCTGAACTGGCATGCTGTATAGACTCTAACAGCTCAGCAACTGCCATAGAAACAAGGCACAGCTACAAGGAGGAGAGGCGCTGACCGTGTGTGCCTGTTAGTCCTATATGAAGAAACGCACACTTTGCCTCAGGGCTACACCTTAAGACAAGTTCAGCCACAATTCAGCCAAGTATTGTGAGCACGTTTAATTCTCCTTCAGGTAAGAAGGGTCTTAGGCACTGCTCAAAGGCTTGTGCGAAGAGTTCTGACAAGTGTCACTTTGTTTTTGTTGAAGTTGCGCAAAGCACTTGCTGAGCACAGTTACTTCTCTGCTTGGAGGAGCAGGCTCTCCATACTTTTATGTCTGAAAATAATATATAATTAAATATATATTTATGCTTTCCCGTAATCTATGTCTTAGGCTGTCCTGTATATTATCTTTGTACATCAGACCATGCGAGTTATTTTTAAATCCAAATTTTCTTCTCTTTATCCCATTCCAAAAACAATAAACAGAGCTTGTGAGGAGAAGGAGTAATAACACACAACCTCCTTATAAACACATGGGTATAATTCCACCCAAATTCCACTCCTGTCTAGCAGCCACCCCAGAGCTCACCTCCTCTTGCTGCTCATGGCATTTCCTTTGGTTTAGTCTTTGTGTTCCAGTAGGGACTGTGTGCTTATACGTGCTGTTACATGTTGCCTTGTGCAATGTTTTGTGAGGCTTTGTTTTAGGTTTTTAAAGCCACCATGCCACATTCTGCCTGCATGGTTTAGCTAAGACCATGGCCATGCTATGGAAGATGCCCTTACAATGGATGTGTTGCTGCTGCCAGCTCTCACTGAAGTCAGTACTGGAAACCCTGGCTCCAAGAGGTGGTGGGTTATGAGACAAAATCACATCTCACCTTAAGATGCAAAGCAAACTCTAGCCCTCCCCACTGTGGGGAAAAGTCTGAGACACAAGCCAGACCCACGGCCTTGCAGGAGCTGCGTACCCAGTGAAAACCCAACAAGCTGCACATCATGTCCCTGTCTCATCTGAGAAAGGAGAGGTTTTAAGCTGTGTTTAGCAGACGTTGGCTGCAGCGTTACAGTGAGATGCACATGCAACAAAAATAGCTGTGATCGTGTTTCCTCCTGCTTGACTCATAGGTGGGGAGATGTGGGAAGATTTCTCTCTCTACTTAGGTCACAGCAGCATAATGTTTGTTGTCTTCTGCCCACTGTCATATGCCCCATAAAAGCCCAAAGAGGCCTTCTCTCTATTCAAAGAAGTACTTGGCATATTTGGAGCACATGCTGACACCAGTTGCTTTTCAAAGGCTCTGTAAATTCCAGCTCACTCTTCTATCCCATTTTCCATTCAGAGACACAGCAAGGGGCATTTGGCAGACCATGAAATAAAACTGCACGTGCTGTAATCCTTTTCAGGGTGAGGCTCCTGCTCCCGCTCGCTCCCCTCCCTCCCTCTCTCCCTCCCTTTTACTCAGATTCCCTTTCTCTGTGAGTGTGACTGACTACAGGAGCACCTTGCTTGGATTAGACAAGGTCATGGAGAATGCTTGGAAAAGCTAGGGCTTGTTATGAGCTCAACGAGCAGCGATATTGACCTTACTAGTTTTAAGAGCGCGAGGCTTTAGTTCCACCCTATGAGCTGTTTTTTGCTTTCTCCCTCTCCTTCCGTTGTTAACCAAGGTTAACTCTTTGCAGGCTTACGAGATGTTGGCTGCTTTGTCAGCTGTAACAGCAAAATACACAGGGAGGACCTCAAATCCATCTAAGTCACTGTATCATCCTTGCAGGCACGCAAAAAAAAGCAGTTCTGTGCTTGGTGGCTGAGCTCAGTCAGGTTTGCAGTAGATGTGCCTAACGCTTCAGTGCATGCCTGGATTAATTTGATATTCCCTTTCCAGCGCCGAGGAAGCCCGCTGCCCCACTTGGAAGATAAACCATGAGAGCAAAGAGCATGTTTCTCAGCCTCAGTCTCATGCCTCAGTCTACAAGGGGGTCTTTAGAACGCACTAGTGCAAAAGTGGTGCAGAACAAGGTATTTGAAGTGATCCTCAGGAAAATCAGAGGGTTGGAGAGCGAGGCTTCATGTAGATAACTCGTGAGCTTTAGGGACCAAACCTACTTAGTTAGTTTAAATTGGCTTTGTTCCATTGACTTGGTTTCTCACTTAGGCATTGCTTTGTGTGTTTCCGGGTCCCTTAATTTTCGGCCTCTGAGAAAAAAAATCTCTGATTTCCCAGTGTCTATTTTCCTCTGCGAGGTTACGGTTCTGCCAATCTCACGGGTCAGTGCTGCTGGCTAACAGTGTGCTCTCCCCACCTCCTGCCTGCCTCCAGCCACATGCCCCTGTTCCTCGTCTCCTGTGCCACTCCGCTAAAACGTGGGCACAACAGGGAAGCCCCTCCACACACACCTTTTCTGCTGTTTGCTTTCCTGCTGTTTTGCAAGACATGGTGAATTACAGAAGGGCCTGATGGGTGCTGGAGACACCCATGGGGCAGTGGGATCAGGGATGGAGAAGAGAGGTGGGATGTGGGGTGGGCTTCCCCATTTGGTACCGGTGAGGTGTTGTGTCATCCCACTGGAGCCATCCCCTACCACGTTAATGATTTGGCACTGATTAATCATTTGCCTTCACTGAGTCCAGCCATTAACTGGGCAGTGTGATGGACAAGGTCCTTGCTCCAGAGAGCTGACATCAGGAGGTGGGAGGTGGCCACAGGCTTACTGATGTGTAGAAATCATCAGTGTGAGAAGCAGCTGCCAGGGTAAAGCTCTGTAACAAGCTGAGAGGTAAAGGCACAGATCAAAAGAAAGTGCAGAAATGCCTATGAGAAAAGGGAAGAGTCAGGAGGGAAGGATGAGTTAATTAACTTAATACCAACCAAGTTGTATTAGAAGGGGCACTTGTATTTTGAGAGTAGTTTTCCAGTACATGACCCTGCCAAGACTTCCCAGCCTTATTTCTCTAAATTGAATTCAAATATACATTCTTGATTTGCTTTCAGCAACTTGGAGAGAGTTCATATCTAGATGCAAACCTCATGGCTTGGTCTATTCCTTTCTGTGTCTATCCATTTATTTAGTTTTCAATTTATAGCTTTCAGATGTGGGCCATGGATAACACAAAGTCATCTCATTAACTTAGGCCCATTTTAGATGTCTTCTAATAGAATAGTCTTCAAATACATATTTGTACCCTTGTTTTGCTTTAGAAACTTAGAGAAATACGTTAGCAAACATGAGTATATTAATGAAAATAGTGATATTTCTCCAGATACCTCTAAGCCAGTCAATTTCTTTGTACCCAGAAGGGGTATAGGTTTTAACTACCCTGGTTTTAAACCGCGTGACATTAAAGAAGCAGAGAAGCAATGGTGATGAGCCCCAAGGTATGTATACCTAATGTCCTTGGAGATGCTGTAAAGTCATACCTATTTGTGTCTCCTCTTGCAATTCAGAGAAGCTGTGTGGAAAGGGGAAGCAAAAATGCTGATCTCAGCAAATTTTGGTACAAATTTGGGCAAAGGATCAAAGATTCTGTTTTTATGGAAACCAGCTGATCAATCCTTATCTTTCATGTAGCAGTTCTCTTTTGGTGTGTGTGTGTGTGTGTGTGTGTCATTGTTAAAAATGTGAAATAGAAAATAAATGCTTTATCACTGGCCAGAGCATGATTTCCACCAGCACATGAAGGTTTCTTTGCCTTGGTCTTTTCTAACAATCAGTAAAATATCAGAACACATCGTTGTGCCAGATAAAAGAACAAAGTAATAGTACGGTATGAAATCAGCTGGGGCAGGTAGCTAATGAGTTGGCTTTCTTTTCCTTCAGAACTACAGGAATCAAACTCAGTTCTGTGCTGGTATTTACTGTTAAGTGGCCTACTTCAGCTTTTAATGATCTCTTGAGGCCCTGGCCTGACCCAAAATGTTGTTACAACTTGGCCCACCCCGGTATAATAAACTATAAACCTGTCCCTTATCCAGTAATTAGAAACGTCCTAAGACCAGTGTTAAATACTGTGCCTAAAACCAGGCTGAGCAAATGCCAATTTACAAGGGATTCATGGTCAAGGTGCTGAGTGAATTGCTGGCTGAAGAGGCAGACCACAAAAAGAAATGAAAAGAAACCTTGCTAAGCTCCCTTCGGGAAAATTGCAGCAGTCTCCCCTCTGCATAATCAACAGCTGCAGAAGCAAAGCATTGCTCATCTGTTTTCCCACCAAGTGGAAGATATATACTGTATGCATCATGGAAATGGAAAAGATATATAGGGGTATAAATATGCTATAGATAGAAAACATTTATAAATGGCTGGTTGGATGTTAGTTTTCAGGCAAAGAACCAGTGAAATAGGAGATTGTTGCAGAAAAGTAAGTGCCAAAATATGCTTAAAAATTTGAGAAGTAATGAATATACACTCTTGTGACTATACATTATGAATGTAGAATTAATTTATATTGCATTTCAGCAATGTTATACACTACTCCACACTTAATTATACCAGATAAATACCTGGAGTGAGAAATGCATTGCTGACACTTGGAGCTGAGGAAGTCTTTTGTCATAAAAATGAGGACTAAATTTTTGCAAGGTGGAGACAGCTTTAAGTATTTTTATAGTCAACCAAATTTCTACTGCTCGTTATAAGTAGATAATTAACAACCTACATTTCCAGAGTCTTCTCTGCTTGAAGACCTTGACATTTATGCCCCATCCCATGTCCGTGAGATCAACATCAAGTAGTGATGCTACCCCTTTTTTATCCTATTCCTATGCTAAGAGAATGGACTGTTACCACGCAGGCAGCAAGCAGCAAAGTTTAGAGTCAAGCTGAGACCTCTCAGACATGGAGCCTGGGCTTTGTCTGCAGGATGGCCCCAGCTCCCCACCACACTTCTCACATGCCCATGAGAAAGCCAACACCGTGACCCGGGCACCATCATGCACTTTCTGAGGTATAAAGTGTCTGTCTTCTGCAGAAGGCTATTTATTTACTGTGGCTTCAACTTTTGGCCATCACTGTTCATGTCTATAAAAAGCAAGCATTTCAATACCGTAAATACAGTTTATGTCCCTTCCTTCCTCCCCTCATTCCTTCTTGTCTGATTATCCTACAGAAAATCAGGCCACAAAAGCTGCTTTTCAGTGCCTACTGTTTAATATCCTCTATTTATGTCTCAGTCAGATTAGTAAGATTTATGTGGAAAGGGACACAAAGCTGGCTAAGCTCATTTGGTAGTCAAGTTTTAAAGCTTTTTCTGAATTCATGACAGCCCTGTGTTCAGATCCTTTCTCACAGACCCACTTCCCCTTGGTATCCCTCCTAACTCATAAGCCCTCCACATCCATTGCCCCTCTGCTGTGTTTCCAGCTTGGCTTCCACTCAAAGCATTGGTTTTCTGCAGGCAGCCAAGCAAGGTCCATGAGTTTTGATGGGATCAGGCAATGTGGGAAAACCGAGTAGGAAGGACAGGGAAGTCCTGGCTTGGGCCTTAAAGAAATGAGTTAATAAATGGCACGTTTTGTTTCCTTTCTGGTACTTTTCAATGTTTTTTCAAGAAGCATTTACCCCACTCATACTTTAACCAAGGGAAAACAAAAACAAAAACAAAAACAAAAAACAACCTTACAGAGAGCAAAAGGCAGTGTTTCTAAATGTATTTACTAAATCCTTAAAAGCTAGCAAATCAGACAAAACCCTTTCATGCATCTTTATATCTTATAAAGACACATAATGCTTGTACACATGCAATTTTTTATTCCTTTCTAGGTCACCTCTCAGAGCCAGGTTGGCCTGTGCTGGCACAGGGCTGCCAGGCGTTGGGCAGTGTGGATACTCAAGGGGACATGGAGCAGCCTTGCCAGCAGAGAGGAGGAAACAATTGGAGGGATGGAGGCAGCTCAGGAGGAAAAAAAATATCTAAAGACCCTGCAACCCTTCAGCCAGGAGGCCCGGTTACAGCAGAGCTGCCTGTGCATCGTTTGTTAAGCCACAGAGTGCACCACTACTCCAAAACCCTGCTGGGAGGCCTGACCGCACCGATGTGGTGGAAAACTTGGAAAATGCAGAGAGACTGTTTGTTCTCATTGCCCTGGAAAGCAGAGCCCGTGGAAAGAGGATGCTGTTTTCCCAAGTAATCCTATTAGTAGCAGTTACCATAAATGGAAGATAAAATAAGCATGTGATAAGATTCATGTAAATCTTAGATGACTATTTGGGGATTCAGCTACAGGGTTGACTAAATGCATGAAAATATTTTTTCCCTTAGTAGCAGACAGATTACAATTTGTGTAAAAAATGAATCAACATACGCAAGGTTTAAGTGTGCAGTGGATACAAACCAGCTCTCAGATCTGGTATGTAAACCATTTTGTTGTGTTCTTGGGCCATTTGAGCATCTCCGCTACTTTGGCACTGGTGGGATGGATTTGACCTTGCAGACTTGGAATTGAACACCTTTCTTGAGCTTCCAGAGCTTTTTTTCTGGGGCTTCTTGATGACAAATTTCTGGGAGAGTCGTCTACAAAAGAGCTCATAAACTGATACAAAGGTGGGCTGATGGCTTCCCATAAAAGCATCCCCTGCCATAGAAATGTCTAGAGCTAGGTTTTGATGGGATTTGATTTCAACACGTAACTTGATTTGGAATTGTAATCTTTTATATGATCAAATTGAATTTATTTTGTCATAATTCTATGAATAACAGTAGAATTAATATCCATCAGATTAGTAACTGCCCAGGATAGTACTTAATCCACTTTTAATTTGGATTAGAGGATTTAAAAATCTCTTAAGTATATTTTACACCACTGTCTTCTGGGCTTGGTCCCTCTAGGCCAAGGATACTGGTCAGAGTAAAATCGAAAGACTAAAAAGGTCACAGGTGGGACAGCTCTTTTCTATTGAACAACACTGAGTTGGTATGCACAGACGCGAAGCTTTAGCTGACCAGAAAGAGGGCAGACACAGTGATGGAGAATGAACGAATGCATTGAAATAACCCCAATTCAATCTGCATTTGGCATCTCTCTTAAGCAACCAGCTTCAGGATTTTGCTTGCAGCTCTATCCAGACAACCCACTGAAAAGCCTGTAAACTCAGCAGCCTCTTCATGGGGAAACAACCTCAGCTATCTTATTCCTGGGTCACTAGAAACCCCGAAAAGACCAAGGATAACCCTACAAGGGAAGCTTAGTTTATGTTCCCTGCCTTTCTCTGTATTACCTTTTTCCCCACTAGCTACTTGAAAACGGCAATATGTGCCTCCAGGCCCAACCACGTGCCATCATTCTCAGGTAGAAACTGTTTGCAACATTACTATGAAACAGAAGTACTGGGTTATTCCTCAGTTTTGAATGCTCCAAAATTGGAATTAGGTGCTTCACCATCAAGTAGTACAGATGTGTTCCCAGCCCACGCATCCAAATGATAACATGAATAAGAAAAGGAAGCAGGGGGTTACATGAGATGTGGTTTTAATGGATGTTTAGATTGGCTCTAAATGTGCAAGCACGTTTGTTTAGAGTTACCAGGATATGAATCAAAGAAATAAAAATAGCAATGCATTAGGGCTTAGAGAACCTCTTGGGAAGAAGCAAATTAATATTTTTAAATGTAAATATTTTGACCCAACCTATTAGTCATGTTCTTGTGCTACAGTGTAAGAGATTTGAGTTTGATGTGGTAACTGGTCTCTTGTTTTCTGCAGAAACAGCAGATTGTGCTTTATCCACCAGCACCTTGTCTGACTGATTAAGTAGTGGTATTTTCCAGGTGACAAATATCTGTCAAAACCTTGTGCTTTTCAGAAAACACATGTCTTCAAACTTTCTAGTGCTGAGCAGCACAACAGTCTCTCCCTGGGTTATCATATTACCACATTAAAATAATCAAAACTTTTTTTCCCCAAGATTTTTTGTTATTAGTGTGTGGCACTGCCCTCAGTCAGTCAGTGAACTCAGTTTTGGCCCTCTTTTTAAGACCTTTACCACTGTGTGAAACTGCAGGAGACATTATGACAACGCCTTCCTTAAATCAGTGAGCTTCTTCTTCACTTTCTGTCTCTCTACTCCATATAATTTCCATGGATTTATCTAGCTGGGATTTAAATGGGGGTGATGTTTTAAAAGTTCGTTAAATGACTGATAGATGTCAGGACATTGCAGGCATAAGTAATATGTTACAGGCTGTTAAAAAAGTGTCATTCAAAGATGTCAGCATAGTCCCCTATCCATTTTTGAGATACTGTACCATTTAATAACGATTGATTTTTATTGACATCTTCCTAAGATACTTAAAAATATAAAACTAATATTAAACATGACCTATATTTACAAAGATTCATCAGACTGTTGGCCCGTTTTTTTCGAGAGTGCTGCTAAGCCAGGGGAGTTACCTAGAGTCTTCACTGGGGCAGCCCCTGGTCAGGGTATTAAAACATTATAATTGGAGGAAGAGTGAGTTTACTGGTTTTGTGCCTGCTCCTGGTGCTCCAGGTAGAACTGATGTCCATTCTGAGTGCAGTTTCCTCCTGCTTTATCCTTCCTTTGCAACATACTACTTGTGATGGCTCCAGCTCACTCAGGGTAGCACGAGCCTTGTAGCACATTATCCTAATTACTTAGCACTGTTAATTAAAAAAGACTATTAAATCAATATTCCAGTGACTGCACTGGGTTCCTTATATTTATGGAAGCAGTTCAGGCTGGTGATGAAGACTCTCTGATTTGCATTGGCTGGTACACGATGGCCAATCATTAAAACAATCATTATAACCACAAGCAATACAGCTCAGACTTAAAAACTTCAGGGCCGTAAAAGAGGTACTGCTTGGGTAGGGTGGCCCCAATTGTTAGAATTTCCTTTTTCCATTGGTCTGAAACAAGTACTAGTGCATGATATGAAGCCTGTCTCCTTCCTCTGTTTCTGACCAACAGAACAGCTATTGTGAGAAATGTAAAGAGTTTTCTTCAAAGGAAGTAGTCTAAAGAGGTCTATAATGCTCATAGATTTACATTTTTCATATGTCCCCAGATATGCTGTAAAGAATACTTTTTATATATGCTAGAATAAATAACGGAATTGTGAACAAAAAAGCATTTCATGTCACAGCTGCGTGCATTGCCAACCTTTGTCTTGAGTGACCAATTCAAGGAGAAATGAAGTAAAGACTCCTTTGGCTGGGCTCACTTCCAGTTATTTGGCATTTTAACTATATTTAGGCCAAATCTCTTTCTGAAAGTTTGAATTCTTACAGAATTTATAGACAAAGAAATAACAGTAAGAAGGAGAATAATACAGTAGCTATATCTGACAATGCAGATGCTACCAAAACTTTTACCTATTTAATGTCTTTGAGCTCCTTCTAATTTCATTCCTTTTTTTTTTTTTTTCCCCTGAAGTCTTTCTTGGGTGCCTATCAATGTAGGGAAAAAGGACAAAATTCTGTATTTACTGAGAACCTCACAGTAGTATATCAGATTTTTTATTTCCATCATCTACTCCTGATCTGACTAATAGTAGACAGACCCTGCCTCTTTCTGCCTCTCTTTTACTCTCTGTTGGAGACACACAAAAATACTTATTTAACTTTGAGTGAGCTAAATAAAAAGTCTAACACAAGTAAGTTTTTCAGCTAAGAGGTGAGCAAACTGCATAAGAAAAATAGTGGTGTTGAAAATGAGATGGGAGATTCCCATGGGATAAGGCATTTGGAGGTTGAGCCACAACATATGATAAGACCAAAAAAAAAAAAATGCAAGAAGGTTTCAAAACCGGGCTATTATAGATCATTATTGACCAGTGCAGGAAGTCAAATGTGTCCTTGGCTCCAGACACTATCTCAAATCATAATACTTTTACCACAGCTCTGAAATCTCCCTCCCAGATTGCCTCCCTCTCTTATACTGTCCCCCAAAGACTTCGCTTGTCTTTGAGGTGACATGCTGATTTCCCACTGGAGTTGTAATTCAAATAAAATCACATCACAGTGACACCAGCACAATTAAATCATACATAAAGACTATGACATGTATTTCTAAAAGCTGTTATGAAAAATATATATAGACATATAATGTGCACTATAATGTTATTGAAAAGGTTTTTGAAAAGCCCTCTTTAAGTCAAAGTAGGTTACCCTTATTTACTACCCTTTCTTTCTGACCTCAAGGTTTAGCTCACATGAGCCTGTAGTACTCTCTCTATTATATAAATAGGAATATTGAGACATTAAATGTAACTTTCTCCTGGTCAAAGAGCAGGGGGCATGGGAATGTTTAAGATCTCCAGCTCCTCTCCTCTCTGTTGCATTGACATGTCTCCATAACTCCTTATTTAGCTATGGCCTAGATGTAGCCAGGGTGATCCTTTACTAAATCTAGAAGACCTATCAATACTGTTCTTGGTCTCTTCCTCAGTTCTTATAAGCATCCTTCCTGTCCATTACCTTCCCAAAAGTGCATGCGCTAATTAGAGATTTTACTGCATCTGAAACAGATATTTAAAAATGAAATGGAGTTTTTAAGAATGCAGTTACTGGCATTCATGTACATTAATTCCTGGGGCTAGAAGCAGCCAAATCATGCGTCATGTCCAGCACACTGAAAAACAGCACACAACAGAAAAGGAAAAGAAAAAGTATTCCCACAGTTCTTCCCCTGCTAATTAGGAGATGGCATGGGACATCAGCTGGTCTCTGGTCCTCCTCAGAAAATGGCTTGAGCTTTCTTTATTGCCCTGTGAATAGCATAAAATAATACTGTGCCAGCCGCCATCTTTTCCTACCGCACGATGAAGATGTGTGCTGAATGGGCCAGGGCTGTTTTACTGCTGTCTGAAGATGGGTGCCTCTGGAGGAAGCACTCGCATCTGCATTTAGCTCACGCTCAGGGTACAGAGACTTATAGTGACGTGTGTGACAATGATGTCACAAGCTGGCATAGACATAAGCGAGTCTGGTCTGTAGATTTACTGTTTCTGGAGCTTATCTTTGCTTTCCAATCCAGCTGATTATCTTTTCAAGAGTATTTCATTTTCCTAGGTCAGCTGTAATTTATGACATTTTTTCTTTATCTTTGGGTAGTGAATGGTAAGAAATCAACCAAATTAATGTTATCACACAAATAAGTAAAAAAAATGACCCATCTGGTGATGATCTGGAGATACGATTCCCAGCTGGAAGGGGAATCAGCAGCAGGGTAACTGGGGACATGAAGGGCAGCAGCTGAGAATCCATGGGCTGGCACGAGTCTGGAACATGTTGTGTGCCAGCAATATCAACAAACCACACAGGAATTTGGTGCATTGTTGGCTCGGGTCCTGCAAAGGCTTAGACCTGCTCTTAAGATGCACAGGGGAGGGAAAGATTGTAAAGCTCAGAGCATGCAAAAGCCTTTATAAAGCAGGGCATTTTTTCACCCAGAAACAGGCTTTGCTGCACAAAGTTTTGCACCTCAAAGTATCACGCAGCAGCAGAATTAAATGGACTCACATTAATAAGCACGGATAATCCTATCATCCTGGGCTGTGTTGATGACAAAGCAGCTCAAAACACACACAGCCAAGTGAAATTTTCCTGCAGTTAATTGGATTTGATTAATTTTCTCATTTAGTGGCTAGAGAAAAAGAAACAGACCAAAGATGGCAACTTTCTTGCTAACCAAGGGCTTTAAGTAATAGCTATGGATGTAGGAAACCAGGTTCCTCACTGCATTAGATGGGAAAATGTTGCTCTGAGTATAGGAGAGCAAGGGCAAGAACCCAGTTTCTCATGATCTTTCTCCTTGTGCTGAGCTCCTCCTTTTCTGAAAGAGAAGATGAAAATTTTGACCCCCAAATGGCTGTTCTGATGCTATTACATTTCCGTATAAAAAAAAAAAAAATTTGAAACCTTTTATATTTTTGTTCCCAGGAAGGACGAAAATCAATTTCAAGGCCCTGAAAGCTACTGGGAAATGGGGCTGTCAATCTGCAGCCAGCTTTACATTATGATTTGTGAACTCAGAAGGGGGCATGTCACCACCAATGCCATCCTTGTCCTTCCTTATGCAGAGCTACGTTCAACTTGGGAACACAGGATCTTGATTAAAATCACTTTTAGCCAGCTCCTGAAAAAATCTCTAAATAAATGAAACAAGCAGTTACTTTTATCATCTTGCTAAAATAGTGCATGACACAGGAAGGCTTACATAGATACTAAATATTGCATAGATTTACCATTAGATAAATGCTGAACTAGTTTTATACTAAAGGGTTTGTCTCAAATGATACAATTTGGGCCTGTTTTCTACTCCATTTCTCATCTCTACCATCAAACCATGTTACCTGCTGAAAACTTGATTTGTTCTACATTAGTCACTTGAGTCCTTTTCCATACCACTTTGAATAAAAAACTGAAAAAAAAAGCTATGGAGTTTTCCCCCCAAAACACCACATCATTTCGCAAGGACTCTGGCTGCAACATATAGGAATGCTTTTTCAAAACCCACTGGAAGTTTTTACGTGAAAAGTCTCAGTGAGCTCTGCTTTGCCTGGTTTCCTGTTACAAGCAACACCAGTGATGTAACAGCAGTGAGAGCTGATGACATCTGCTAGATCGCTTGGTTTTGGTCAGATTTGCCCATTACAGAGGTAGTGTTTAAGGCTGTGAAGGCTGTTCTGTTGCAGGAGTCCTGCTGTCTTTCCAGCAAGTAGCAGTTTCCTCTAAGTGACAACAGGGTATCCGAATCTCCTGCCCAGCTCCTGATTGCTCAGTGTCACACTCGGCGTTAGTGGAAATCTTGGAAAATTTCAACATGCAAACTTCATTTTTGTTGAATTTATCCACAGTAGCTCAGCACATGAGAAAAAAAACAAATGAAGTGAGGCGGTAGCACAGCTCAGTCTCACATGCACATGTACACACATAAAGTTGAGTACGTATGCATGCATATAATGCATGGGCACACAGAGACGTAGTTTCTTAATATCAATATAATTTTTTGTCTGATTTAAATCACATATCCATGTCATCTATACATAGATCATGCAGGGTTCACCCTGTTGGAACCAACCAGTCAGCCAGGCAGGGTGTTGCTGACACCCGGCTGTCACTAAAACAAAGTCTGGCAACATCGGTGCTGCTATCTGGCCGCTGTCATGCTGATGAGGCTGCTCCTGCTTGATATTGGCCCCCTCAATCTGCAGTGAAAGAAACACCTCTCCGTCCCTCTCGACACTGGGTAGGGGCACTCCAGCAGCATGGACATGCAGATATCCAGCCACAAAAATCCAGCTGCAAAAGGCTATGCTGGCAAGGATGTGCCTTTTTCTTTCCTGTAACATTATGGGCAATACCAGCCCATATAGACAATGCAGGCTGAAAACATCATTTCTCGTTTGTTTGTTTTCCTTAATTGCAGCTCCTTCTGTTATTACCCTTTCTTCACAGTCAGGGACTTGCAGCACAGGATTTAGAGAGGAATCCAGGCAGCACTGAAGCCCATGGATTGCCTGACTGTGGCAGGAATGGGGTGTCACCTGAAATCACTCATGTGATGTATCACACAGAAAGGTTGGGGGGTATTATGGGATTAAACACTGTTTGGGGGAAAAGCGCCTGTTTAAAACATCTGTTTTGAAGAAACACACACTTTGCAGAAAGAAATAAAAATCTTTTTGTCCCTGTATTAATTTGTCAACGTACTTCTTCAAGAATAAATCAGAATGAGTGGATTTTTTTTGTTATATTTTGTTATGAAATTGTTATTTTTTGTTTGAATCTCTTTTTCTGAAATCTGTGCCACATCACTATTGCCAGAAATACCTGAACTTCCTCTTGCTTTCCTGAGCAGGTGTAATGAAAATCAAGTTGAAAAGATCAGAACAAAAAATATCACTTCATATTTTTCAACATGAAATATTTAACTGCACTACATCTACAGTGAAATCATTCCAACTTCCTGCACTTAAAAAAAAAATCTCTGCAATTGCGTGTTGCCACTTTGGAGGATACAAAATTACTAATCGTAATTTTTTTCACCTTCTCCCCCAGAAAGCACAATTTCTGTTTTTTTTTTTTTGTTTTGTTTTGTTTTTTTGTTTGTTTTTTTTTGTTTTTCCAGCCAGATCTGGCAATGCTTCCCTGTCCAGTGTCTACTAGCTATCTGCCTCTCCTTGTCTCGCCATAAAAGATGCCCTTTCAGCCCTAGCCAGCTACTGGAGGGCTCTGGACTAACCTCTGCTGTGTCTTCTTCAAATTGCCTGGCTGGTGATCACTGTTTGTAAATGACACATGACCCAATGTGACAGAAACTTGGGTCAGACTGCTTTGGGCAGCTGGTACAGCAGAGCTTGTCTCGCCCCTGGAAGAGAAGGCAGGAGGTGCAGAAGGCTGTATTTCCCAATGAAGAGTTCTGACCATTACTCCTTCAGGGATAAACCTGGGCTAACAACTTATTCCATCCTGGTTAATGCCAATCATGCGCAGCATCTGAGCTCCGTTGCTGTGAGCCCGTGCAGGATGCAGGCAGCTGACCTCAAGACGAAGGTCTCTCCATCCCATCAGACACCCCTGAGACATCGAGGCCCCCTCCAGTTTGTTTTCTGCACTCCCTTTCATTTATTTTCATCTCTCATCTTAATCTTCTTAACATGTCATTTGTGTCCATCACAGAGATGTTTTCCACGTGGTCTAGTGAGTACATTGTTCTCTACATTTGGGTATCAGGGGTGCTTTGGGGGTATTTGGCAAATATTTCTGTTTCAGTAAAGCTTATCTTTCAATGTTTCATCTAATATGAACAGGGCAGACAAGAAATAGAAGTGGGGAACAGGTGCTGAGAGGGGATGGGAGAAGAGAGAGCAGCTCTATGGAAATGGCTCCACTCTTTTTTTCAAGGAAAGGGGTGAACAAGGGAAGATGACAATTACTGGGTTTATTTCCATAAAATAAATACTAAAATAATCCATGCTACTGGTGAGTGACTTAAGCTCTGCAAAAGTCTGGGTGTAAATATTCTGCAGAAATACATCAGAAATTGTACTTTGCAGGTAAATGGGGGGAAAAAAGTCAGGACTCTGTTACAAGAATGCAGAGCAGCTGGGATGAATAAACCTTGTCAATATAAAATGCCTTACTCATTAGGAAAGAATGAACTTTGTTCTTGTAGGAAAGGTTCATGTTAGGGGTTTCTGGGCTGCCAGTGTTCCCTTGGTGATGCCTATTGCTGCAGCTGGCTCTGCACAGAGTGGTCCTGCAGAAAGCAAGGTGCTCCTGGGGCTGTCACCCCCAGGGTCTGTGTGCAGCAGGGCGAGACTGCTTTGTCACCCCATAGGTTTGACTGAAAGATACTTTGGTTCAGCTTTGTTCAAGATGAGGAATGTCAAATATGGTTTCTCTTTTATCAATCTATCCACATCTCATTCAGTTTGTATGCAAGTTTTGGGTTTAAAATAAACAATCACAGAATCATAGAACCACAGAATGAGCGGGGTTGGAAGGGACCTCTGAAGATCATCTAGTCCAACCCCCCTGCCAAGCAGGACCATCCCTATTTCATATCAAGTCATGTATCTGAATATATATATATAGTTTTTTTTCTTAACTGGAATGCATGACACATCAAGGACAGACGTGTTTTTTTTTATACTTATAAATGCCTCCTGTCTTTGGTATGACTCCAGATGTTTTCTTCCCAAGCTGTAAGGCTCACAGCTGGGACCACTGTTCTCCAGCTACCTACTGACTTTATTCCTAATGCTAGGAATTAACTTTTCAGGATCTTACCATTGCCTCTTGATGCTTTAAGAGGCAGCTTTGTATTTTGGCATTTCGTTCCAAATATTTTGTCAAGGCATAAGACAGCAGATACAGTATTACTGCTGTTCTAGTTGCTCAGTTGAGGGGAGGAAAAAAGAAGGCAACCTGAGAAATGAGTAGATGATTTCATTTGATTTATTGCTTATGCTGTGTAACTGCTGTTGCTGGAAATGGCTGATGGTATGGTAAAAATACTGTTGAATACGTGCTTAAAAAATAATATGGGGGGATCTGTAATTTCTGTGCAACATTTCATGTAACTCCTGATTATTGTCTGAGGTCTTTCTGGCAATTTTTTTTTTGTTCCAGTAAATTATGTATAAAAGTCAAACTGGGGAATTTAGTTTTAGTGTATTTTATCCAAGTGTCTTCACTGATGTGGAAAAATAAGACTTTTTTTGTAGTCTGCTGACTCTGTACAACTGGCACTGCAAAAAGCCATATCTTTTGGCCTAATCCTGTACCAGGGTGGCTTTTAATGCCACCTGTCTGCAGTTCCTGCTACCGGAGATAACCTGGGTTTACAGCAGTGCATAGTCCACTCTAGCATCCTGCTGCTCACAGGCTGTAGCAAATGGAGCCATCTTAAGGCAACTCTTCTGTTATCACTCTTCCTTATTTCCAGTGATCTCTGATTCAAGAGGGGCTCCAACCAAGCCAAAGTTTTGGTGGGATTAGTCAGGCAATTGTGATGGGGGAGGCTGCTGTTAGCAGGGAGCTGGTAGGATCAGCATATTGTGCCCTGGGGCACCGGAAATGAGAGGGCAGACAAACACCTGAAAAGAGGAAAAATATAAAATCCTAAAGGAAAGTGCGACTGAACAGAAGGGAGGAAGGGCTGCAGTTGAGACCCCTGCCAAGGGGCTGCCGTGCAAGCTGCACAGTTGCTGGTGCAAGGAAGGACCTTGGCCCAGAAGTGCAATGATCATCACCCCATGCACCCTGGAGATGGTAACTGCACAGCAAGAGAAGTGGGCCACAGCTGCCAGAACCCAAATATACAGAGTTTAGCATAGTTTGTTTCATGCAGATAGGTTGCTCTGTCTCAAAATGTGTTTTCCCTTACTAAGCAATTATTTTGTGTGTTAAGTAATGTCTTGTCCTGGCTCCTGCTGCCAAAGATACCACGGGACAAATACACCTTCAGATGTAACAAGGATCAGGATAGTGAAGCAGGCAAGGAAACATTGAGCAGTCCTGGAGCCTGGTGACTTTCTGCATCATTTCCAAGTGGGAGGGGCAGATTTGCCCCCGGCCTCGGTCTATGAAGTTGAGATGAAAAATTCTATGATATGAATCTTAAAAATCTCTTCCAGACTTTCTTACTAATGTGGTAAGTTTTTGTTTTTTAAAATGTGGCCAGAATTGGAAATGTTATATGCCTGAGTGCAAAATCACACAAGTCAAAGGCAGGATAATGAAAGCCACACTTTCACCAAGCTGATGAGATAAAAAGTAAGGAGAAGCATGTTAATACAGTCACAGGCGTTTTGACTTGAATGTCCCCTAAATCATCTGGATCTAGCGAGTCGAGTTTCATCTCTCTGGGTGTTAAGAGTAAACACCAAATGTTGTGGACAACCACAAAAGCCTTTTAACATGGGTTTAAATACCAAGCCCAGAAAGATGTTTCTGAAAAGAAGATAATAAGCAGCACTCTAGATGAAAGTGGTTATTCTGAGTGGTTAGCTGAGAAGATGCAGGCACAAAAACTTTTTTGTTAAGTTAGGAAGAGCATTAGCATAATGGATGTTGTTATTTCTATATTATGCATTTAGATTAGTATTGAACAAAGTACTTAAATAGCTCTAGGTTGTTCCCAGTGAGGAAAGCACTTATGTACATTCTATAACGTTATGCAGGTATTAAAAACATCTCGGATCTCTAGAGCATTTACTGAATCAAACTCAGTATTTATTAGTAAATTGTATGGAAAGCCACTTTCCTATATACACAGCTTGAGTTCTCTAAAACCAAATGTGAACTAGAAATATTTCCATGACTCTTTCATTTAATTGCATGATAGGGAAAGATAAAGAATGGTTGGAAAGAAATAAAATCAGTCCCTTGTAGCATATTATTAGCTTTTGAGCCCAGAGAAGAAGATCATGGGCAATAAATAGAACAGGACAGTCTGATATATTTTTTGCACCAAGAAATGCAAAACCAATATGAAAGAAAATGTGTTTTTATTTAAACCTTTGTACTGGGGAGTTTTAGTTGGCTATCCAGTTGGCTGTTTGAAAAATGTCTTAAATCAGGCTTCCATCCGATCTTTGATGCACCTTTCTACAGCTTGAAGAAATACTTGGATGGTAGCAATATGATTTACAATAATTGAGGACCACTAAGCCTGGCTCTTCAGAAACTCAGATCCCCTCCCTCTTGAACACTTCATCTTAAGTAACAACCTATAGAGTGTTATTCATAATGTGAGTCGAGGCATTTCTACGTACTCCTTGATTTTGATCTCTGCAGCTTCCACTCCAGCTTTCAAGGAAAAACATTCATGTAAAGCAGTGCCCTTTGACAGATGCAATGCACAATTCTCCCACATCCCTTGAGTCAGGCAGAATAATACTTCTTATGGTGTTTTCATACGGAATACAAGCTTCAATATCAGCACCAACCAGCCTCAAGGGAAGTGGAGACCTGAGAATACAGGGACCTGTCCAAGCAAAAGGAAATGTATGGATTTGATCTTATTTACAAAGCAGAGGCCTCAGACCACCCTTGCTATAAAACCTTCAATTTGGGGAGTTGACCAAAGCTTTCTTTTGTTTGGTTGTTTTTTTTCCACAAAATTATTTTTTCAATGTTGGAAGTGTGTACACCCACCCACCTCAGCTTTTTGAGTCTCTTTGAAATGGGGAAATTTTGGGTATACTACTGAGTCACTCTGTGCCTTTTGATTAAACAACAAAACAAAACAAAACAAAAAAAAAACAAGAAACAAACAAAACAAACAAAAACAAAACAAAACAATACACACACATTTAAACCACAGGCAGGTCATCTTGTATGTTTGTGAGGCACTGAGCGTGGTGGCTTCACAATTCAGAATGAGCTCAGAATATAAAGTACAGCCAGAGGAAAGTTGATGAGCAAACTTGTTTCCACTTTGCCTGTATGCTTGTATATTTATCCCAAAACATATGGACCGACTCTTCTCTCATGCCTTTATAAATACGAGATGTCTCTGCCATAGTAAACAAAATAATACCAGAGGAAGCCAGGAAACAAGTAGGCCTATCTATAATTGCTCTGCTACTAATGTACTCCTCCAATAGCTTGCCCAGACCAGAGGTAATTGTGCATACCCTCTGGAAGAGCAGTTCTGAATCCTGTAACTATAATTTCGTCTCTTGTCAGAAGATGTTTTTATAATGCAATCTGTGTTTATAACTGGATTCTACACATCCTATTACATGGATACTTTAATATTAATTATTTTGACCTCTCTTTGACTATCACGACACAGGGACAGAGGGGGCTTTTTCCAGGAATATAATCCCTGTCATTTTTCCAGAGGAATGACTTTTGTCTTAATTTTGCTTCTCTCCATTCAGTGTAATATTCGCCTTATTTCCAGTGTCCTTTTATACAAGGAAATGATCTTTCTGCGTGAATTTCTTTCCTTTTAAATCTCCCCTCAGACTTCCTCTCCATCAGAAAAACAGAAAAGAAATTCTGGCGTGCTGGCAAGCACAAAACCAAGACTCCTGCAAGCTCGCTGTCGAGCTGAGGTCAGCTGTTGACATACACAACTGCCCAGCTCTTCCCTGGGGCAAGGAGGGGGCAGGACGCTGCGTGGTGCCACTTTCTGCAGAGGGTGTAGTGGTGACCAGTGGGTGCTGGTGCTGGAGGAGGATGCCACATTGCACAGTGATGGGAGATGGCTCCCCGCTTCCGGTCACACCTCTGACCTGTTGAGCAACCTTGCTGAGGCCCCCGGACCTTCTCTGTGTCACCATGTCCCCTTCCTGTCTTCGTTCTGCCTTGCCTTGTAATTGTGTGAGTTCTTCAGGGTAAAGTCGCTCTGCTGCTGTGTGCCCGGCACCGTGGAGCTCTGATGTGGGTTAGGGCCCTCAGGCACTAAATGCGCTGGAAGTCATTAATATGTCCAGAAGAAAAATTAAAGCATGCAAAAAGGATGGAACAAAACCCCCCCAGATTCTCCAGTGTTTACTGGCCTGAAGTTGGAGCAAACTGTTCTTTGAAATCTAAGACCTTGGTTGAACTCTTTGATGTTATTTCCTTTTCCTGACTGAAGAGCGGTTGTTTCAGCCAGCCCCTCCTCTTGCTCTCCTCTCTTCCCCTCTTTCCATATCCACCACCAAGTCCTCTGCAAGGGATGTGGTTTTGGTTTGCAGTAGCATTTTCTCATCTCCAGCAAAGGAGCTGGGCTGCCTGCTTCTCCACCATAGTCCTCTGGACTGGCTCACCAGTGCGCTTTGCTGGCAGTCAGTGATTCCCATATTGGATGTTACCATTCAAGAAAACAAATAAACCCTGCAGCTAAACCCTCTACAATGACAGTATCAAGGCAGATGCTTCTCTAACCTAACTGGAAGCGTGGCCAGGGAAGGTGCTGCATTGTAATGACTGTGTTACATGCAGCCTAAGCACACACTCATCTGCTGGTGCCCACAAGGGAACTGATGTTCCCTTATTCCCCTATCCCTCCACTGCAGCTAATCTATGCCTGCCTTCTAATTTTCTGGCAACTCTTCTAATGTACAGGCTAATCATGTCTGCAACAGTCCTGGGAGACATTGGTGCAAAGGTTAGCTTTGAGGTTATAGGGTCCAGGGGAGGATTAATTAGGGGAATTCTGGCATCTGGGAAGGGGTGAGCTATTGGGAAGTCCTTCATCCAGGTGCTGTGGGCAGGAGTCCAGATAAGTATCCAAATATTTCCATGAAGAACTAGAATGCCGTCCCTAATTGAAGTTTGACTGCTGCTAAGTCCCCTTGATTATTTCTCCTCCTTTCTTCCTCAGACTATCTCTTTTGTTGTTATTTCCAACTATAACTTAATGAAAACACATTTGAAAGTAAAATGATGGATTTCTCTGGGACTCTGACCCTTAGGGGCAGCCATGTAGATACTATAGAAGGAGCTGAGTACACAAGCGCCTGTTAAATAGAGCAGAGTGAATGATTCACAGGAAATAATTTATTCAATTAATTTAGCCTCTTTTCCTTTTGCAAATTATCTATGAAAAGTTTACAGTTTTATTGCATTCAGCTGCTAGACAGTGAATTATTTCTCTGCATGTAGTTGACCCCCACGCAGTTTGAAATGTAAGCTCTGGTTTCTAGTTTTTCAGTGGACTGAAGTTGGTGTTTTTCATTGATTAAACAACTGGCTTTTAATATGTGCCTCGAAAAGATGATATTCATTTTTACAAACATAGAGGTCACCTTCCATGAATGTTATTAACCACGATGTAGAAATAGCTCTGCCTGGCAACCCATTTGCTAGAACAATGGTCTGGAAAGTCTGCCCAGCGCTTCCTCTCCTATGCCCGACATGCTGTGCCTTTGTGAGCCTTCCCCTTTGGTGTGCTCGGGGAATTTCCACTCTTTCTCCTTCACCAGACCTGTGCAGAGTCCTCCGCTAGAGCTTATTCCACACTGAGGCAACCTCTCCAGAATATCAATTGTCTGATCAAAGCGGCTGTGAAGCGCGGTTGTTAAAGTCAAAGTCATAAAATTCATTGCCAATAAGCTGATGCCTACTGGCTGAAGTCCTTGTCGGCAAGGTGGATATTTATTCACCAAGAAGCATTCATGATGCTTACCATTTTTCATTGCAAAGATTACAGGGTACTTTATGATCAGCACACAACCTGAAGTCGTACCTTTACTGCTCCTCCACCACTAAACAGCCACACTCTCCGTCTTCAGAGTACTTCCCTTTGTGTCTGACTTTCATAACTAAGGTAAAAAAAATTCACACAGGCCTTGGGTATGGGCAGCTGGACTCCTGGACATGTCTGTCCAGGTTTAGGGCAGGGGCACTGACTCCAGTGGACTTCTGCCCTGAGCAGAGGGACCTGCGGCTAGCTGGACCCACTGCAGGCAAGCTTTTCTCGAGATGCATCCAAGCACGTGGGTTGTTACTCTGCACTCAAGGCAATGTAGAGACGGTGGCTTAGTTTCAGCATCGGCTCTTCTCACTCCATCATCAAAAAACATTTTTAAAGAGCAATGGTACTATGCAAAAATAAATGCATGGCAGCATTCTGGTAACAGGTGCATAATATTTCTGTAATAGGTTTGTGAAATGTTTATTCACTTGCCAAATTCATTTATCAGGTATTGAATTCAAAGGATTTCCCAACAGGATATCTACAGAGATTAGTGAGCTAGGCAAATGCGCTTTGAACAAATGCATCCTTTCATCAGGCAGTTGTTTGTATAATTCTAGCATCAACATGCTTGCTGCTGGAATGGGTCAGATGGTAATTGCATTAACCATTTTTCCAGCGGTTATATATATCTATCTGTTCAGATCCTACAAGGGCAAAGGTTGGCCTGTGACCTCCTTAGTCAAGACATGCATGCCCATCCTTGCCAGTACACGTGCAGTTTCAGTTTACCCAGTGTTGCCCAAAGTAACATTTCTTACCTGAAAAGAACTACTGTGTCGGGAAGGGGAGGGGAGGGGGTGTTAGGAGGAAAAAATATATATATATCTGCTGTGAGACTTTGTCAGCACAGGTTGACAACACTTTGTTTTGAAAAATAATTGAATAAAAATAGTCTTGGAGACATGAGAACACTTTATTTCAAAGTATTTTAGAACTACGTACTCCTAGTTTTCATTTTCTTGACCTTTAGAAGATATCTTTTATTTTGCTTTTGAAGTTGAAAGTAAAATGAAACATTCTTTTATCCAAAAAGAAAGAAAAAGATTGTCATTTGATTTGGATTTTTTCCCTGGAAATTTTTCTCAGGAGAAATTTTGAATGGATTGTCATTTTGATGAAGAACATGGAAATTCCTGTTATTTCATTATTAATTTCTGATTTGAAAAGTTCTGAAGTTCAGCTTTAAGATAGCAAGTCATGTAACAGACACATTGAAACCTAAGTTTCATGAGCAGATTAATGAAGAAATAGAAAAAGCTTTGGTAGTCCTGTTCTACCAACTAAATGGCTCATTCCTTTTCTTACCTGCTGTATCCTATAAAATAGCTGGATCTAAAGTCTGCAGTGACTAATCACGGAAAAACTAATCTGCTTGTTTTTTAAAATGGTGGGTTATCTCTTAATAAATGAAGTCTTCTCATTTTAGGACAGTTGTCTGCCCAGTCTCTGAAACTCAAGTTCCTTTCAAGATGCCTGTTGTGAAGAGCCCTTGTTCTTTCATTGCTTTTTGAAAATGTGGTTTTCTGTACATAAGATACTAAGCTTAAATCTCTTAATGACTTAAATGTGGTTTTTCTGTGCCTTGAGTTGTAGAAGTACAAATAAAACCAGGGATTTAATTTTTTTTCAGCCTACTATTTGCCATTCTGTTTTTTTGGTTTGTTTTTTTTTTTTTTTTGAGACTTTTAAATTGTGGAGGGCTGAAAGACATTTAATAAATGCATTTTGTGGTATAGCAGGGCTTTTCTGCCTTATGAAACCAAATCTTATGTAGCCCTGTCCACATCACTGTGAAGTGAACCAGGGCCATAGGGACAGGCCAAAAGGAAGAAGGGCTTTCTGAGAAATGGTAAAGGAGCAAGGAGGGTGAAAGCATGCACAGGATTGGGATGGTGGCCTAACACAATTGTATTTTTCTTTCTTTTTTTGCTGGACATATTTTGTTATTATTTGTGAAGTTTACTGTCAAAGCAATGGTACACTCCCAGCGACCTGCTTCCCTTGTTTGCATGCTTTGGAAGTCACTAGCTGCTCCTTCAGCTTGAGTGGAAGACTGACATTTGCTCCCAAGCTACGATGATAAGCAAAATCACTTTCTTGTGTTCATTATAAAAACTTATGAGCAGACGTCCCAGGCTGTAAGGTTTGTATTGAGTGCTGAAGGCCCCAGCAATGGTGAGGTACAGTACATCTTTATGGTGGGGTTTGGCCTACTCCACGGACACATGCCAGCTGTGTGCTCCACATCTGGATTCAAGTCTGCTTTCCACAACAAAAAAAAANAAAAAAAAACTCGGAGCTCAAAGATGTTCCCAACCACAGGCTTCACTTGCACCTGTGCCTCAGTGCATCAGACACAGCATGGGAGAGGGACTACAGCCTTCCACACATGGTTCTGCCACCGTGATAACACCACCACGCTGTCTTTCCCCACCAGACAGCCTGCACGGGGCCACGCCATCTCCACATGCCCCACCATGATGCGCCATGGTATCCCTGGTCTGGGCTCTGCCAGTGGCCCAGGACCCCACGCACCCAGCCGTGGGCAGCCAGCAGGAGCCGGTGGGGAAGGATGCTGGCAGGCATCCCACTTGCCGTCACGCACAGCGGGCAGGCTCCCCCGGGCAGCTCTGGCATGGAAATGTCTGCATGCAGGAGCCCTTCAGCAGCGAGGGAAGGAAAGCCAGAGCGTGCTGCTGCTTTCTATCAGGGAGAGTTTAAAAGCAACTTGCCGGCTGACAGAAGCAGCAGCTGCAAGGAAATTTCAACCCCCCCGTCCTTTTTTTTTTTTTTTTTAAATGACAGCAATGTTTTAATCCACTTGGGCTGAGCATGAAAGTCAGAGTGGGAGGAATAGCTGGGGAGTGGAGGAGGAGCGGAGGAATGGCTGGCTGCTGGCATATGTCTGAGCTGAGGGACGCGCTCTGCCTAGGAGGACAGTTAACCTACACAAAATGTGCTGGCTTCCTGCCTGCATCAGGCATGTCATGCTGCTCCAGCCTTTGTGCCAGGTCCCCAAGATGGTGACTGTCACTGACAGGGAGAGAGAAGATGGGGGGGGGGGGGAAAAAAAAA